>CM064497.1:50422429-50621549 GCA_032716605.1 Paralithodes platypus | reverse complement strand
TCCCAAAGGAATGGTTAAATATGAGTTTACACTGGGCACGGTGATAGCCACTTCATCGAAAAAGTTAATAAGTGAATGTCGAACTGGGACTTAAACACTTAGTACTAGTAACCTGAATCTTGAATAGTATTTGTGGGTCTGGTCCTGGTTATCCTCGGCTTCTGGTGATGCTGGGGGGGCTAACGACTGCTGGTTCCTCGGCCGTCAAGGTGGTCCAAAATGTAGGAAGTTCTCAAGTCGGAGCTCCTTGACGATCGGTGCTGGCCTACACACTTATCATACCCACTCTTTGTGTGAAGGTTATAAGGTGCACGTTGGGACTTGTACATGGACAGCGCTTCTATTTAACTTCTGCCATGGAGTCTGCCGGCTCGGGAATCTCTAAACTCGGGAACAACACAAGGGCAGAGGCTAGAGGTTAACTTCAGGGTAGTGACCACTGTGGTGGTGTCTAACTTTCAAATGAAGGTGACTGCGGGCCGGCGAGCTAGGTTTATAGGCTCGATTCTGGACCATGTAGACAATAGGGATCTCAAGTTGTTATGGACTTATTTGAGCTCTCAATAGATATGGGGACTAGGTAATAAGGGGTGATTCCTGTTGTGGCACATGGCTATAGGAAGCCTTCAATTTGTGATATAACTGAGGCCTAGTAAAAGGTACTATTTGGGCTCTACTGGAAGTATTTAGGGAAGGGAGACTGGATCTACTTTGAGGGACGGAATGGGAAAGCTGTGATAGGGGCAGTCTCTCTTAGATTGCTCAGTCTTCGTGCTATTGCAGAGCTGAG
Organism: Paralithodes platypus; assembly: GCA_032716605.1. Lineage (NCBI taxonomy): Eukaryota > Metazoa > Arthropoda > Malacostraca > Decapoda > Lithodidae > Paralithodes > Paralithodes platypus. Next base: position 50,620,759 of record CM064497.1, on the reverse strand, counting down.
GTGCTAATTTGACTATCCGAGGTATGCAACAACAGGTAGTGGATGGGTTATTGTGGTTACAGAGAAGTGAGTAAGGGGGTTAGACATGCTATGGTTAGTTCATTTATAGGAGCAATGCCTAGGCTACCTGGCAATGACCGGACGGAAGTCAAAACAGGGGTCAGGTATACCTCCGCCGGGCGGTGGGGGTCATCCCTCCTCGCCGGTGGGGGTAAAAAGGGGTAGCCGGGCGCTCTCCCTCTGGGATGGTCGTCCGGCGGCTGTGGCTATGGGGCTTGCCATATCACCAGTGTTTGTAATAAACCCTCTGTTTAATGAGACAGATTGTGGGTTGTTCTTAAATACCCAAACAAACCGAAGGTGCCTTGGGCTAGCTGGGTGTAATCGGTTGGCTGTTAATTTTTTTGAATGGCTTGCTGGATGTGGTGGAGATTGGTTGCTAACTCTGCCACATTTATCTGGAAGTATGGCACGAAGTATGCATGCAATCTATTCTCTTACAACCCATTCACAACCCTGCACCCCATGGTCGTCGGTGCGAGGCTCGCCGCCCTCGCCAGTAATTAATTTAATTACTGGCGAGGCGGCGAGCCTCGCACCGACGACCATGGGGTGCAGGGTTGTATTTACCTAATTGTAGTTTACAGGAGTTGAGCTAAGCTCGTGTTGTCCCGTCTCTCAGTCTACTTTTTATCCAATTTTTTCTTGAAAATGATGGATGTTCCTTGCCCCTACACCTCCTCCTCCAGCCCATTCCATTTGTCAATACATCTATAGGGGAAGCTAAACTTCCTGATATCGTTCTTGCAGGTAGGTCTTTTTACTTTGTAGCTGTGGCCTCTAGTTATTCCTGTATCCATAATTAATATATCCTCCCTATCCAGCCCCCGGGTACATTTGTACATCATTATCATGTCTCCCCTCTCTCTCCTCTCTTTTAGACTCGGTAGATTTAATTTGTCTAGCCTCCCTTCATATGGCAGTTCTCTGAGACTTGGAACCAATCTAGTGACTGCTCTCTGGATTCTTTCTAACTTGTGAACATGCTTCTTTAGATGCGGGGACCACACCACTGCTGCATACTCCAATCTTGGTCTAATCATACTCTTCATAATTTTCGCTACCATGGTCTCATCCAAGTAGTTCAGAGCAACTTTCATATTCCCGGCCATTGCATACATTCCGCTAAAGAGCTTGTTAATATGTTTCTCTGGCGACAAATTATCTTGTATAATCAACCCTAAATCTTTTTCTTTTTCGGCCTTGCTAATTATATTATCTCCCATCCTGTACTCCCAATTTGGTCTATTCACACTTCTTCCCATTAACACATGGCATTTACTTATATTAAATTTCATTTTCCACTTGGTGCTCCATTCGTATATTTTATCTAAATCCCCTTGCAGCTCCTCACAACTACTTTTATTTGTTATTTGTCTCATAATTTTTACGTCATCTGCAAACATTGACATGTAAGAGTTTATGCCTATCGGCAGGTCATTCACGTACATAAGGAACATGAGAGGTACCAACACAGATCCCTGCGGCACACCACTCTCAACTTTCCGCCACGATGAGTAAGTTCCTCTAATGTTGGTCCTCATTTCCCTATCTGTTAAATAGCTCTCCATCCATTTCAGCAAACTCCCCTGACACATCCTAGCGTCTCAAGCTTAGATAACAATCTCTTATGTGGTACCTTATCGAATGGTTTGGAAAGGTCTAAGTAGACGCAGTCCACCCATCCGCCTCTCTCTTGGAGTACATCTATCACCCTACTGTAATAACATAGCAAACTGGTAACACAAGATGTCCCTTCTCTGAATCCAAATTGCTTTGGGGTTATTATCTTCTTTCTCTCCAACATTTTCATCCATCTCTTCCTAATTAACTTTTCACAAATCTTGCATACAATACTAGTAAGTGAAACTGGTCTATAGTTTAGAGGGTCCTCAGGGTTTCCATTCTTGTATATCGGAATGATATTAGCTCTTTTCCATTCAACAGGAACCTGTCCTTTATCTAAGGAAGCTTGAATTATGTCCCTCACTGGCTCCACTAATTGCTCTGCACACTCCTTTAAAACCCAGGCAGACACTTCATCCGGTCCCATAGCTTTCCTTACTTCAAGTCCTCTCATCGCAGATAACAGCTCATCTCTAGTTATTTCAATCTTACTAAGACCACTCTCCAGTACTCCCGCCTGTGGTTCGTCAAAACCTTCCTCTCTAGTAAAAACTGACCCCAATTTGTTATTCATTACCTCACACATGTCCGATACATTTTCATACGTCCTAGCATCAACTCTTAATTTAGTAATTTGTTTCTTTACCTTCAACTTACTGTTTATATATTTATAAAATAATCTAGAGTCACTTTCACATTTATTTACTATGTTCTTCTCATAGTTCATTTTAACTTGCCTAATTATTTTAACATATCTATTCCTCTCCTGTTTATATTTATTCCGATTACTCTCAGTGTTCCTTCTTCTTAATCTAGCCCAAGCTGCATCACGCCTACCCAAAGCTCTTTTGCATTTCAAATTAAACCAATCTTTCTGCTTAGTAAAATTTCCAGTTTTATATCTTGGGACAAACAGATTGGTTCCTACTCTATAAATTTCGAGGAATCTACTATATTTACCTTGTACGTCCCGTTCCTTCAAAATAAGATCCCAATCTACTCCCTCTAAATATCTTTTCAAGGATACATAATCAGCTTTACTATAATTTAATCTGTCATTTATGTAGCTATTGTCTAATCTATTGGCATTACTCGAGGTCAACTTCCATTTTAGTAATAGGTGATCACTTTTACCTACAGGACATAGATAGTTTATATCACTAATTTTGTGAGGATCTTTTGTAAAAATCAGATCGAGTTTAGAAGGTTCGTTATTACCCCTCATTCTTGTATTTTTCCTTCACATGTTGTGCAAGTACATTTTCCGTAACCAACTCCACTAGCCGACTTCCCCAAGATCTCTGATTTGGCCCTGCATCTCCCGATTCCCAATCAACCTCACTACAGTTGAAATCTCCTACCAAGATCAATCGATTCTTCCTTAAAAGCAATCTTCTCAACGACTGAATCATATCCTCTACCATCTCCTCAAACTCCAACTCCCTCCATGCTCTGGTCTTTGGTGGCATGTAAGCTACTGCTATGTCTAGCTTTTTTCCTTCTATATCATTGAGTTCAACTGCCATTATTTCTGCCTTGTCATTATTTAACTCCACGTGCTTTGCTGTCATAGGGTTCTTAACTAATACTGCCACTCCACCTCCCCTTTTACCCTTTCTATCATTTCTCCATATATTATATCCTTCACTAAACACTATGTTGCTGTCAAAGTCCTGGTTCAGCTTTGTCTCTGTCAAACAGACTATCTGTGGTTGATCTTTTCTTAATATATTATCTAACTCTACCTTTTACTGTTTATTCCATCTATATTAGTGTAGTAGCACAGTATATTTGAATCCACCTCCTTGTTTCTCTTCCCTCTCTGCCTCCTACCAGGTTCACCTCCTCCTCCATCCCTTCCCTGACCCAGTTCCACCTCCCGCTAATTCTATTCTCCTCCCCCCTCTCTCTCCCTCTGTTCCACCCTCTCCACCACATCCTGGCTCTCTCTCCGGTCCCCTGCTCCCTGCATTATCTCTCGCTCCGTCTCCTTGCTTTGACTTCGTACTTGTCTCTCTGTCTCTTTCCCTATCACTCCTCTTACTTTCGGTTCTTGGTGGCTCCTGATGTACCACTTCTTACTTGCCCTTCCCTTATTCTCCAAAAAAAATTCTTCTTTTGCTCTTCAGACAACTTTCCATTCTCTTCATCAGCCTTAGCTTGGAGTTCCCTTAACTGTTCTCGTTCTTCTACACTTAGGTCCTTTTTTATCCTTATATGATTCAGCTCTGTCGAATTTAATTTCCAGCTCACATTGGCTACTGCTTCTGCTGTTGATTTAAACTTTAGTTCCACTCTTAGTGGTCTCATCTCGCCCTTCTTATACATTCCTAACCTTCTCACCTCCTCCAGTTCTTTTACCCATCCATAACCCTCGTCTAAGTAATCCAGTATCCCCTTGACTTTCACAACATCCCTTTCCTTTCTTACCTTCATATCTGCCAGGTGCTCTTCCACATCTCCAAAGATTACTACACACTTACCTCTATCTATTGTCTCTCTCACTACCTTCTCTTTCTTCTTTAAAACTTGCACTAAATTTTTTTCAAACTCTTTCTTTTCCTTTTCTCTCTCTTCCTTCTGCTCCTTCACAATTTCTTCAAGGGCTGTGAATGGGTTGTAAGAGAATAGATGGCATGCAAGGGGTTAGTAAAGTTCTAATGTTGTTCTGGCCTACTAAGTGAAGGTAGGCTGGATAGGAGTATATATATAAAAGGTTGGAGAGCGTTAGCAACGGAAAAATCAAGGATCTTCAAGAGGTATGAGAGAGAGGCTAGGTCGGACAAGAGTGAAGAAGCGCGGGTATCTTAATGAGAGGGGGGAATGCACAGGGGGCTACAGGGAAATTTGACCCTAAGGTGTTTGGGCGTGGGGGTGGCATTAGGCTACAATTGATATTGGAGTTTGAAAGGACAGTGAAAGTACGTTAGCCAAATGCTACCGGGGGATGCAAATACGGGGTGGTATAGGAGTCTGGAAAAGATAGAATCATTTGGACTGTGGGCAGTGGGGGAGAAGGAGGTTAACTGTAGGTGTGTGCTTGACTGTGGATAAAGTAGGAAAAACATGGTGTATTATTACTCGTCAACCCGAGGGGTTATGGACCTATTATTTGACACAATTTCTTGTACGTCTAGGTGTCCCTGGGAACTGCGTTTTCTATGAAATATAGACCAAAGGAAAGCGGCAGTTCGTAGGGGTACCGCGTTATTGTTTCGAGGTACTATGATAGATACTGGTAACAAAGGTTATCTAGACAATCTCTGGTTGGGGTAAGAATTACGTTACAGCATGGTGGCTAACATCTGTAGTCATGGCTGTCTAAGTCTTATGGGGGCAATGGTTCTATATCTTGGTGTACCCGTGGGTATCTTAATTTCTTATGAGTTTGGACATGTGGTTTCTTTTTAACATCTACTTCTCGGATGTAAGAACATACATAGATTATAGGTTTGACTCCTGTAAGGAGATAAAGAAAACCTAATATTTAGTAGTGGCCCCGTAATCATTGACGAACATGCCTATTACATAAGGCATCCTCTTCAAACACTAATCCGCTGTAGTTTGAATCTACCGCGCAGAGCATTTAAAATCTGAGGAGCCTTCATAATGAGCGCACGCGACCTCACTCATGGCTTCAGTCATTATGAATTGGGTTCTCACTACGAAAAAACTTTGTAAAAAATAAAAAACAAAAATAAAATAAGAATAACTATCTAATAAGCTTTCCATCATATCGTAGATGTACATGTGTGGATCTTTGACCAGACGCTGATTCAGGCGTCATTCTTCCTTCACTGACATATCAAGTAAACCAAAATCCTTAATACATCAACGAATGGGAAGGGGATGGTCGGGAGGGTATCTCCTTACAGTCAAACCTATAATTTATTAGTGGCCCCTCCATCAATGACGAACATGCCTGATTTCTAAGACTGGAGGGGGACATTCGTAATCATATCATAACTCTAGAAAAGCAGATAATCAAACAACCACATAGTATTCTTACTTTTGTAAAAAAGAGATATTCGGGTGCATAAACTTTATACAGCCTAAATCTTCAAAAAGGGGTACAAGCAGGAGCGTGCTTCAAAGAAGCCTGCTTGAAAAAGGGTTAACTCTGAGACTGTGCACAGATCTGCTAGTTAAGAAGGCACTCCACTTAAAGTAAGTGGTGAAAACTAAAAACTTATAAGTTTACATGTGTACATATAAACCCCATTAACTAGTGGATATATTCCTAAAAATATAACCAAACATAAATGAATTCTTGTACATTCGTAGAAAGTACTGAACTCGTGTACTTATGCAGAAGTAATTACTTCAAAAGTAAAAGTCGTAGTTGCAACTACCGAGATTTCTCAAAAATCTATTGCTTCACAGCCAAAGCTACTTACAACAAGAATTGTCGTAACACTACTATTGGCTTTTTAGCACAATTTCCTGCAATGAATACTACAGAGAAATGTTATAATACAATGCCTACAACCAGTATCACAGCACGTATGTTCCGAACACATACTCCGGAGGGGTCTAGGGTGTCCTATGTCACACTGACTGCACCCCCCCCCCCTTTTTTCTTGAAATTAAACAAAACGTGACTAAAAGGGCCACCTAGACCCTCTGCCGTAAAGCTATACATGGCAAGGAAGGGTTGTCCAGAGCTACTGAAAGGTATCGAGGCAAAAAACTCCTGATTAGAGGCCCACAACTGTGTGGACGTAATAACTTTCACCGAAAGATTATTAAGGAAACGTAAAGAGGCTGTCCCCTTGCGTAAATCGTGGGTCTTACCCACAACGCCGGGATGCTTCTCTTTAAATTCCTCAACCAAGAGAGAAGCCAGTGTACGCTCCATCAATCGTTCACCCGGACTTGCGACCCATAAAGCACCCTGGTGATTTAGAGGTGCCACTCTTAAATATTTGGTTAGAGCTTGCACTGGGCAAAAAAGATGGTGCACCTTTCCCCTGTTTAACGCCGGCACCGTGAACTCTGAAAACACGTGTTCACTGTGCTCAATCTCGGCTATGAATCCTGGGGAAGGTGCAATGTGAATACACTCATGAAGCCTATCAAACCTGAGGCAATTAGGTGCGTTGCTCATCGCCGCCAGCTCAGATACTCTGTTCCCGGTAGCCAAAGCCATAAGGAATACTGCCCTTTTGTAAAATCTGCAGTCTTTGGTACATACGGGAACGAGAATAACAACGATGCTTTGTCCAGAGACCATGTAGGCCTGAGCTGACGGGGAGGTGGGCGGAGTTTAAAACCTGCCCACATAAATCACTTTCAGATAAATGTTTCTGCATGAACAGATAAATTAAATAATAAACAACCAATGCCACCGAGGGCACAGTTTGTTTTGTTCTAAGAATCCGAGACGTAAAAGCTTTCCAATGCGATTGAAACTGTCGCTTTGTAGACTGGTATATTGATTCGTGAATATCTTGGTCACGTCGCTACCATAAGATGCTAGCCACTTGGCCTCCTGAATGTCCAAAATGAACAAGTCCGCGAGGTTTCTAGGTTGCCAATTGTGTTCTAAGTGGAACAACCCGACCAGGAGGGACACTGGGTGCGGGCACCACGTGCTCAAATGCCGGTACCACACTGCGCCGGCCATAGGGGCGCGATTAGCGAGACTACGCCTCGCTAATCCTGTAGTTTGTGGACTACGTGGCACATTAGACGCGTCTGGCGGCGGAAAAGAGATAAATGGAACTCAACCTGTTCTCGTCCGTCATCAGAGCGTCAGGTCCGCCCGCCGGCGTTATCGTCCGGCGGGTGAGGTACGACTGTGAGTATCGCCATACACCTTGGTTGTGGCTGTCCCTCGCTTGCGAGCTCGGTATACTCCCTGAACGGGGAGCCCTCGTCCGAGTCCCGTAAAGGTTTATGATAATTAAAAGCGCCCATAGCTCATTAACACATTGAAATCAGAGCTGGTGAACAAAATCATAAAGTATACTAATTAATTTAATTTATATTTAATTGTATTAAAATAAATTACTATAAATAAACACAATATTATCATAATATAATCAAAGAAAATATATATGTTTATTATGATTCAGCTATTAAATTATTTCATTAACAAATAAAAATAAGATAGGGCTACCTGAGCTTAACGGCGTTGAATATACAGCCATGAGAGGTTCAAGTGCCGACACGACAGAGACTGGGGGAAAACTACCCCGCCCCCGGGAACTACCTGGTCACCTGGTGCAACACCGGTAATCCGCCCTGGAAAGAGAATTTTCCGGGGATTAAAGCTCATAGGGTTACACCCAAAAAACGGTACAAAATATGTGCCTCAAAACCGCCGGTCAACGAACCGTAGCACTCCACCACTACTTTTCGTTGTCCTTTAGTATCATATTAAAGATTTCAGCATATCTTTACCTGTCCAGAAGATTTAAGCATATCTTCTGAATCCTCATAAAGATGAAGCCTATCTTTATTAAAGATGAAGTCTTTCAAGTATCCCTTTACACTTGAAACACTAGTAAGATTCCGGCATCTTTTTATCCCATAAAAAGTCTAAGCCTATCTTAATCTCTAATCTGGCGTCACCCAGAAGCCCTCATAGATCGCCGTCTTGAAGGCTGTGATACCCTATTGTATCAATCAATTGTTTGGCAAATTATCGCGAATTGCAAATTAGTTAATATAACCACCCAAAGGTACAACCGCCGGGTTTTATATGCAATGTCAAACCAATTGTACCTGCTCCAGACCTCTTTGCAAAAAGGTCGCCGGGAGGGAAAGACTAAACAAACAAACGGCATTGTTTCAATGGCTTATTAAAGATTTCAGCATATCTTTTACCTGCCCAAAAGAATTAAGCATAACTTCTTAATCCTCATAAAGATGAAGCATATCTTTATTAAAGATGAAGTCTTTCAAGTAACCCTTTACACTTGAAACACTAGTAAGATTCAGGCATCTTTTTATCCCATAAAAAGTCTAAGCCTATCTTAATCTCTAATCCGGCTTCTCCCAGAAGCCCTCATAGATCGCCGTCTTGAAGGCCGTGATACCCTATTGTATCAATCAATTGTTTGGCAAATTATCTCGAATCGCAAATCCGTTAATATAACCACCCGAAGGTACAACCGCCGGGTTTTATATTCAAGGACCCCAATGGAAATTCGCCTAGCGGCCTTATTGGGCTATCCTAGTTGGAATTATGCAAGGCTGGTACATGTCATATTTATAACATACTATGTGGTACCAACTCTGTAAATTGCTAACTGAATAAATATTATTATTATTATTATTAATATTATTATTATTAATGTCAAACCAATTATACCTGCCCCAGACCTCTTTGTAACAAGGTCGCCGGGAGTTAAAGACCAAACAAACAGACAGCATTGTTTCAATGGCTTTGAAAAGCAGAGAAAACCAAGGCCAACAGGTGTCAACCTGATCACCTAGAAAACTGAGTGGAGCCCCCCTCGACGGGAATAACTCAGGAAGCCTGATCCCAGGCTCGACCATAGAAAACGCAGTTTCTGATGAGCCCTCAAGCGACCAAACTCGTCGGGGTAACTTACCTATTTTTAGCCATCCTGACTAAAACTCGGTAAACAAAAACGGTGTTCTCGGAGCAACGAGAAAAAACGCCGGAAAGGTAACCTACCCCAAACGAGACATTTTAACACATTTCATACAAAGGGTGTGCGCAAAAATAGGGATACCTGAACAGGAGGGCGTAATGCATAAAGCAAAAACCGGGGCAAAGGTAGCCATGACAGAGACTGGTGGGATAATTACTCCAGGTTCTGCATAGACCCGCCGGGAACCAGCTCTGGAAAAAAAGAAAATTTCCAGGAATTAATGCTCATAAGGTTAACCCAAACATGTTCGCACACAAGTGTTAAATAACCCACCGGGTAACGAGACGTAATACTCAACGACGACAGCTCGCTACGCAGTGGGGTTTCCTAAGTAAAAGATTTCAGAATATCTTAATTTGTCCAAAAGATTTATGAATACCCTCTGACATAATATATAAAGACCAGCATGGCGTTTATAACTTATGAAGTCTTTCCGGTGGTGTTTGTTTCAAGATTCAATTTTGGAAAAAACTCCCCTAAAAAAGACGCCGGTCACCGAATTATCTCGTAGATCAAAAACTGGGAAGCCTGACAAATATACGAGATCTAACTTCTCCCGAAGTATCTTTTTAGATCGCCGTATGTTGAAGGCGGCGATACAAAACGTATCCCTGAATTGTCTGGTTAACTAACTGAATCGTGAATTCGTTATTCCCATCCCTCCCAGGAGCACTCGCCGGGTGTGAATATTAGTTTTTTTTTTTTTTTTTTTTAAACGTTAATCCCAATTGTGCCCTAAAGCGCCGTATGTTGAAGGAGGCGATACACAATGCATCCCTCAATTGTCTGGTCAACTAAACTGAATTTTGCAAATTCGGGCATCCCACCCTTCCAGGTTGCACCTGCCGGGTGATTTAAAGTTTAAAAGTTAACCCCAAATGTTCCTAACCCCACTTCGTTGTAAAAGATCGCCGGGGAGGAAATACAAAGATCGCGAATTACAAATCAGTCAATAGAACCACCCAAAGGTACAACCGCCGGGTTTTATATGCAATGTCAAACCAATTGTACCTGCCCCAGACCTCTTTGTAAAAAGGTCGCCGGGAGGGAAAGACTAAACAAACAAACGGCATTGTTTCAATGGTTTATTAAAGATTTCAGCATATCTTTCACCTGTCCAAAAGAATTAAGAATAACTTCTTAATCCTCATAAAGATGAAGCATATCTTAATATTAAGATATAGTATTAAAGATATTAAAGATGAAGTTTTTCAAGTATCCCTTTACACTTGAGACACTAGTAAGATTCAGGCATCTTTTTATCCCATAAAAAGTCTAAGCCTATCTTAATCTCTAATCCGACTTCTCCCAGAAGCCCTCATAGATCGCCGTCTTGAAGGCCGTGATACCCTATTGTATCAATCAATTGTTTGGCAAATTAACTCAAATCGCAAATCCGTTAATATAACCACCCGAAGGTACAACCGCCGGGTTTTATATGCAATGTCAAACCAATTATACCTGCCCCAGACCTCTTTGTAAAAAGGTCGCCGGGAGGTAAAGACCAAACAAACAGACAGCATTGTTTCAATGGCTTTGAAAAGCAGAGAAAACCAAGTCCAACAGGTGTCAGCCTGATCACCTAGAAAACTGTGTGGAGCCCCCCTCGACGGGAATAAACCAGGAAGCCTGATCCCAGGCTCGACCCTAGAAAACGCAGTTTCTGATGAGCCCTCAAGCGACCAAACTCGTCGGGGTAACTTACCTATTTTTAGTCATCCTGACTAAAACTCGGTAAACAAAAACGGTGTTCTCGGAGCAATGAGAAAAACGCCGGAAAGGAAACCCACACTAAACTATACATTACAGGAGGGCGTAATGCATAAAGCAATGAATAACACAGGAAGCCTGATCCCAGGCTCGACCACAGAAAACGCAGATTCTTATGAGCCCTCAAGCGACCAAACTCGTCGGGGTAACTGACCTATTTTGAGCCATCCTGACTAAAACTCGGTAAACAAAAACGGTGTTCTCGGAGCAACGAGAAAAAATGCCGGAAAGGTAACCCACACCAAACGAGACAGTTTAACACATTTTATACAAAGGGTGTGCGCAAAAATAGGGATACCTGAACAGGAGGGCGTAATGCATAAAGCAAAAACCGGGGCAAAGGTAGCCATGACAGAGACTGGTGGGATACTTACTCCAGGTTCTGCATAGACCCGCCGGGACCCAGCTCTGGAAAAAAAGAAAATTTCCAGGAATTAATGCTCATAAGGTTAACCCAAAAAATGTTCGCACACAAGTGTTAAATAACCCGCCGGGTAACGAGACGTAATACTCAACGACTACAGCTCGCTACGCGGTGGGGTTTCCTAAGTAAAAGATTTCGAATATCTTAATTTGTCCAAAAGAGTTATGAATACCCTCTGACATAATATATAAAGACTAGCCTGGCGTTTATAACTGATTAAGTCTTTCCGGTGGTGTTTGTTTCAAGATTCAATTTTGGAAAAAAAAAACTAAAAAAGACGCCGGCCCCCGAATTATCTCGTAGATAAAAAACTGGGAAGCCTGACAAATATACGAGATCTAACTTCTCCCGAAGTATCTTTTTAGATCGCCGTATGTTGAAGGCGGCGATACAAAACGTATCCCTCAATTGTCTGGTTAACTAACTGAATTCTAAATTCGTTATTCCCACCCTTCCAGGGAGCACCCGCCGGGTGTGAATATTAGTTTAAAAAACGTTAACCCCAATTGTGCCTTACATTGCCGTATGTTGAAGGAGGCGATACACAATGCATCCCTCAATTGTCTGGTCAACTAAACTGAATTTTGCAAATTCGGTTATCCCACCCTACCAGGTTGCACCCGCCGGGTGATATAAAGTTTAAGTTAACCCCAATTGTTCCGAACCCCACATCTTTGTAAAAGATCGCCGGGGAGACAACAACAGCATAGTTTATATTGGCTTTGCAATACCGAAAAAACTACAAACAACACGTGTCCGTATGAACACTGTTAGATGGGTACAACCAACCCGCCGGGAATCAGAAGGAGCCTGAAACAGGCACCCTAGAGACGCCGTCCTGGGGATCCACAGACACCCACTCGCCGGGGAAACAAGCCTGTTTTTAAACCACGCGTGGCCAAAACTCGGCAACCAGCCGGGTATTTTCATGGTGTAACCGAGAAAAACCCGCCGGAAATAACCCACCCAGTCCAGATACCATCTGAACGCAACACAGGACCGAGGCGTAGCCAAAACACAACTAACGCCGGGCCCAACATAGTCCGTGGAATTAGCCAATACACAACTAAACCAGGACACGCATCACACAGTAGTACATATTTAGAAAATAAATCAATAACACTTGTATACGTGGTAAAGCTACGAGAGGCTGGCTAGGCCTAGGCAGACGGATAACAATAACATGTCGGAATATAAACAAAAAGCACTGAATTATATCACAACAGGAACCACCGCCAACACACCACTGTAGCAAATACTTCCGGCAAAGGGAAGAACTGACTCGGGATCCAGAAAAAACTTCACTAAGTGAAGAAAAATACGCTGGGAACGTCAGCAAAAATACGCTACCTCATCAGAAAGATAAAGGGAAGCAATAACGCGTAATGAAAGCCGCCTGCATCACAAAGCTAGCTAACTGTGAAAAAGTTCACCTGTCCACAACCGGACCACGAGGGTACATCCGAAATAGATGCCCCAAACACACGACCCAAAATACACTGCACTGCGGGCAACCAGCCCAGGACACTCCTGCTATGCATATCCTAACCTTACTCGATACATCCCGGAGTAAACAAATGAGAAAAAACTCACTAGGGACGCAACAAATGCGGAACCAGCGGAGCGTGGAGAAACACGTCCGGGCCGGCTGACCGCAGAGCAGAGAAGGAAGAATGACGCCTGAATCAGCGTCTGGTCAAAGATCCACACAAGTACATCTACGATATGATGGAAAGCTTATTGGATAGTTATTCTTATTTTCTTTTCGTTTTTTATTTTTTACGAAGTTTTTTCGTAGTGAGAACCCAATTCATAATGACTGAAGCCATGAGTGAGGTCGCGTGCGCTCATGATGAAGGCTCCTCAGATTTTAAATGCTCTGCGCGGTAGATTCAAACTACGGCGGATTAGTGTTTGAAGAGGATGCCTTATGTAATAGGCATGTTCGTCAATGATGGAGGGGCCACTAATAAATATATGGCTGTCGGATTTGTTGGCGTTGGCTCAACTTAGGGACAGGGCATGGGTGTTTTTAATATGAATGTATATTCTTGTTCCTCATCATGTAGGTAGAATCGGGCAGGTAAGAGGTGTAGGACACGAAGTAATATGGCGTAGTGTGGACTGTGGATACGAAGGAGGTAAGTGGAAGACGTATGACAATTGTGGAAAAGTAAATGGAAAAAGGTGAACACAATGGCGGATAAAGATACTTAACCTAAGGATTGAATACATAGATTTTATGGGCAATGAGTCTTCAGAAACTTAGTCTGGCAAGACAAGATAATGTTAACATTAATACTTAAACTAAGGATTGAATACATAGATTTATGGGGAGATGGGTCTTCAGAAACTTAGTCTGGCAAGACAAGATATGTTAGGGAATGTTAATATTAATACGTAACCTAAGGATTGAATACATCGATGAACGACGACATTATAGTCGTCGTCCTAATAAGGTGATGAAAACTGGTTGATCTGCACTTGGCACAATACGACATTAGGACAGTGCCGCTATGTCGTATCAATACTGGTGGCAGTTAATAATATAGAGACACTTAGTTACTAGAGGAACAATGCAAGGGGGCGACTGAGCACGGGTTACATATATCTATACTCGTCATGGAAATTGATATACGAGGTCTAGGGACAGGCGTGGGTGTTTTAACTTCTAAGATATATAACATCTACTTCTCGGACGTAAGAACATACATAGATATATGTCTGTCTGCTTTGTTGGCATTGGCTCAACCTGGGGACAGGGCATGGGTGTTTTTAATATAAATGTATATTCCTGTTCATCATCATTGTAGTTAGAAGTGTAGGACACGAAGGGGTAGTGTACGTGAGGTGTGGAAAAATGGTCAGTTTAGAAGGGGTAGGTAGGTGCGCCCTGGAGCTGCTTAGCCCTGCGGGCTTGGGCCTGTCTGAATTGGCTGGCTCCGTCAGCTGGTCCTTTCGTTCTGTGGACCTTTCTTTCGGGTGTTTCTGTGTGGTGTTCGTTCGTGGCTTCTGTGGTGGGCTTCTCGTTCTGGGGCGTTTTACTTCCCTCTCCTTCATTATAGGCTCGTTCCCGAGCCTCAAGGGTGAAGTAAAAAGAAGCATTGTTATGGTGGGTCATTTTGAGGGTATTTAGAAGTTTCCACCAAGCAAGAGAGCGACGGTCAGGTTTCTTTTGTAGGTCAATGTATACCTGTAAGAATGTGTCCTTTGTGTTGTGACGGGCGGTTGCCCGGGCTTGATGTGGGCGTTGTAGACGTAAGTGTCCAGTGGGGGTTTTTACTTTAACCTTTCGTATGAATGGTTTGTAGCTTTCCCCCGCGGGGGTCGGAGTGAGGTGTGTGGGATTGACAGGAGGTCTGTTTAGTGTGGTGAATGGGTTACTAATCGACGGGGGATTAACGTCTGACAACAGAGCTGGGGATGAAGGGGGAACATGAGTCTGGATTTTTTTTGGTGTTCTTGGGCGGTGTTGTAGGCTGGCAAAATCTAGTGAGGCAATGCGCAAGATAGGTTTAGGTATGTTGTGTGACGGAGGTGTGTGAGAAGGAAGGGGTGTGTGTGTTGTGTGGCTTGGGTCTTTAGTGTCGGAACGGGGTGTTATTTTTATCTCACCGTCTTTAAATCTGATGGGTCTGTTTATTATTCTACCTCGGGCGGTTCTGGTGGGAAGGTAGAAGTTTGTCGTGGGACTTGAGTCGCTCGACGATGTTTTATATTGAGGGGAGGAACGTTTTACAGGTAAAGGACATGTGGGGGTTCTCTCAGGGGTGACTTTGTGGGGAGGGATTCCTTAGGGGTTGGTTGGTTGGGGGTTCGTTGAGATGAGGAGGTTGGTCGATGTGTGGGTGGGGTGGTGGGGATCGTGGAGGGGAAAGGGGCGGATGCGGGGGGGGGGGGGGGGCTAGACAGGTGGGTAGGGAGTGTAGATTTAAGTTGGAGGGTTGGGGGTAGGGATGTGTGTGGGGTGTGTCGTTTGGTGAGGTTGGTGATTTGCTGATGGTGGAAGTGGGCAGTTTTATGGGTGTTTGGTGGGGGTTGAGAGGGGATGAGGTTGAAGAGGAAGGTATGTGTTTTCTTGCGGGGGTGGGGGTTGTTACTTCTGGGCTATAGTTAGAGGGTTTATGGTGTTTAGGGGTGATTATTCGTCTTCTTTCCCTTTGTGGAGGAGAAGTCGACGAAGAAGAAGAGGAGGAGGTTAGTGGTCTGGCAGCCCTACGGAATTTGGTTAGCAGGGTGTGTTTCCTGGAGGTTTTAAAAAGTTTTTGTCGTGGGCGTAGGTTGTAGCGTGAGGCTACTGAGGTAGACTGTGTGGTGTGTTTGGGTGTGTACTTGGTTTTGGGTAGGGTGTGTGGTTTTCTTAGTGTGGTGCCTGGGGAAGGTATGTCAGGGCTAGACGGCAGAGTTTCTGTTGTGGTCGGGGTTGTAGGGGGAGGCTTTCGTATTTGGATAAGTGGGGGAGGTACTTGATTATCAGAAGTGAACGAAGGTGTCATGGTGGAAGAGGGTGTGATAGTGGGGGCTTGGGGTTTGTGGAGGTTAGTTCGGGGGGTATGTTGAGGAATGATCTGTCTGTTCGGTGTCGGAGGGCTCAGGTCCTTAGGGGTTTGTGTGGGGATTTTTAGAGCTGGAGTGTATGGTGTAATAGGGGTGTTTAATTCTGGTTCAGCCGTGTGGGGAGGGGTATTGTCTTGTGGTTGGAGTGGTTTAAACGCTCGGACGAATCTAGTTCGGAACGTGCGAGTCACGCCGTGATAGTCGATGGTGACTTGATAGACGTTTGGGACTTGTGTGATAGTGTAGGGCCCGACATAGCGAGGGCCTAACTTGTTGGTGATAGGGAGGTTGGCTACCATTACGGTGTCATGGATGGCGAAAGGGTTTTTGTCATTGGTGTTATCAGTTTTGGTGTCCTGACAGGTTTGGGCGGTATGGAGGGTGTTTTGCAGATGTTGCAATGGGTCAATTGTGGAGGTGGTGGAGGGAAGGTGAGCGTGGTGGTGGAACGGCAGTAACAGGGGGGGTACGCCGTAATCACGTTCATGAGGGGAAATACCGTCTTCTCGGGGACAGGTGTTCATGCCCCATTGTATCATTTTTAGTTGTGATGGCCAGTCTGTGGTGTTAAAAGCAATCATTTTTGTTCGCAACTGATTGTTGATGGTGCGATGGCTGCGTTCGCATATCGCATTTCCTTGAGGCCAGTATGGGGATGAGTGTTTAATCTTAATACCACATTGTTGGGTGAACTGTTGCCAAACGTGTCCACTAAACTCGGGGGCATTGTCGGATAGAAGAGCAAGGGGCAGACCGAATATAGGGAATACTTCTGTGGCAAGCAGTGTGGCGACTGTGTGGTCTTTAGCTGGGCAGGCTATTAACAAATTTGAATAGACGTCCACAAATGTGACGATATAGCGCTTGCCAGCGTAAGGAGGAAACGGGCCCATGATGTTGAGGGATAGGACTTGGAACGGTTTGGTAGCCGACAAGGTACCAGCTGGGCCTGGGGTGCGTGATCTATCCTTTCCCAATAAACACGGTTTGCAGGATTCTGTCACTCGTTGTGCAATTTTGGAGCGGTTGGGGGTCCAGTATTGGTCTGTGAAGATTTTTAACATCTTCTTTTGTCCAAGGTGTATGCCATTTCCCTCGTGGATGGCAATCATGTAGTCATGGGCAATGGTGGGGTCCAAGATTATGTGACCAGTGTCTGTGGCAAGTTGATCTCCCCAGCGAGTCAGTCCCCTGAAGACATTTAACGGTATCCAGGGGGGGTCTGATTCTTGCTTCCCAAGATTGAATTAGGGAGGGGGCTGAGGGGGCATTATGGGGGGGGGTGGGGGTAGATACCAACTCAGTGTTTTGTAAGGCGGCTAGGTTGGTGGGGGGGTCTTTTGGTACTGGCAAACGTGACAGGGCGTCTGCATTGGTATGGAGTTTGCCTGGACGATATTGTATGGTAAAGTCTAGTCCTCTAGTGTCTCCCTCCAACGTACAAAAATGGCTGAGTTGGTTTCGCACCTACGCAGCCATTGTAAAGATTGATGGTCGGTAATTATGTCGAGTTTTGCGCCCAACACAAATGACTGGAAGTGGCTGAGTGCCCAAATGATACCTAAGCACTCTCTCTTGGTGGCTGCGTAATTCTGTTGTGTTTGGGTGAGGGTGGAGCTGGCATACGCTATCACATGTTCCTCTCCGTCTCTGACTTGAGCTAAAACTGCACCCATGGCGTACAGAGATACGTCGGTATAAAGACGGAAAGGTTTTTGGTAGTCAGGGAAAGCGACAATCGGGGCTTGGATTAGCTTTTGCTTCAAAGTGTTAAACGCGAGGTCTCTTTCAGGTGTCCAGGTGAACGGGGTGTCTTTGTGGGTGAGTTGGTGGAGGGGTCTGGCTATGGTGGCAAAGTTGGGGACGAAACGTCTGTAGTATGTGGCTAAACCTAGAAACAAACGTACTCCTTTAACAGTGGTGGGTGGGGGTTGGTTTTGTATGGCTTGAAGTTTCTTTGGGTTTGGCGCAATACCATGTTCAGATATCACGTGTCCGAGGAAATCTACCTTATTCCGGACAATCTCGCACTTTGAGGGTTTTAATTTCAACCCGGCGGCTCGGATTCTTTGAAGGACTTGTCTCAACCTGAGGAGGTGTTCTTCCCAGGTTGGTGAGTACACACACAATAATATCGTCCAGATAGGCTAGGCAGGTTTCCCAGGTTAGGCCATGTAATACCGCTTGCATCAAACGGGAGAAAGTGTCGGGTCCGTTACAGAGGCCAAAAGGTAGGACGTTAAATTCATAGTGATGGCCACCACTAGTGGAAAATGCTATTTTCTTTTGGTCCTCGGCCTTGATAGGCACTTGCTAATACCCTGCTTGCAAGTCGAGGGTAGTGAACCATTTGGATCCGTGTAGGGAGTCAAGGGAATCGTCTATTCGGGGTAAGGGCGTAGCGTCTTTAATGGTTACGTCATTTAACCTCCTGTAATCGACGCAAAAACGGGTTGGCCCATCTTTCTTTTTGACTAAGACAACAGGGGAAGACCAGGGGCTAATGGACGGGGTGGCAATCCCGGCCTCTAACATTTCCTGGACTTGGCGTTCCTCTTCCTGACGTTGTATGGGGTTCTTTCTACGGGATGGTTGTCGTATGGGGGGGCCTGTGGTGTTAATGATGTGTTGTTCTACATCAGTCTGTCCGATTTCGGTGGGTTGTTGGGCAAACACGTCACTGAATTCCAGCAGTAGGTCGTACATGCCATTCTTTTGGTGGTCAGATAATGTCTCAGGGAGAGGGGGCAATTGGAGGCTGGTAGGGGTGTCGTTAAAATCTATGGGGAGGTCATCGAAAGTTTCGAGGTCTCCTATAATGAGACCTTTTGGTAGTGTCAGGGATTCTTCTGAGATATTTGCCACGAGAATGTGGTTGATGCGAGCGGAAATGATGGCGGGTTGTAAGAGGCAACGATGGGGGTTGAGGGACGTGGTAGTGGGGGAAAATATCATGTGCGTTTGGGGTATGGGCCGCAGGTTCACCCATTTTTGATGGTGGGGGGGAATTTGGCATTTATCCTGAACTACAGCTGGGCTAATGATGGTGGGGGATTGACTGGCGAGCAGGTGCTTGCTACTTATAAGGGGGGCAAGGTCGCTTTGGTGGGGGTCACGCGTGAGGGGGGGATTAACGGCGCGTGTGGGAGGGTCAGTGGGGCGTGGTGTGAGGGGGTTAGAAAACGGGAGTTGTTGGAGGGACTGTGGAGGGTTGGTGGGGGAAGCGTGAGATATAGAAGATGGGTTATTGTTGGAGGACTGATGTAAGGATATGTGGTGGTTAGAAGGAATTTGGGGAGCGCTGTCGGTGGCAGTGACGGTTTGTTTGGAGTTTATATGGATTTGGTGGTTTTGTTTGTCATGAGAGGGCGAGTCAAGTGTGGGGTTGTGAAGTTTTCTAGGGGTGTGAATTGTGTGGGGGTGGAAGGGAGCTACTGACAGAAAACTGTCACAAGGGGAATTGGGGTGGGTGTGGACTAGCTGGGCATTTCTGGGGGCATGGTGGGAACATGGTTGTGTCCCTCGGTCGGCACGCGTGAGGGGGGGATTAACGGCACGTGCGGGCTGGTGAGAGGTGAGCGAGTTAGAAAACGGAATTTGTTGGGGGGACTGCGGAGGGTTGGTGGGGAAAAAGTTAGGTGTAGAACATGGGTTATTGGTGGAGGACTGGTGTATTGATGTGGTGTTGTTAACAGGACGAACGTGGGGAACTTTCTTGGTGGCAGTCAAGGTCTGGTTAAAAGTGATGTGGGGCGGGTGGGTTTGTTTGTCATGAGAGGGTGAGTCAAGTGTGGGGTTGTGAATATTTTTAGGGGTGTGAATTGTGTGGGGGGGGCAAGGGAGCTATTGACGGAAAATTGTCACAAGTTTGGCCATGTAATAAATGGGGGCAGTGCGGTCAGTTATGGCGTCCCCCGCCGAGGCCATCTTGGGCGGGAGGTACTTTAAAAATCCTGGGAATCGGTATCTACCTCCTCCAGGGTTTCCTCGGTATCCTCTGAGGTCATGTTAGGGGCTATTTCTCCAGTGTGTCTTTCTTCCATCTCTTCCTCTTGTCCCAACTCCTCTTCATTTACAGAAATGCGAGGAGTAAAGGGGCGAGGTTTGGCAGAGTCACAAATTTGATGGAAAGCACAAGGCATTCTTGGAGTTTTGGTGGTCGGGTTACTGCGGATGCGTGGGGAACCTCTTGATTGCAGCGATTTGGGTGGGTGCTTCTGTGCGCACGGCCAAAATACGTCGGATCGTGATGAGATCTTTTTGGTATCCGACGAAATCGTGCACATGGAAATGGTCTTTTACTGCTGAGGGCAATATAGACACAAGGTTGACCAGAATTTGCTGTTCTTGTTGGATTCTGGTCAACGTGGGGAAAGAAACTTTTATGTGTTGGGCAATCTTATTCACTGTGGCATCTAAATCACCTTCGAATTTAGTGTCTTGGATACGGGTGTGGGCCACGAAAACGCCCAATGAAGGCTTAATGGCTTCTATCACTATTGGGCGAAATTCGTCCCAGGTGAGAGCAGGGTGCACTTGATAGGCAACCAGGGAAACGGCTTTTCCCAGGTGCGTTAATGTTACGGCTATTTTTTCTGCGTCCGTGGTATAAACTAGGTCAAGTACGGGTTTCACTATGTCCATGAATGTTTCGATCTCATAAGTTTCTCCATCATAATGGGGGATGGGAATGTGAGAACGGTGCGCCATGATGTTATCGTGTTCTGGCTGTTCCAAACTTGCAATATAATGCAACCTTTTATCCGAATCAAGAACCACCGCTGCCACCAATGTTATGCCCTGTTTTTCTACAGGATTAACTTGGTCAATGTGGGCTCTATCTGACTGGGTATATAAGGCTGCATGCACAATACAAGGTATGAGGAATAGAGAACACAAAATAAACACACGGTAACACGACACACGTTTATTGTAGTAAGTGAATAAAGAGCATGGAAAGATAGTAATTCTCGTACAAAACAAATAATAGAAGGGAACTGCTAGCATTAGTGGATCTGGATGGAGCCTAGTCTCCCACTTCCAACGTTCAGGTATACTCTTCTGATCACGGGTTTAGTTAGCAAGTTTTATTATACTGGAAGACCTCAATATATTTATGTATTCAATTTCACTGATTATATCTCTTCCTGGCTGGTCGCGTGCCCAAGTAGCAGCTCACAGTTAGAATTAGACACGCGTATATTTTAGAACACGGAATCTCTAGGAACCTCATGGGGGTACTGATCTAAGGTTTATATTCTTATGGCAGAAATACGTAGAACACAAATCAGTGGGCAAACGTTAGATATCACTAGGGTTTTAATATCTGAATAAGGTAATTACGAGAGTCAATGTCGCCTGTTAATTAATGAACACTGATACGCTTAGTACGTCCCAAATGGAATGGTTAAATATGAGTTACACTGGGCAAGGTTATAGCCACTTCATAGAAAAGTTAATAAGTGAATGTCGAACTGGTACTATAACACTTAGTACTAGTAACATGAATCTTGAATAGTATTTGTGGGTCTGGTCCTGGTTATCTTGCTTCCGGTGATGTTGGGGGCTAACGACTGGTTCCTCGGCCGTCCAGGTGGTCCAAAATGTAGGAAGTTCTCAAGTCGGATCTCTTGACGATCGGTGCTGGCTACACACTTATATACCCACTAATTTGTGTGAAGGTTATAAGGTGCACGTTGGGACTTGTACATGGACAGCTCTTCTATTTAACTTCTGCCATGGAGTCTGCCGGCTCGGGAATCTCTCAACTCAGGAACAACACAAGGGCAGAGCTAGAGGTTAACTTCAGGGTAGTGACCACTGGTTGGTGTCTAACTTTCAACTGATTTGACTGGGGGCCGGAGCTAGGTTTATAGGCTCGGTTCTGGACCCTGTAGACAATAGGGATCTCGAGTCTTATGGACTTATTTGAGCTCTCAATAGATATGGGGACTAGGTAAGAGGGTGATTACTGTTGTGGCACATGGCTATAGGAAGCCTTCAATTTGTGATATAACTGAGCCTTAGTAAAAGGTACTATTTTGGCTATACTGGAAGTATTTATGGAAGGGAGACTGGATCTACTGTGCGGGGAGGACTGGGACAGCTGTGATAGGGGCGTCTCTCTTATATTGCTCAGTCTTCGTTCTATTGCATAGCTGAGGTGCTAATTTGACTATCCGAGTATGCAAAACAGGTGGATGGGTTATTGTGGTTACAGAGAAGTGAGTAAGGGGGTTAGACATGCATGGTTAGTTCATTGATAGGAAGAATTCCTAGGCTACCTGGCAATGACCCGGAAGTCAAAACAGGGGTCAGGTATACCTCCGCGGGGGTGGGGGTCTCCCTCCTCGGGTGGGTAAAAAGGGGTAGCCGGGCGCTCTCCCTCTGGGATGGTCGTCCGGCGGCTGTGGCTAGGGGCTTGCCATATCACCAGTGTTTGTAATAACCCTCTGTTTATGAGACAGATGTGGGTGTTCTTAATATCAAAACTGTAGGTGCCTTGGCTAGCTGGGTGTAATCGGTTGGCTGTTAATTGCATGGCTTGCTGGATGTGGTGGAGACTGGTTGCTAACTCTGCCACATTTATCTGGAAGTATGGCAATAGAAATTAATTACTGGCGAGGCGGCGAGCCTCGCACCGACGACCATGGGGTGCAGGGTTGTGAATGGGTTGTAAGAGAATAGATGGCATGCAAGGGGTTAGTAAAGTTCTAATGTTGTTCTGGCCTACTAAGTGAAGGTAGGCTGGATAGGAGTATATATATAAAAGGTTGGAGAGCATTAGCAACGGAAAAATCAAGGATCTTCAAGAGGTATGAGAGAGAGGCTAGGTCGGACAAGAGTCGAGAAGTGCGGGTATCTTAATGAGAGGGGGGGAAGCTCAGGGGGCTACAGGGAAATTTGACCCTAAGGTCTCTGGGCGTGGGGGTGGCATTAGGCTACAATTGATATTGGAATTTGAAAGGACAGTGAAAGTACGTTAGCCAAATGCTACCGAGGGATGCAAATACGGGGTGGTATATGAGTCTAGAAAAGATAGAATTATGTGGACTGTGGGGCGGTGGGGGA
The DNA here is from genome assembly GCA_032716605.1 of Paralithodes platypus. Lineage (NCBI taxonomy): Eukaryota > Metazoa > Arthropoda > Malacostraca > Decapoda > Lithodidae > Paralithodes > Paralithodes platypus. The sequence continues at coordinate 50,597,626 of CM064497.1, read as the reverse complement.
GAAGGAGGTTAACTGTAGGTGTGTGCTTGACTGTGGATAAAGTAGGAAAAAACATGGTGTATTATTACTCGTCAATACGAGGGGTTATGGACCTATTATTTGACACGATTTCTTGTACGTCTAGGTGTCCCTGGGAACTGCGTTTTCTATGAAATATAGACCAAAGGAAAGCGGCAGTTCGTAGGGGTACCGCGTTATTGTTTCGAGGTACTATGATAGATACTGGTAACAAAGGTTATCTAGACAATCTCTGGTTGGGGTAAGAATTACGTTACAGCATGGTGGCTAACATCTGTAGTCATGGCTGTCTAAGTCTTATGGGGGCAATGGTTCTATATCTTGGTGTACCCGTGGGTATCTTAATTTCTTATGAGTTTGGACATGTGGTTTCTTTTTAACATCTACTTCTCGGATGTAAGAACATACATAGATATATGGCTGTCGGATTTGTTGGCGTTGGCTCAACTTAGGGACAGGGCATGGGTGTTTTTAATATGAATGTATATTCTTGTTCCTCATCGTGTAGGTAGAATCGGGCGGGTAAGAGGTGTAGGACACGAAGTAATATGGCGTAGTGTGGACCGTGGATACGAAGGAGGTAAGTGGAAGACGTATGACAATTGTGGAAAAGTAAATGGAAAAAGGTGAACACAATGGCGGATAAAGATACTTAACCTAAGGATTGAATACATAGATTTTATGGGCGATGAGTCCTCAGAAACTTAGTCTGGCAAGACAAGATAATGTTAACATTAATACTTAAACTAAGGATTGAATACATAGATTTATGGGGCGATGGGTCTTCAGAAACTTAGTCTGGCAAGACAAGATATGTTAGGGAATGTTAATATTAATACGTAACCAAAGGATTGAATACATCGATGAACGACGACATTATAGTCGACGTCCTAATAAGGTGATGAAAACTGGTTGATCTGCACTTGGCACAATACGACATTAGGACAGTGCCGCTATGTCGTATCAATACTGGTGGCAGTTAATATTATAGAGACACTTAGTTACTAGAGGAACAATGCAAGGGGTCGACTGAGCACGGGTTACATATATCTATACTCGTCATGGAAATTGATATACGAGGTCTAGGGACAGGCGTGGGTGTTTTAACTTCTACGATATATAACATCTACTTCTCGGATGTAAGAACATACATAGATATATGGCTGTCTGCTTTGTTGGCATTGGCTCAACCTGGGGACAGGGCATGGGTGTTTTTAATATGAATGTATATTCCTGTTCATCATCATTGTAGTTAGAAGTGTAGGACACGAGGGGGTAGTGTACGTGAGGTGTGGAAAAATGGTCAGTTTAGAAGGGGTAGGTAGGTGCGGCCTGGAGCTGCTTAGCCCTGCGGGCTTGGGCCTGTCTGAATTGGCTGGCTCGGTCAGCTGGTCCTTTCGTTCTGTGGACCTCTCTTTCGGGTGTTTCTGTGTGGTGTTCGTTCGTGGCTTCTGTGGTGGGCTTCTCGTTCTGGGGCATTTTAGAATTACAAGAAAAGGCTGATGAAAATAATGGAAAGTTGGGTGAGGAGGATAAGAGAAATTTTTACTGGAGAGTGAGGGACAGAAAATTGAGGAAGTGGTTTATAAGAGTAGAAGGGAGGGGGAGATCAGGGAGGGAAGAGAATGTGATAGGAGTTGTGACGGAGGAGGAGAACGGGGTGGAGGTGTCACAGGGAGAGACAGGAGACAAGGTGGCAGACCCAGTAGTGCTAACGGGGGAGTAGGGTACGGACAGGAGGAGCGGGATGGTGTAATTGCTGAAGGAATGGTAGATGGATTAAGGATGATTATGTTTAGTAATGTGGATGTGTTTACCCAGGACAAGAAAAGAGAACTGATATGTAGGTTGCAGGATGAAGAGGAAAAACCTGATGTCATAGCCTTACAGGAAGTAAGACCAAAAAATGCTAGAATTGATAGGGAACTGGTGGAATATAGTTTGGAGGGTTTTGAGTTATATGAGAGAAATGCTATTAGAGCAGAGGTCGGAAGAGGACTGTTTATTTATGTAAGAAAAGAGCTCAAGGTTAATGAGGTGGATATGAGACAGCAGTATTGTGAGTACAGTAAACCCTCGCTCTTTCGGACTAATTGGGGGAGACCTCTGTCCGAAAGAGTCAAAAGTCCGAAAGGGCCGAGTCCGAACTCACACTTCAGCCATTCGGACTTGTCCGAATGTCTGAAATAATGCATCTATCTCCCTTATACATATATATAACTATGTCTTATTTGGTCTTTTTTTAATCTATGAATCAATTCTAATACGATGGAATTGAAAACAATATTACCCTTCTAATACACAAATAATAAAATGAAAAAGAGAGTAAATAAAAATGTCTCCTTTGTCTTTCAGAACATAAGTCTGTCTCGTATATGTTAGTATTTTATCGCTCGCTCGCCCCTAGCCACTCTCTCTCTATCTATTTATCTCTAATGCATCTAACTAACTCCCTTATACATTAACATAACTATGTCTTATTTGGACTTTTTGTAATCTATAAATAATTTCTAATGCGATGGAATTGAAAACAATATTATCCTTCTAGCACACAAATAATAACATGAAAAAGAGTCAATATAAAAGTCTCCTTTGTCTTTTCAGAACCAATTAAGTCCGTCTCATAATAGTTCGTGTTTATCGCTCACTTCCCCTTCTGCAACTCTCTTTCTATCTATCTTGTCTTTTCAAAACCAATTAAGTCGTCTCATAATAGTTCGTGTTTATCGCTCACTTCCCCTTCTGCAACTCTCTTTCTATCTATCTTGTCTTTTCAGAACCAATAAGTACGTCTCATAATAGTTCGTGTTTATCGCTCACTCCCCCTCTGTAACTCTCTCTTTCTATCTATCTATCTCTCTAATGCATCTACGTAACTCCCTTATACATTAACATAACTATGTCTTATTTGGACTTTTTGTAATCTTTGAATAATTTCTAATGCAATGGAATTGAAAACAATAATAGCCTTCTAGCACACAAATAATAACATGAAAAAGAGTCAATATAAAAGTCTCCTTTGTCTTTTCAGAACCAATTAAGTCCGTCTCATAATAGTTTGTGTTTATCGCTCACTTCCCCTTCTGCAACTCTCTTTCTATCTATCTTGTCTTTTCAAAACCAATTAAGTCCGTCTCATAATAGTTCGTGTTTATCGCTCACTTCCCCTTCTGCAACTCTCTTTCTATCTATCTTGTCTTTTCAGAACCAATAAGTCCGTCTCATAATAGTTGTGTTTATCGCTCACTCCCCCTCTGTAACTCTTTCTTTCTATCTATCTATCTCTCTAATGCATCTATGTAACTCCCTTATACATTAACATAACTATGTCTTATTTGGACTTTTTGTAATCTTTGAAACATTTCTAATGCAATGGAATTGAAAAATATAATATATAATAAATATAAGGCCGAAACTCGGCTCTTCGGTCCGAATGCGAAATAATTTTTCTCAGCCTTTCTGACAAATCCGAAAGGCTGAAATAATGTCCGAAGTTTATAAGTCCGAATACACATTCACCTAACCAGACAAGTCCGAAACTCGGCTCTTTGGTCCGAATGCGATTTAATTTTTCTCAGCCTTTCGGACAAATCCGAAAGGCTGAAGCATGAGTCCGAAGTTAAATGTAGTCCGAAAAGGACGGAGGTATTTTCTCAGCCTTTCGGACAAATCCGAAAGGCTGAACCATGAGTTCGAATTGAAATGCTTGTCCGAAAGCCTTGGAATTCCGAAAGAGTGAAGTACGAAAGAGCGAGGGTTTACTGTATTTGTGTATTGAAGTAAAATGTGCAAGAGGATCAATTCTAATTGCCTCTATATATAGAAGCCCAAATAATAGTAGGGGAGAGGATGATAACCTATTGAAAGCAATGGAGGAAATACGGTAGATAATAGAGAGAACAAATATAAAATTTTGATTGGAGATTTCAATTTGCCAAGGATCAACTGGGCAAATTGTACTACTCCAGCAGGACAGGGTAGCCTGGAAAATAAGTTTATAGAGAAAGTGAGAGATTGTTTTTTAACGCAACATATTACAGAGATGACAAGATATAGAGATGGGACGCAGGAGAGTGTACTTGATTTGATTTTTAGCAATGAGGAGGATATAGTGGAACATGTTAATGTGGATAGCCCTATAGGTCGTAGTGACCATGCCTGTATAAGCTTTAGTTGCAATATTAAATCAGAGAGGGATAATAGAAGCAATAGAAAAATTAGGAGGTTTGACACTCTCCCAATACCAAAGAAGGAAAACCTTCTATTTGGTAGGTAGCCTCGAAGTATCCAACGTAGAGCTATATACCTATCGTATAATTCCATTCCGCTCTGGAGCGGACAATTATCGTAATCACTAGCGCGATTAAATCGATAACATCTAGAGTAGCACCTTACTCTCTCTACTAGGTATGTTGTACACACTCTTGAGGCTACTATTTTAAAGGAAATGAAAATATTGATGAGAAAGAAAAGAGAAAATTGCAGAACATTGTCCATCCTATCTGGCTCCTGAACCCCTAACTATCGGCGCGCAACATAAGTCGAGTATAATAAATCTGGACTATCTGGCGGCGCGCGACATAGGTTGTGTGGCAATTTCAGCACGTAATGTTGCTGATAGAGAGAGACAAGTGGTGGCAGGAGAGTAGCGAGCGTATAACTGCTCCAGACCACCGCGGCGAACCTACTGACACGAATCCCACCTCCTCCCTCCCTCTCTCACTCGCTACATACTGAATTGTATGGGGAAAGTACCGAATTACATGCTTTTTGCACTCGTGTTGCGCGGTTGTTGCAAGAAAACTAGCGGTCATAAAAGGATCGTTGTGGTGTCATTGGAAAGCTCTGTTTATGCCCTTTCAGGGATAGATACTTGTTTTACGCTCTGGGTCTTATTTAGGCATGAAAATGATCACGTAAACAGCCCTATTTTGGGTAAAAACACCCCGCTGGTGGCTACATATTATATACCGCCTAGGCCGCTCTTAAGGTGTTAAGCCGTTGTCACGGGTCCACCGCACAACCCGACCGGGTTCATTAGATCATCCTGGTATCAAGTTAATTAGACAAGATTGGATGGGCAGGGGTACGGCGTGAGGGCGGGATACTATGACGTTGGATACTCCGAGGCTACCTACCAAATAGAAGGTTTTCCTTCTTTGGTATTGGGAGAGTGTCAAACCTCCCAATTTAGTAGTAGCCTCTACGTCTCCAACGTAGAGCTAGAGTAACAAATCGGAGGCGGACATCCAAGCGAAAAAACACAAACTTAGCCCTTAGGAAATACCAGGACCATGGAAAGACTGACTTAAACAAGAGAGTTTATATAAAGAGTGTACAGACAGGTGCATATCAAGAGAGTCAGAAAGAACGGAAAATACGAGGAGAAATGAACAAGGAGACAGTGAGTCAGGTAGTGGATCAAATCGGGGACAAGGAGATAGTGAGGGAGGAGCAGGAGATAGAGACAGTGAGTCAGGTAGTGGATCAAACCGAAGACAGAGAGATGGTGAGGGAGGAGCAGGGGATGGAGACGGTGAGTCAGGTAGTGGATCAGCCCGAGGACGGAGAGATGGTGGGGGGGGGGGGGGATTGTGGAGGGGGGGGGGAGGAAAATAGAACTAGCAGGGAATGTGGAGGTAGGTCAGGGAAGGGATGGAGGAGGAGGTGAACCTGATAGGGGGCAGGGAGGGAAGAGAAACAAGGAGGAGGATTCCAATATACTGTGCTACTACACTAATATAGATGGAATAAACAGTAAAAAGGTAGAATTGGATGATATATTAAGAAAGGATCAACCACAGATAGTCTGTTTGACGGAGACAAAGCTGAACCAGGACTTTGACAGCAATATAGTGTTTAGTGAAGGATATAATATATGGAGATATGATAGAAAGGGAAAAAGGGGAGGTGGAGTGGCAGTATTAGTTAAGAACCCTATGACAGCAAAGCAAGTGGAGTTAAATAATGACAAGGCAGAAATAATGGCAGTTGAACTCAATGATATAGAAGGAAAAAAGCTAGACATAGCAGTAGCTTACATGCCACCAAAGACCAGAGCATGGAGGGAGTTTGAGTTTGAGGAGATGGTCGAGGATATGATTCAGTCGTTGAGAAGATTGCTTTTAAGGAAGAATTGATTGATCTTGGTAGGAGATTTCAACTGTAGTGAGGTTGATTGGGAATCGGGAGATGCAGGGCCAAATCAGAGATCTTGGGGAAGTCGGCTAGAGGAGTTGGTTACGGAAAATGTACTTGCACAACATGTGAAGGAAAATACAAGAATGAGGGGTAATACCGAACCTTCTAAACTCGATCTGATTTTTACAAAGGATCCTCACGAAATTGGTGATATAAACTATCTATGTCCTGTAGGTAAAAGTGATCACCTATTACTAAAATGGAAGTTGACCTCGAGTAATGCCAATAGATTAGACAATAGCTACATAAATGACAGATTAAATTATAGTAAAGCTGATTATGTATCCTTGAAAAGATATTTAGAGGGAGTAGATTGGGATCTTATTTTGAAGGAACAGGACGTACAAGGTAAATATAGTAGATTCCTCGAAATTTATAGAGTAGGAACCAATCTGTTTGTCCCAAGATATAAAACTGGAAATTTTACTAAGCAGAAAGATTGGTTTAATTTGAAATGCAAAAGAGCTTTGGGTAGGCGTGATGCAGCTTGGGCTAGATTAAGAAGAAGGAACACTGAGAGTAATCGGAATAAATATAAACAGGAGAGGAATAGATATGTTAACATAATTAGGCAAGTTAAAATGAACTATGAGAAGAACATAGTAAATAATTGTGAAAGTGATCCTAGATTATTTTATAAATATATAAACAGTAAGTTGAAGGTAAAGAAACAAATTACTAAATTAAGAGTTGATGCTAGGACGTATGAAAATGTATCGGACATGTGCGAGGTAATGAATAACAAATTGGGGTCAGTTTTTACTAGAGAGGAAGGTTTTGACGAACCACAGGCGGGAGTACTGGAGAGTGGTCTTAGTAAGATTGAAATAACTAGAGATGAGCTGTTATCTGCGATGAGAGGACTTGAAGTAAGGAAAGCTATGGGACCGGATGAAGTGTCTGCCTGGGTTTTAAAGGAGTGTGCAGAGCAATTAGTGGAGCCAGTGAGGGACATAATTCAAGCTTCCTTAGATAAAGGACAGGTTCCTGTTGAATGGAAAAGAGCTAATATCATTCCGATATACAAGAATGGAAACCCTGAGGACCCTCTAAACTATAGACCAGTTTCACTTACTAGTATTGTATGCAAGATTTGTGAAAAGCTAGTTAGGAAGAGATGGATGAAAATGTTGGAGAGAAAAAGCAATTTGGATTCAGAGAAGGGACATCTTGTGTTACCAGTTTGCTATGTTATTACAGTAGGGTGATAGATGTACTCCAAGAAAGAGGCGGATGGGTGGACTGCGTCTACTTAGACCTTTCCAAAGCATTCGATAAGGTACCACATAAGAGATTGTTATCTAAGCTTGAGACGCTAAGATGTGTCAGGGGGAGTTTGCTGAAATGGATGGAGAGCTATTTAACAGATAGGGAAATGAGGACCAACATTAGAGGAACTTACTCATCGTGGCGGAAAGTTGAGAGTGGTGTGCCGCAGGGATCTGTGTTGGCACCTCTCATGTTCCTTATGTACGTGAATGACCTGCCGATAGGCATAAACTCCTACATGTCAATGTTTGCAGATGACGTAAAAATTATGAGACAAATAACAAATAAAAGTAGTTGTGAGGAGCTGCAAGGGGATTTAGATAAAATATACGAATGGAGCACCAAGTGTGGAAAATGAAATTTAATATAAGTAAATGCCATGTGTTAAATATGGGAAGAAGTGTGAATAGACCAAATTGGGAGTACAGGATGGGAGATAATATAATTAGCAAGGCCGAAAAAGAAAAGGATTTAGGGTTGATTATACAAGATAATTTGTCGCCAGAGAAACATATTAACAAGCTCTTTAGCGGAATGTATGCAATGGCCGGGAATATGAAAGTTGCTCTGAACTACTTGGATGAGACCATGGTAGCGAAAATTATGAAGAGTATGATTAGACCAAGATTGGAGTATGCAGCAGTGGTGTGGTCCCCGCATCTAAAGAAGCATATTCACAAGTTAGAAAGAATCCAGAGAGCAGTTACTAGATTGGTTCCAAGTCTCAGAGAACTGCCATATGAAGGGAGGCTAGACAAATTAAATCTACCGAGTCTAAAAGAGAGGAGAGAGAGGGGAGACATGATAATGATGTACAAATGCACCCGGGGGCTGGAGAGGCTGGATAGGGAGGATATATTAATTATGGATACAGGAATAACTAGAGGCCACAGCTACAAAGTAAAAAGACCTACCTGCAAGAACGATATCAGGAAGTTTAGCTTCCCCTATAGATGTATTGACAAATGGAATGGGCTAGAGGAGGAGGTGGTAGGGGCAAGGAATATCCATATTTTCAAGAAAAAATTGGATAAAAAGTAGACTGAGAGACGGGACAACACGAGCTTAGCTCAACTCCTGTAAACTACAATTAGGTAAATACAGTCAAGTCTTATTCCATGAGATAACTTAGCCTAAGACAAAGAATGATGCATTTCATAATGATGAATATAAAGTCCAGGATGCCCCCCCGCCTCCTTCCGGAAGAAAGCAGGACGACCCATACTGGAACGAGTAAATACCGGCATACGCCGAATATGAGTACCGTACAGGATGTGACGAGAAACTACATGAGCAGTGTCAGTGACGAGCACTAAAAGCCATATGAGAAAAGTTCAGCGGTATGAGGACAAGACATACCGAAAGAATGTAGTATACTGTACTTAAGACTAAAAGTATCACAAAAGCTTAGCCCAGTTATTAATCTTTAAGGGAGTCTAGGGGGAATCCAGACGCTTTTAGTGTCTAAAACGGCAATATTGCGCAACCCGATATATGGCATCATCACCCACCCCTCTATCATCAGTTAAAATCCTGAGGCAATATTCCGTCTGGAAGCATATTATTTCTGGGCTAGTTTCAAATTTTCGCGGGTCGCGCAGACGCGTAGAAAATGCTTTATTGGTTTCGGAACTGCAAAAAAAAAAATACGAAAAAGATGATTTTTTTGGTGAAAATATGACGTTTTTAGATATTTTTCCTAGCGGTGTCTGATACTCAACCCTGGTAACAACGAAGGGTGTGGTGGTGGTGGAGGAGAAAGAGCAGTGTGGTCCAAGCCGCGAGAGAGGTAGGGTGCGGCTGGCCGGCTGGCTTGCAACAGCTCTCGTGCCTTTAGTACCTCACGTAAGAAAGTTCACTTGTCGGCGTTACTCTGACGCAACCAAACATGCTACAACAATGATTCTGGTGTCATTGGAAAGGGCATAAAATTCCCTACAAAATATACGGATCCATTTTTTTTTTTTCTTAACCATTTCGACACAGCAACCAGAGACATTTTACCTAATTTGTACCTAATTTCAAAATGACCTAATTCCATGATTAGATACAAAATGGAAAAAGTAAATCTTAAAGATGGTAACTACAACCTATTGTTAGTACCCCAATGCATTGAAACAATCAAGCAACAACATTTAACGAAGCATTAGATTTTACCCCAAAGTCAAAATTTACACACTAATTCTCACCTAACTCAAAAAATAATTGTCCTAGAGAATTAAAACTTTGGAAATTTTGTAGTTGTTAGGTCCCCTATACGTGGTCCAAATCTTATGAAATACAGACGAAATCCACTGACACGTTCTGGGGTAAAAATTGCTACACTCCCTTTACATAGGTGCAAGTATGGGTATAGTGCAATACCCTTCCCTCCCCCCCCCCCCCCCAATAAGGAAGGACAGGACAGGAGAAGGACAAGAGACAGAAGGAACCCCGCAGGTAGACTCCGAGGGAACCTGCAGGCCCAACGCACTACAAGGACGCCCCGGTCTGTCGGTGGACAACGACAGAGAGGAGGAGACAAACGTGGTGGGGGAAGACCAAAGCCCTGTCGGCAAAGTCCGGGCAAGAAAAAGCAAGTAAAACCTGAATGGAGCAGCGTACGAACGGACGGCATGAGCTGTGCCCTGAACGTACGGGTTACTGGCCCGAAGAACCCGACACAGGCGAAGTCCCACAGCACGGCGATCAAGCCTCCTATCGGACGTAGGCGCCACCCGTAATGTCAACCCCGACACTGGCCTGGCCGAGTACACATACGGATGCAGGGTTCGAACCTGGCAGAACGGACGATGAACCCTACCACGTGTGGAAGCCGGTACAGGAAAGGCCGAAAACGGGAGTGTCGCGTACGGTTGTAGCCACAAAACGAACAGACGGAGCCAAAGTAACTGACCCAAGGACGGGATAAAAAGGAAGCAATGCCGGGTCTTAGACATGGCAGCCATCTCCGAGACGCCGTCAACCGCCGCCAAAGCCAGAAGGAACAGTGTCATGGCATGGAAGTGTTCAGGCGCGGGGTAAATAGTGTAAGAGGCAGACGAGAGCCTCCGCCAGAGACCACTGAGGAGGAATCTGACGCGGGGTAGGCCCAACTCCAAAGCAGGCCCGCATGAGGAAATCCAACGCCCTGTGAGGAACGACCAACCCCGTGAATGACTCAAACGGTACCCAAATGGCCAACAGACGGGTCCTAAGCGTGGTGCATATGTTGGGACGCATCTCAAAAATAACCAAATGAGGTAGGGAAACACGAACGCCACCGACAGGCGTGTCCGTGACGTGTTGGTCATCCCAGAAGGAAAACCGTGCCAGTGAGAGACGGAAGTCTGCCACTGAGAATGTGGCCAGTGGAGAGGATTTGACAGTCAAAGAACGACTAAACGTCGGCAGCCACCCTGCCTCACAAACATCCACGATGTGAAGGCCAACGAGGGCCCGAGGCCACCAAACGATCCCAAGTGGAAAGCGGGGAACGATAGGGGAACAGGACTCGGGCGCCACCGCCACAGCTGAGCGGACCAGGCGTGTGCCGGCCAGATGGAAGTGAACAACCAAACAAAGTTCATTTACCCACTCAGCCTGCGGAGGACTTTGCACATCAAAAAGGGAGTCGGGTGGCGGAAACACATCGAATACGGTGTGTTGGAAAGACCAAAATACCCGGGTGCTCTGTCCCATCGACAGAGCAACCGCCCATAGGTCGGCAGTCCCGAGTAGGCAGGGTACACGCAGTGCGACGGTGGAAAGGAGTGCGTGGCAAAACAGGTACCCCGCCAGGTCCTGAAGAACGAAAAGACTACGCAGTCACCCGACTCAGGGTGACAGGCGTGCTCGACCTGTCCCAGTCGAGGCCCGCCCATGGCACATCATGCGACGGTGGAAGGCAGGACTCGGGAACGGCGACTAGGAATCCGTACCGAGGAACAAGGAGAGCGGCGTGCACACAGTGGGCGGGAGAGTTCACGGAGAAGATCCCACCCACCAAGGAAAAAAGGAGCGGAAGACCCCGAGTGAACAGGGGAGGCAAGGCCAGTCCGACGAGGGTCGTAAAGACACGAGGGGCGACATGGAGACCGAAGGGTAAACCGCCGAACGTGACATAATGAGAGTCATCAATACGAGGCACGACAGGTCGACCACCGGTCACAACACCTCGCTGTCCGTCACGGAGACCAGAAAGACATGCGACAGGAAGTCCCGCTGGTGAGGCGAGACTACCCGAATAATCCCATGGACAGAATAACAGAGGCGACGTCTGGGGAGACAGGCCGAGGTCACGCAGGTCGCCGGAGCGGAAACGTGGACTGGCACCCTGAGGACAGACCCTGCCGTATTACCCGGCGTGCCCACGAACGGCGAAGCGAAACCGAGAGTGGGGACGCAAGAGCCGGTAGGGGCCCCGAGTCTGGCGGCTTCGTTACGAGCCGGCCTGCCGACCTCAACGAAGAGGAAACGGTTGAGGAGGGTCGGGACATCCCAGGCGGACGGGGAGCGAAGAGCCCCGCAGCAGCAAAGAGGGAAGACCCCTGCCATGCAGGAGCAGAGGGAAGACCCCTGCCATGCAGGAGCAGAGAAGAGCCCCTACGGAGGGAGCACAGAAAGCAACAGCGACGTGCTGACCTCAGCCGGCGCCAGTGTACAGAAGGAAAACCACAGAGACTGGCGACAACGCGCAGCCTCATGGAAGGGACACTGCATGAAGCCGACGGAGGTGAGCCGCAGTTGCAGACGCCCGAATTGGGCCCCACCCTTCCCGAGCACCCTAGTCGGTGGGGCTACAATAAGCCTGAGGGGAAGCCGAGCTAGGTGCAGACGCTCGAAGAGGGTGGAGAGCATGCGAGCAGTGCGCCGCCAGGGCTTGTGAACACGTTCCAGGGCACCCTTCTCTGGTGGCGTGAAGGAACGTGGCATACGTTCAGAAAGACAACGTAGGGGCAAAGAACCAGGCCCAAAATGGAGGTGAAACCCCGGATGAAGGCATGACGAGGCTCTACACGGAGGAGCAGCCGACAGGAGGGAGTGGTGAAGAACCCATCTCCGACCGAACCCCGAAGTCGACGCCCTCCGTCAGCCACAAGGAACAGTAAAAGAGAAACTATGGAATGACACTACTGAAACTCATATGACGCCGACAGAGTGGGCGCGTCGACATGTACGTCGTGTTGAGCAAAGGCTTCGAGCTGTACCTGCCAACTCGCAGGCACCGGGCACACTCCTTGTGCATGTGTAAGAGCTCGTTCCGGGAGGGATGCCGCCACCTGCCCCCACGATGACGGCTTCCCGTAAAGGGAAGGGAAGCGACGTCCGTTAGGGACCGGAAACGTCCCAAGGGACGGAACGTGGACAGGCCGACCGACCAGCCCCAGGCTACACGCAGGGAGCATGACTAAAGAAGTCGATGCCGCCTGGGAGCGAGTGGGAGGATGACAACCGGAGCAGCAACCACAGGTAGAGCAGGTTACGTAGGCAAGAACACCGCCCAGTACGGAAGCACGCCCGGAGATCGTACAGGGGAAGAGACAGGGCGGAGTGGAGTCGTAGACCGTCGGCGACGTGGTGAAGGAGAGCGGCGTCTCCCCTACGACCCGGCGTCCTCGGAAACAGTAGGGACGTCCGAACGAGGCACCGGGGGATAAAGCGTTCAGGCGCCAGGGAGACAGCAGAGGAAAGGGGAAGCATGGCACGCACCCCTTCGTTGAGGAAGCGCGGAAACTGTCGGAGGCGGTCCGTGACAGAGAGAGCGAAACCCCGAACATGGAGCGCAGAGGCGAGACCTTGCCTCTACAGCGTCCGGGAACGTAGGACGAGACCTAAAGGTCAAGATCGACAGAGACACGGTCTACACCTCCGAGGGTTAAACCCATCGCTGTTGGAGCACGAGACATGGGCAGGACTCTCCATGTCCCAACGGGCATGGCAGGACGGGAACCCCCACGGTGTGCGCAAGGAGGAAAGGACATCCTCACTGCAACCGGAAAGGAAAAAGATACCGATGGCCCATGGATGAAGCGCCCCAGGCAGAGCAGGGGAAGAAAGCAGGCGGGCCACAAAGAGTTACCACAGGTAAATAGGAGGGACGGGAGTAGAGCGTCCCAAGAATACCGCCATGTACATAAGCATGGGGCGGATGGAGGCAAAACCGGTCAGCGGTGGCCTCCTGAGCCGTGGGTGGAGCCACATGGATGGCCTGAACCGGACAGAGGAGTCGGAGATCGTCGGCGGGATGGTGAAGGAGAGCGACGACCCACCTTCGTTGCGGAGTCCTCGGAAACAGCCAGGACGCCCGAAAGAGGCACTCGGAGGAAAGGCGATCTGGCGCCTTGAAGACTTCCGACGCACACACCTATGGCGTGCGCAAGGAGGAAGGGACATCCACATCGCAATTGGAAGGTAAAAGATACTGATGTCCCATGTATGAAGCACAGGAAATGTGTGCAAGCACAATATTGGTAAAAAACCCTTGAATCCTTGATAGGAGAGTACCCCTTCCCCTGTTGAGGCAGGGAAGGACGAAAAAAAGGGGGGCCCTTCGAAACAGGCACGAGGGCAGAAAAACGCACAAAAGTGGTCACTACACCCTGCAAATGGAGCACCTTTCATGAAAGTGAGGATCCCCCCCCCCCCCCCTTGTGCGTGGTGAGGGGTGAAGAGGGACCCCCCATGCGGAGGGTCAGGGAGAGACCAGGCGAACCAGCAAGTGCAAAGAACCCTGTGCAAGTCCCGAGAAGGAAGGCATGAAAAGCCTTATAAATGAAGAGGATATGATGAAAAGGAGAAGTCCGGGAACTACTGCAACCGAGTCCCTATACAGAGGCAAAGCAAAGCACCCTAGCACCGACCCAGAGAAGAGCGGACCAGAACGGGCCGCTCCGCTTGGGGGCGGAAATCCGCTCTGGAGCGGAATGTAGGATGGGTGGAACTCACCAACCGGTGAGGAACCCGTGGCGAGAGCAGAGCGAAGTAGATATACTACACTGGAACCAGAAGAAAAAAATAGGGATGTACCGATACCAAAATTTTGACCGATACCGATACCACAAAATTATACCGATACCGATACCAATACCTGTGCACCAGGAAAGTCTGTAAGACTGTTGTCCATGATCATGTAATTTTCTCCTTTATCAGCTTTGTTATTAAACTTAGGTAACATGTTTACTAAAATCAACACTTGTATTATGTATATATGGGTAAAAACTTAAAAGTTACTAAAAACTAGAACGAGATGATACGGATTTAATGAAACATCTCGTGCAGGGATTTACTTCTAGGTATCGGTAGTATCGGTAGAAAATCAGCCGATACCGATACTCTAAAAAAGGGCCGATACCACCGATACCGATCCATCGGTACATCCCTAGAAAAAACCCCAGTGAAGACCCCGTGTAGGCCATAGGAGGCATGCATGTATGTCATCGACAGTAACAAGAAGAAAGCCTGTTTGTAAGCACCATGAAAAGAAAGGCCATGGCAATGAACGCATGTATGTCATTAGCAGAGGCAAGACGAAAGCCTGGTCGGAAGCACCACGAAAAAACCACTGAAAGTCGATGAAGCCTTAAGAAGGCCAAAGAGTGCCCTCGAAACGGGAGGCCAGGCAGGAGTATCAGGCATGATGACATGCACAAAATAAAGATCAGAGATCCCAGAATAGGCTACAGGCACCAGGTCAGGGAGTAGCCTAAAAGCTCTCACTAGGCCTGGAGACTGGAGTCCCGTCCAATGAAGGAGAGTGCCCCCACCCCCCCATTTCCCCCTGGAAGTTAAAGCTGAAGATAACCCTCCAAAAGGAGGATCAGGAAGGCCATAGGGGAACCAGCAACAGGCCAAAGAGCCCCAAACCCCAGGTCATAAAAAAACCAAGGGGTAGGCTCAACCCTCCGAAGAACTGAAGGAAACCCCACCCCAAAACATAATGGAGACCGATACCTTAACCCCTCCAACCCGGAAGGGCTCTTGAACGCCCATAACAACCTCGGTCCGCGCAACCCGGAAGGGCTCTTGAACGCCCATTGCTTGCATGCGTGCTTTCGAATGCCGCGCGTACATTTTTGGTATCATGGGACGGTAGGTGGCGCCACCCGGCGTAAACGACGCCACAGCAACAGTATCTACCCCGACGCCATCATGGACAGTACGCCAAATAGTGATTCCGCTGTGTCCGATACCGTGCTTCCTACGACGCCCTTGCTAGTTCGTCGCGCCTTACCCCGACGCCATCGCCTAAATGTGTTATCTCCCGGAGGTATTGAGACGACATTGAGACTTTATGAGCGAGCTGATGCCAAGCATAATGTTGATGATGAAGTCAGTGACGACTCCAGTAATTATAAGTCGAGTGATTATGGCCATGAGAGTGACAAAGAAGAGCAATTCCTGGGATTTGCGAGAGAACATGACAGTGATGAGAGTGATGAAGGTGATGTACCAGTTGTTGAGGAAGCTGGTTTACCTAAAGACAGTGAACTTGAGAGAGTGAGTGAGTGGGAGAGTTCAAGGTCACTCACCAAATTTCGCATAAGTGACACGACTCCAAGCCCTTCCCCAGGTAAATCGCCTTTCAAGCTACACTTGTATAAGCAGAAAATACTTGAGAAGGCGGCCGCGGCAGCTAGGGAACAAGCAAAAATACTTGGTGAGGATGAGGCTGTGAGTGAGGGTCAGCGTGGTGACCCTTCTCGTCCGCCATTGTCTCCCTTATCTACCCACGCCACCCAAGATGACCCGGATGCCCCGCATTCTTCCCCACCACCCCCACCATTGCCAAGGGTTGAAGACCCCCCACTTTCGGCCTATTTGCCTCCTAGGTCCCCCGACAGGAGACATACTGCTGCCGAAAAGGGGAAAGGTAGGAAATATACCAAAAAAATTAAGAAAAGTAAGAGAGTTTTGTTCGAGGCTCCCGCGGCGTCCACCCCTGCCGGCCCCAGCCATACGTCCCCGCAACTTTCCCCACGGTCCTCCCGCCTTCAACATGTCTTCCTGAAGAAGTCTTTGAGCTCACATCACCAATACCTGGGCCTAGTGACAGTGAAACATTGCTTTCTGTCACTCGTCGCAGGCCAAGGAGCCCAGGACCTCGGGGGGACACAGCCTCACCTGCCACTCCTTCCCCACCTCGCCCACCCGCACGCCGCGCACGCATCACTGGTTCCCCGCCAGATTATGTGGGGGCCACTGATGATGAAGGGCACCTCTCTGAAGACTCTGGCCATGATTACATAGGTCCACCGTCAGGGCAAGATGACCACTCTGACGATGACTATATGGACATCGACGACCCTCGACCCATCCGCTTGGCCCGGCGTCATGCTGCCCGTCATGCTGCCCGTCGTGCTGGCCGCCGCCCTGGCCGACGCCCTCGCCGCCCTAGGGCGCGCGCCTCCCGAGTTGGCCGTGGGCGTGCTGGGCCACCAGCTGGAGCTCCTCGTCAGCGTAGACAAGACCCATTCTACGTTTTTCAGTGGGAAGACGTAGTTGATGGGGATGGATACAACCCTGATGTGCCAGCTTTTGATGAGGTACTGGAGGGTTCAGGCATTACCCCCAATTTTCCTGCAGGCCCCAATGCTCCACCACACAAACTATTTGAGGCCTTCTTTGATGAGGAGGTGGTAGGCTATGTTGTCAAAGAGACAAATAAGCAGCACCAATTCCAGGTCCACTTTTTGGGCAAGGTGACCAAGGGCCACATGAGGCAGTGGACCCCAGTGACTCATAAAGAGTTCATGGTGTTCCTGGCACTCACCATGCTAATGCCTCATGTCAAGAAGCATAGGTTGCCTGACTATTGGATCACCAATGATCTGATATCCACCCCTGCCTTCGGGAAATATATGTCTCGCGACCGGTACCTTGATATCCTCGCAGCGCTCCATCTTGTCACCAACCTTGATGTCCACCTCCCAGACAAGCTGTGGAAGATTAGGACGTTGTACGAGATGATGCGAGAACGCTTCACCTCCTACTTCAAGCCCTTCCGCAAGGTCGTCATTGACGAGTCTCTTGTGCTGTTCCGGGGAAAACTCAGCTTCCGGCAGTACATCCCCTCAAAAAGACATCGCTTTGGCATAAAATTCTTTGTGCTGTGCGACTGCCAAACTGGCTATGTCCTGGACTTCCTGGTCTACAGCGGGAAGGAAGGGGACTTGCTTGTGGACCTCCTCATTGGCTTTGGCGGAGCAGTGGTGCAAGCCATGATGGACCGCTACTTTCACAAGAATCACGTCCTCTACACGGACAATTATTACACGTCACCCACTCTCTCACAGTACCTGCATGAGCACAAGACGGGGACTGTAGGCACAGTACGAGGGAAAAGGAAGGGCATGCCACCTTTCCCTCCAAAGACCAAAAAAGGTGATGTGTTGAAGAAGAAGTCGGGGCCCATTCTGGCTATCCACTGGCACGACCAGCGGAAGGTCAACCTCCTGACCACCATCCACAAGGGGGAGATGGTGGAGACTGGCAAGGTGGATCGCCGCACCCAGGCCAGGGTGACCAAGCCCGATGCTGTCCTGGACTACAACATCAACATGAGGCTGGTGGACAAGTCCGACATGCAGATAGGCTTCATTGACTGCCTGCGTACCTCGTGCAGATGGTACAAA
Source organism: Paralithodes platypus (assembly GCA_032716605.1). Taxonomy (NCBI): domain Eukaryota; kingdom Metazoa; phylum Arthropoda; class Malacostraca; order Decapoda; family Lithodidae; genus Paralithodes; species Paralithodes platypus. The sequence goes on along the minus strand of CM064497.1, from coordinate 50,579,525 downwards.
AAGTTCTTTCTGCATATGGTGGACATGTCAGTTCTGAATGCCTACAATATATACAAGCTTCGGAATGTGAACACACCTATGAAGTTCAATAGCCTGCGGAGGTTCCAAAAGCAGGTGTTGACGGAGCTTCTGGAGAAGTATGCTACGCCACAGAGGGCACTGGCACATCCTGGGCCCGCCGTTATTGACCGCTTCCAGTGTGCTCAATACTTGATTAGGCACAGGCTTGGTTCCCTGCCTCAGAATGAATCAGGAAGAACACAGCAGAAGCGGTGCCATGTCTGCTACAACAGCAGGGTGAGGCCGAGGCCAGGTAAAAAGTCAACCATGGAGTGTGTGGAGTGCAAGGTGGCACTCTGTGCTTTAGAGTACTTCTTTGATTACCACTCCAAGCTGGAGTTCTAATAATCATAGTGAAAGTGCCAAAGATAATGACAATATGTACAGTATATATATAGGCAAAAAGTGGAAGTAAACCAATTTATTGTTATACAAAAGTCATGTATTATGAAAACATTTATACAAATACAATTACACCATAATAATATGTGAAAGTGACACATATGTATATACCAAGTGACATTCATATGATTAGAACCTATATAAATATATAAATCAGTGAAAAAAGACACAATAAATTGTATATAAAACGTTTACAAATCATATAACTAAGTGAAAGTGACACAAGACCTAATATTTGATGGCCAAAGTATAATAAACACCTGTGATAACGAATAATCAGTGCCTAATACAACAATAACCTACCTCAATTACTAATAAAATGTACGGTATCGAGTGAAAATGAGCATTATCAGTGACAGTGACACTCTCTAAAGCATATTTGTCAAAGTGAAAGTGACACAAGACCTAATATTTGATGGCCAAAGTATAATAAACACCTGTGATAACGAATAATCAGTGCCTAATACAACAATAACCTACCTCAATTACTAATAAAATGTACGGTATCGAGTGAAAATTAGCAATATCAGTGACAGTGATACCCTAATAAACATATTTTATATAATTGGCCTCAAAATAACTAGAAAATATAAAATAAACATCACATTCTCAATATCAAACACTAAAATCGTCTAAGGGAGATAAATACTTTGGCGCGACGAGCGGCTAGGTGCGTCGTAGCCATGGCCGGGGCGACGCGGGAAGAATTTGCCGCCGAAAAGCACTCGTCTTCCCGCGCTCACCATTATGCAACCAGAGGGGCTAGAGACCTCTACTCAACGCCATTCGACAGAGGAAGGTTTGTGGAACATTATTCTTTTTTATTCACAACATTACATGCCATATTCATTGACTTACAGAGTATTTAACATAGCCCAAAGATCGTCAAAACACCCGGTACCGCAGCACAGTCGCAAGCTATAGCCCCCGGGGCTGGAGGGTTAAGGCCGGTACCAGTGAATAGGTCCTGTAGGTCAGAAAGCACAGCCTGGAAAAAAGGAGCATTAAAATATGTCTTAATGGAAGTGCAGGACGACCAGTCTAGGCCGAAACCGAGTCAAGATGAGCGCGTCCGTAAACGGGGATGTCCGATCTAGAGCGGAAAAACCCCGACATCGAACGGGAACAACAATCCCGCCCCAGAGCGGAGGAGCCGGAAACGGACTCCCCCGTCCTGGAGCGGGAAGTGGCATGAGAAGGCAGGGAAGCGACATTCCCATTCCAGAGCGGAGGAGCCGTAGACGGACACCCCCGCCCAGGAACGGGACGCGGTAATAGACGAGAGCAGCGCCGAAGGTGGAAGGCAAGAATGCACAAAAGAAGGCCCGTCCTAGAGCGGAGAGGCCCCGAGGGGCTCCGCCAGAAGCCGAGGACCCCTAAGGGAGCCAGGCCAGTCACAACAGACGCGGGAGAGTCCGTGGGTATGAAGCAGCAACAAAAACAAACCTCCGATATAGAACGGGCAAGTCCCGTTCCAGAGCGAAGGTGCCAGGAGGCGACCATGCGACCGTAAAGGAAGGCCCCGACCTAGAGCGGGAAGTACCCGACCCAGGGCGGCAACCCAACAGAACGTCACAGCAAGGCCTGTGGCACAAAAGACAGTGAAAGCCAACCCTTCCAAAAAAGGGGGGGGGGTCCAAAGGGAAGCCCACCAAAACACAACAGTTGCGGGAGAGCCAGTGGGTAACCAGACACTACTGAAGGGGACAGTGACAAGAAAAACTGTCAGCAAAACACATCAGAACTGGCTACGTCCGCAGTTTCGGGGAGAACCAGGAAGACAGAGCACCGGGACCGTCAAACAAGACAAGCACGAATGCCAGAATGAGGTTACCACAGTGTCGAAAACCAAAGCGCCCCCCCTTAGGCTAGGCCAAAAAATGGCAAGCAGCCGAAACGGTACGAGTGTCAGGAATATATGAAAATACAGGGTGCACGAGTTACCGGCCCCTTGAGGAGGGGAAGCAACCAGCAGCAGGGAACAAAGCACAGGGGACGACACTAAAAGGGACGGAAACTAAAGTCGTCCCCCCACTAGGCTAGGCTAAAAACAAAAGTTAGCCTATTCGGCACTTGAGTCAGTAATATATGAAATTACAGGGAGCCACTAGGTACCGTATCCTTGATGAGGGAAGCAACAAGGGATCGTAGCGACAGGAATACAGATCACTGGGGCCGCCGATCAATACAGGGGCATTTACGCCAGATTGAGGAGGCCACAGAGTTGTACACCAAACGCCCCCCCTTCTAAGCTAGGCTAAAAAAGTTAGCCTAATCGGTACTAGAGTCAGATTAATAATGAATTGGAACAGGCTAGACGAAAAAACGGAAGTTAGCCTATTCGGTACCAGAGCCAGTAATATATGAAATTACAGGGAGTCACCAGGTACTGTACCCTTGAGGAGGGTAAGCAACACGTGACCGAAGCGTCAGGAAGACGGAGCACTGGGGCCGTAATATCAATACAGGGGCAGAGTATGCCAGATTGAGGAGGCCGCAGAGTCGCAGTCTAAACCAAAACGCCCCCCCATCAAGGCTAGGCTAAAAACGGAAGTTAGCCTAATCGGTTCTGGAGCCAGTAATATATGAAATTACAAGGTGCCACCAGTTACTGTACCCTTGATGAGGGATATAATCAATACCGTAGGAGGGGCAGTAGACAGAACAAAAACTGTCAGACAAAAACTCATCAGAACGGGCTACATCCGCGGTTTTGTGGGACTGTATCCATGGAGACAGAGCACTGGGTCCGTCAATCAAAAAGTGAGCATTGTATGCCAGATTGAGGTTGCCACAGTGTTGAAAACCAAACGCCCCCCCCTAGGCTAGGCCAAAACTCGGAAGGTAGCCTATTCGGTACTTGAGGCAGTAATATATGAAATTACCAGGCGCACTAGTTCCTGCACTCTTGAAGAGAGGCAGCAACAAGTAAAAAGACCACCAAAAGGGATCGGCCCTACAAGGGTCAGCGCCCCCCTTCCAACCAACTAGAAGGACACAAGTAAGCCTAGGCCTAATTTCACGAATAGAAAAGCAAAAATAAAGGCAGTGACAAAAAATAATAATGACAAGAAGCTTACTAAAGACAAAACTAAAGCCACCGCAAGTGAAATGAATACAAAAGGCAAAGCCTAAATGAACGAGGGTCGCCCAAGCGGCGACGCATGCGCAGATGGCAAAAAATGAAGTAACCTCCAGTTTCGACGCTACACTCCAAGAAAAACACAGTTGAGCCCAGTTTTCAGTGTGCCTACAGCACGTATCATCTGTCTAGAATCACAGGTACCTTAAATAAGGCTCACAACACCCCCAAAGGGGAGGTGACAGGAGTTGTAGGCACAAAAACAGAGCACCAGAAAAAGTGTGTGCGTCATAGAGTGTAGCGCGAAAAGGAATGATCTAATGAACCCGGTCGGGTTGTGCGGTGGACCCGTGACAACGGCTTAAGGAGCCAGATAGGATGGACAATGTTCTGCAATTTTCTCTTTTCTTTCTCATAAATATTTTCATTTCCTTTAAAATAGTAGCCTCAAGAGTGTGTACAACGTACCTAGTAGAGAGAGTAAGGTGCTACTCTAGATGTTATCGATTTAATCGCGCTAGTGATTACGATAATTGTCCGCTCCAGAGCGGAACGGAATTATACGATAGGTATGTTGGAGACGTAGAGGCTACTACTAAATATACATGTATGATAGAGCAGATTATGAGCTGCTGAGACGGTGTTTGGACATTGACTGGGGGGAATACTTGAACGGTGAAGACGCTGAAGGAATGTGGAGGAAAATTAGAGTCAAACTGGAGAATGCTGTATCCAAAAGTGTACCAGTAAGGGAATATAAGGATAAAACAAAATTGAGGAAAAGAACGAACCCAGAATTGCCAATGAAAAGAAAGCTTTGGAAATTGATTAGAAGAAAGAAACAATTGTGGGAAAGACTAAAATTGTTAAAAAAGAACAGGGGGTCTAGTATAGAAGCTAAAGAAGTGGATCTGGAACGCAGACAAATAAACAATAAAATAAGGTGGGAGACAAGGAGGAGACAAGGTGAAGGAGAGGGAGAGAGAGATTGCTAGAAATGTAAAGGATAATCCAAAAATATTCTGGAAGTACATTCAGGAAAAGTTAACAAGAAGAGTAGGGATCCCAGACCTGATAGGGGGGTTGGATGATGGGAGTAGAGCGGAGACTGATAAGGAGAAAGCAGAGGTGCTGGGGAAATACTTTGGGGGGGTACTAACAGTGGAGTCGGATGATGCAGTGCCTACTATTTAGTAGTAGCCTCTACGTTCCAACGTAGAGCTATATACTTATCGTATAATTATGCTCCGCTCTAGAGCGGGCAATTATCGAAATCACTAGCGCGATAAAACGATAGCATCTAGAGTAGCACCTTACTCTCTCTACTAGGTACGTTGTACATACTTTGGAGGCCACTATTTGAAAAGGAAAATAAGAAAATATTGATGAGAAAGAAGAGAAAATTACAGGATTTTAGGCCATCCTATCTGGCTCCTTCAGCCGTCTTGACGGATCCACCCCACTACCCGACAGGGTTCATTGGGCATTCCTTTTCGCGCTACTCAAGCCTTCACACTCGCTTTTTTCTATGCGCCCGATTTTTGTGCTGCTACTCCTGTCGCCTACCCTTTGGGTGAGTTGTGGGCCTTATTTATGGTACCTAAGGTTATTAGACAGATGATCTGTGATGTAGGCACGCTTCAAATGGGCTCTTCGGTGTGTTACTTTGAGTATGGCGTCGAAACTGGTTGGTCACGCTTCTGCGCATGCGTCGCCCTTCGGCGAGTGTTATTTTTAGGCCTTTGCCTGTTTTTATCTTCATTTTCACTTGCGGTGGCTTAGTTTTGTTTACCTGGTAGGTTCTTTTACGCTTTGTGCTTTTTTTTTCTGCTTTCATTGCGTGGTTTTTGCGAAAAGTTAGGCTTCTTGTGCACTTTCGTTTGTGATGTAGGGGGCATAGCCCCCCTTGCCTTGACAGGTTATTTTGGCCTTATGTTTTGCTTACCTTCACATGAATGTTTCGCATTGGAGTGTGCCCTGTGTTTTTTGTTTTTAACTGCCACTCAACCAAGGCTAGGCCCCCTGTTAATAGCCTAACTTTTAGTTGGGGGGGGGCGCCAGGGCTAGGTCTCATGTTCCTAGGCTAACTTTTTGGAAGGGGGAGCAGGGACTTTTGGTAGACCGTCACTGTTGCCTCGTCGCTCTTGCTTGCCGATCTATGGTTTTACTAAACCACCTTAGGCTCGCAGGGGTATGACGCTTTGTTTTTTTCTAAACCTTCTGTGAGGCACCCTTTTTTCGTCTGACGCTCGCTCCCGCGCTGTCTCTCCCTTATTTTGTTTGCGCTCCCCTAGGCCTTGAGTTCATGAGACACGGTCTTCCCCTTAATTGAACTCCCTCATAGATTGCGGTCCCCGCGGCATGGTCTTCACCTCCTTTGAGCTCTACGATGCCTTGAACTGTCGTCCCTTCCACCCTTTTTGGTGACGTGGGTCTCTGGGAAGGGCTCCGCGCCCGCTCCGCCCTGCAGCGTGGACAAATCCCGCTCCAGGTCGGTCCTTTGCTTCCGACATGTTCTCTTTTTTGGCTGCTGTGGTCGGGTCACTCTGGACCCGCTCCGCCCTAGGATGGTACTATCCGTCTCTAGGTCGGTCCTCTGCATCGCACTGTTTTATTTTTGCTCATGCAAGCTCCCCTGCCAGCTGTCCTGCTGTGCACTTGGGTTGAGCCTTTTGGTTGGTATTTACCTCCATCTCCCTTTCCGCTCGAGGGCGGACAAATCCGTTATGGAGCGGACATCTCCGCTCTGGAGCGGACATCTCCGCTCTGGTGCAGGCATCTCTGCTCTGCAGCGATGTCTATTCCGCTCTGGACAGGGCCCCCTTGGGCTCCTTCTTCCCTTTGGCTTCTACACTGTCTCTCTCGTCCTCCTGTTCCGCTCTGGAGCGGACACCAGTCCCGCTCCTGGTCGGTCCTAGGCCTTCCCTCCTGCTGCCCTAGCCCTCCTGTTTTCACCTGGTTCTACTCTACGATTGTTCCGCTCTGGAGCGGACGCCAGTCCCGCTCCTGGTCGGTCCTAGGCCTACCCTCCTGCTGCCCTAGCCCTCCTGTTTTCACCTGGTTCTACTCTACGATTGTTCCGCTCTGGAGCGGGCGCCAGTCCTGCTCCAGGTCGGTCCTAGGCCTTGCCTTCTGATGCCCTGGCTCTCTTGTTCGCTGTGCGCATGCCTTTCTCCTTTGCCTAGACTGCCATTGTCATGCATACATGCCCCGCTCTGGAGCGGGTGGTTGTAGTCCGCTCTGGAGCGGGTCTGTCTGCTCCGCTCTGGAGCGGACTTTCCCGCTCTAGAGCGGACTTGCCCTCTCGGCCCTGGCACTATTTTTTGGCCAATATTGCCTTGTTTGTACTTGGGGTTTGTCGGTTACTGTGTCTCATAACCTTCTCCTTTACATCAGGCTGTGTTCCCACTCTGCACTGCTGGGTCCCTTGGCCTGCCATCTCCTCTTCGATCCCTTCACCCTCAGGTATCCTTTTCTGTTCTTATATGGCTGTCATGCTTTATTTCAGGGTGTTTGAACCTGTACCTTGGTCTTTTCTGACCTGGGTTTTTGGGGTTCTTCGGACTGTTGCTGCTTATGATGTATGCTTGGCCCTCCCACATGGGGGGGTCCGTCTCCGTCCTTCTCCACATGGGGGGGGGGGTGTTATTACTTTTATGTACCTATCATAATGCCTGGTATCTTTTGTGTGTTTTTTGCACATACTGTCATACCTTCCTTCCATTTCTGCATCCTCTTTCTCTGAGCTTCGTCTGGGACATCTTTCATTTCTCCTTCGCTTCCTGTGCGGATGTCGCTCCCTGCCTGCGAGCGCCATGGTTGTGCCCGTCCGGCTATGGGAGCTGGGCATCCTGAGTGCCCCGCCCATTACCTTTGAATACCTTTGGATGTGTTCGCCGCTCCTCTAGCGGCACCAAGGAGCGCGACGCCCCTCGTTATGGGTGGTGATTTGGTGCAGTAGACTGTTTGAAGCGACAGCTCGCTCCCTTGCGAGGATGGTGTTACGGCTGGATCGGCAATACATATTCGGGATTCTTGATCGTAGGACAGAAATGGCTTAAGTGACAACGACACGCTCGATTCCAGTCCCAAATACTATATGCTCCAGACAACAAAAGCACCAACGCCCTACAGAGTTATCGTCTACGGTAACGAGGTACCTTAACTCGGCGAAAGTGTACAACAGGGGTAGGCTATGAGGCTAAACTCCCTCAGGCATTTATAGGTTACGTTATTACTAAAGAAATGCAATACTCAAGAAACTACGTTAATATTAAGCCTCTAATAACGTAGAATAGAAGCAGGCTAAAGGTATGACAGTGAAATGCTAAATGACAAATGTACACGCCTACTTGAAAGCGCGTGCACTACACTAACTGTCCCCTACTAACATGCACTAGCATGTAGCATATAAGATGTTCATGATCCAGTAGATACCTAATAATACACATGGGAGGAACATAAATAGTAGTCACTTATTATAATAATGAATCTATACTTGGAATAACTAAAAGGTTGCAGGCAACAGTACTGCGCCGGTAGCCTACTACCGCATAGGCTACTTCGCTTCTCTCACTCTGTCTCCCCTCCGAGTCCGTATGCGCCCTACGCAACAGAACTCCGGACACAGCAGCAAAACGACAGTGCAGTTAATTGATACATGAAAGTATTAATAGTGTTGTCTTGTGTGTGAGTAATGTGTATTGTAAAGTGTTATAGATATATACTTAAAGAGAGCTGCAATGCATAGTAAAATAAAGATATATCCCACTCATCATCCCCATGTGTTCTAGCTAGCAGGCCAAGTCACAGGAACAACGAGTCCCAGCACCGAAAGCGAGAACCCAGGAGAAGACTGTAGAGAACACAAGGACAGATAAATTACGTTACTCTACTATACCGGCACTACGAGCGAGCTGTAGTCTCGGGTGCTACACTCGCTCCTGGCTCGGTATGCAAATCAAGGCTAAGTCCTCGTCCCTCTACAGACAACTCCTGGGCATGGTCGGGCTCTTACACATGGCACCAGTCTAGTCACAAATGGGATGATGAGCAGGGCATATAACTCGTGAACATGTAGAACGTTCACCAACTATCCTCATCAAGAAGATCGCTGTTCACATTAACCCCTTAAATCTAATACATGTAAATATATGCTTGTCCTAAGAGTAATACGAGAGGTGAGTGCTGAAACTCCTTTAGGACCTCAAGGGAAGGTTATGCATTTAAATAGAGAGAAGAATGAAATGGGAGTAATGTCGTCAGAGAGAAAGAGTGCAACCGTGAGAAGTGGGGAGAGAGAGCAAGGGATGTTAGAATCTCAAAGGTTCTAGGCAACCTGGTCATAGAACACGCAGCCAGCCTCCAGGCAATGTGCTGTACGACAACATGGGCCCAGCCCAGGCAGGCAACAATGGACTACCAACCCTATCGCGCCTAGCTATAAGGGCAAGGCTGCCAACCAGTCCATACGTCTGGCAACCACCCGGCCGACAGCGCGGCGCGTTGCTACCCTCTTGCTCTGAAGCCTAACTCACTCTCTCTCTCTGAACTCCCATTGTCTTATCTATCAACTTCTCTATTGATACTACATATTAAATGGAAGGTCTCGACATGGCTTAAAACAAAACCCACCACTGGTTAGCACATGACGAGACCTTTGCAGAGATACAAAGAACATAGTTATAAGTTGTCACACTCAATATACATTGCGGCAGACGGTAGCCAGATCACGGGCGGTACAGTCGAGTACCAAGGAGTACAATCAGGTTGCGTTACACAGCACTGGGGTGCGTCACAATGGGCTCGTCTGGCACTTTTTGCAGTTCGACATCTAGGGCTCTCTTGAAGATGTCTAACGAGATGTCCCTCATGTCTCTTACTCACCGTGGGAGTTTGTTGAAGAGACGTGGGCCTCTGTGTGATAACCAGCCCTCTCGCAGAGAGCCCATAGCACCCCTGTTATTTATCCGGGGATTTCGCATTCCCAGCCTCTCCTATCACTGAATTTCATGACTATCGGAGTATGTAGGTTTGGTACTAAACCCTCTGCGATTTTCCATGTGTATATTATTAGGTAACGTTCTCTTCTACGTTCCAGTGAGTACAGATTCAGTGCTCTTAAACGCTCCCAATAGTGTAGATGTTTTATCGAACTTATATGCGAAGTGAAATTTCTTTGTACACTCTCTACGTCATTTATTTCACCTGCTTTGTATGGGGATGTTAATACGCTACAGTATTCAAGTCGCGGTAGCACTAGAGATTTGAAGAGCGTTATCATAGGCAATTCACCGCGTGTTTTAAAAGTACGCAGAATCCAACCCGTTAGACGTTTCGCAGCCGCCACTTTGACCTGGTTATGTACTTTGAAACCCATATTTTCAGACATTAATACCCCAAGGTCTTTCACACTGTCTTTCCGTTCTATTATGTGGTTAGATTCTGTTAAGTAATTTGTAATTTCTTTAACACCATTATTATCTCCGTACCGTATTAATTGGAATTTTTCCTCATTGAATTGCATGTTGTTTTCCCTGGTCCACTGGAACACTACATTCATGTCTTCCTGCAGTCGGCCCGTGTCCTCTTGTGTGTTTACTATCTTGCTTAATTTTGTGTCATCAGCTGCATGCTACTGCCGTGATGGCTTCCCCCCAGTCGGTGTGGCCCGTGTCTCGTCCGCTTTCTGCCGATTGAGTCTAGCCCTACTTCACCGGATGCTGAGACGGCACGGGTCACCCTCACCGCTGCATGGTCGGGCGTGGCTCGGTCTGTTAAGGACCGTTTGCACCGGGTCCCCCGCTTCATGGACGAAGGGGTTCGCGCCTTGCTGACCCTTCCTCTGGTGTATCCGCGCCCTGTGGTCACCGCTTCGCAGGTCCCTCAGTCTGGTGTGTCTCCGTTATCGGCTGACACAGCGGGGTCGATGCGGCACCACTCAGCTTCTCCACGTCGCCGGAAGTCTTCGACATCCTGCTGCCCTGCGGCTTCCGACCACACATCTCTGGGCTCGACGACTTTTCGCCCTAAGATGGCGATGCTTCCCCCGGTCCGTGTTCCTGCTGGTGTTTCGGCCTTCTCCCCTGGTCGTCGTCCCGCCCATGGGCTGCTCGGGGAGATTGGGGCGTCGCAGGCCGCCGGACTTCTACCGTCGGCTCCTCCGCCATCGTTGCCGTTGGCTCTGCTACCACCGTTACCGCCTCCTCCACCTCCTCCGACGGCGGGGGCTCTGTTTGCTTCGGCCTCTCCTCTTCTTGTCCGCGATGGTCTCCCGGATTCTCCTGGCTTTGTCGGGTCTGACTTTCCGTGTGGCCTGCCTTCTGCTCGGACGAGTGGACCCGTACCTCTGGCAGTGCACGGCGCCAGGGTGGCGGTTTTCGGGTCTGGTCAGGTGGGGGCTGCCTGTGACCTCGTGGACCTGAGTGGCGGGAGCGATGGCGTGTACGATGCCGTAGTGGTTGAGGACTCGCCCCGGGAATCTTTCTCCTATACTCCGTCGCCTCGTCGGTCGCCCAGCCGTCGGGACCGTCGCCGGACCGTCTCTTCCTCTTCCTCGTCACCGACCAACGACCCTGGATGGGTCCTTCCTATTCGGCCCATCCAGGAGGCCCAGGTTAGGGCTGAGGAGGCTAACGCTGCACGGTTTGCCTCCCTGCATGGGATGCTTGCACTGATGGCGGGAGGCTGGGAGCGTCCTCCTCCCATTCCTCCTGTGCTTCACCCTGGCGTTTTGGTTGTTCGACGCTATTGCCTCCTAGGCATGCTCTTGCTTGCCTGTCTCCGGATTTACTACCCTTTCTTGCAGGGCCCCAGTTTTCGTCTGCTTCCGGCTCCTGCGACACAGTCTTACCCTCCATTGACCTCACCGATCCCTTGAGTTCCTGAGCCGCAGTCTTCACCTATATTGAACTCCCCAATACCTTGAGGTTCCTGAGGCGCGGTCTTAACCTACTTTGAGGTTCCTGCGACACGGTCTTAACCTACATTGGGCTCCCCTATACCTTGAGTTCCTGAGCCGCAGTCTTCACCTATCTGGAACTCACCAATACCTTGAGGTTCCTGAGGCACGGTCTTAACCTCCTTTGCGCTCTCCTGTCCCTTGAGGTTCCTGCGCCACGGTCTTACCCTACTTTGCGCTCACCAATGCCTTGAGTTCCTGAGACGCCGTCTTCGCCTACTTTGACCTCGCTCATACCTTGCGGTTCCTCAGGCACAGTCTTCCCTACATTGGGCTCCCCAATACCTTGTGGTTCCTGAGACACTGTCTTAACCTCCATTGTGCTCACCAATCCCTTGGGTTGTCTTTTTCCTTCCATCCCCGGTGCCGCACGTCTCTCGGGCGGGCTGTACTCAGCTCGCTCCGCCCTGGTGCGTGGATGACTCCCGCTCCTGGTCGGTCCTATGACTCGACACATTCTCTTATAAGACCGCTCCCTTTATTACTGCTCTCTGCCTGACGTCCTTCAACGGTGTCTTTGGCTTTGCTGCGCGGGACCCTTTCGGCCTCTCCACTTCAGTTGGGCATGTTTTCTTACGGGCCTCTGGCGTCTGGGCTAGGGCCTCACGGGGCCCGTTCCGCCCTAGGGTGGGCTCTCTCCTTCTCTCGGTCGGGCCTATGCTTTGCCTCTGTTCGTTACCCACGGACGCTCCCGCATCAGCTGTGATGCTAGACCATTCAGTTGGGATGCTAGGATGTACATCTCTGCTGTTTTTACCCAGGGAGGCTCCCACGTCGGCTATCGTGCTAGACGATTCTTTTGGGACTCTTGGATGTTCCTGGCCTTTCCCCTTTACTGGTACCTACGGGCCTCTGACGTTTGGCTACCCTACGCCCGCTCCTCCCTGGTGCGGCGCCTCCACTCTGGAGCGGAAGATCCGTTCTGGGGCGGTGACTGTCTTTTTATTTCCGTGGATGCTTCCACGTCAGCTGTCCTGCTAGTCTATTCTGACGGAACTCTTGGGTGTTTTCCCTTTCACCCTTCCTGATGCCTCAAGCCTCTCCCATCCGACTGCACTACATCTGCCCCGCCCTCGAGCGGCAATTCCCTCTCTTGGCCGGTTCTCTTCCATACTTCTCCTGACACCATCCCGATTCCTCGCCTGTCCTATGCCGCTCTCCGCTCTGGAGCGGAGCTTACTTTCTGCTCCTGAGCGGGCTTTCCGCCCCAGCGCGGAGCGGGCCGTTCGGGGCCCCCTCCTCTCTGGGTCAGTTCTCGGTGGGCTTTGCCTTGCCTCTGGATGGGCCCTCCGTTGCCGTCATTCATCTTACTACTGTTGCGGTCATTCATCTTATTACTTTTTTTTTTTTTTTTTTCTTCTATGTGATTGAGGGAGGCAAAAGGCATAACTGCCTATAGCGAGTGCCTCCCCCATAGTTGAAAGAGTGACTGGCTCCGTCTCGCTCCCTTGCCTCCCTAGGCTCGGTCATTCATCTTCCTACTGGCACCATCTCGCTCCATTGCCTCCCCCGGCCTCCTGGGCCGCTCCTGCAGCGTGCAACGCTCTCCGCTCTGGTGCGCAGCTTCCATTTCCGCTCCAGGGCTGCGAGAGCCCTTCCTCCTACATTCCGCTCCTGAGCGGAGGGGCCCATTCTGGACCACTCCGCTCTGGGTCGGTGCTAGGGTGCTTTGCTTTACCTCTGGATAGGGACTCAGTTGCAGTGGTTCACGGACTTCTCCTTTTTATCAGACTGTGCTCCCACTCTACTCTGATGGTAGGGTGGAGTAAAGGCGTCTTATCCTCTTCAGTGCCTTCACCCTTTGGGTATTCTTTTTATCCTCTTCAATTATAAGGCTTTCATGCCTTCCTTCTGGGGATTTGCACCTGCCCCTTGGTCTTTTCTGACCGGGGTTTTTTCGGGGTTCTTGCTCTTGCTGGTTCGCCTGGTCTCTCCCTGACCCTCCGCATGGGGGGTCACTCTTCACCCCTCGCCTCGCACAAGGGGGGGGGGTGGGGGGTGTTACTCACTTTCCTGAAAGGTGCTCCATTTTCGAGGTGTAGTGAGCACTTTTGTGCGTCCTTCGACCCTTGTGCCTGTTCATTTTCAGGAGTTTTTATTCCAGTATTTGTGCACCCATGCTTTATCCTCCTGTATAGCCCTCCGTTCGAAGGGTCCCCCTTTTTCGTCCTTTCCTTCCTACACAAGGGAAGGGGGTAATCTCCTGTCACGGATTTACCGGTTTTTCACATTATTGTGCTTACACACACTTCCTGGGCTTCCTACATGGGACGGCAGTATCTTTTTCCTTTTCGATTGCAAGGCGGATATCTCTTCCTTCCTGCGCACACCATGGGTGTGTCCGTCCTGCCTTGCCCGTTGGACGTAGAGAGTGTCCTCCCCTTATCTCATGCTACAGCCGCGATGGTTTTCACCCTCGGTGATATAGATCGTGGCTCGTGGATATTGTCCTTTGTGTCTCGTCCTCCTTCCCCGGAACCGGTTGAGGCGAGGTCTCGCCTCTGCACTATGTAGTCGGGAATTGCTCTCTATGTCAAGGACCACTTCCGTTGAATTCCACACTTCGTACGACGGAGGGGTACGCGCCATGCGTCCTCTTACCTCTGCTGTCTCCGTGGCGCCAGGCCGCCTTTCCTCCTGTGCCTCGTTCGGGCGTCCTCGCGGTTTCCGAGGACGCCGAAACGACGGTGTGACGTCGCTCTCCTTCCCCATATCGCCGACGTTTCCCGCCTCCTACGTCCGGTTCATGCCATACATGTGGCTCTGGACGAGGCTCGGGAGCCCGTCACACTGCATGCAACCTCCCTGCCCGGGCCTGCCGCCCTATGGGCAGATGCTCTGTCGGATGGACAGAGCGCCCGGGTGGTATGGTCTTCCCAACACACCGTGTTCGCCGACCTAGCGTCCTCCTGGAGTGTTCCACAGGTGGCCTGGTTCGCCTCCTGCGAGGCGACCGGGTTGCCTGTGTTCCTGTACCGCTGGATTACTCCTCCGGCGGAGGTACCGGTCGCGTTCGGCAAGGACTGGCGCAGGTGGCGGTCGGTTTATGTGTGTTCCACCACCCGCCGCCTTTTTTGGTGTGCAACGTCCTCCACTGTGCTTCGTTTGGTTGTCGCGCCCATCCGGCCGGCCCAAGCCTGGTCCGCTTGGCTGAAGCGGTGGTACCCGAGTCCAGTTCCCCTAGCGATCTCCTATTTCCACTTGGTATCGGTTGGTGTCCTAGGGACCTCGTTAGCCTCCACATCGTGGATGTTGTGAGGCAGGGTGGATGCCTCAGTTTAGTCGTTCTTTGCCTGTCAAATCCTCTCCCCTGGATTCATTTTACATGACAGACTTACGGTTCTCACTGACACGGTTTTCCTTCTTGGTTTCCTACCCATCACGGACGCGCCCGTCGGTGGCGTTCGTGTTTCACTACCTCCATTGGTTAATCTTGAGAAGCGTCCCAACATCTGCACCACTCTTCCGAACCGCCTGTCGGCCATTCGGGTACCGTTTGAGACTTTCACAGGGTTGGTCGTTCCTCCGTAGGACTTGGGTTCTTTTTGCGATCCTGCTTTATGCTTCGTCCGACGCAGCGTCGGCTTCCTCCTCAGTGGTTTCTGGCGGAGGCTCTCGTCCTGCTTTCGTCTGCCTCTTACGCTCATTACCCCGCGCCTGCACACTTCCGTGGCTTGACATTGTTCTTTATGGCTTTGGCGACAGGTGAAGGAGTCCCCGGAGATGACTGCCAGGTCTAGGGTCCGCCATTCCTTACATCGTTCTCCCGTCCTTGAGTCAGTTACTTTGGCTCCGTCTGTTCGTTTGGTTGCTACAACCGTACGCGACACTCCCGTTTTTGTGCTTTTCCTGTACCGGCTTTCAAACATGGTAGGGTTCATCATCCGTTATGCCCGGTTCACACCCTGCATCCGTATGTGTACTCGACCAGGCCGGTGTCGGGGTTGCCTTTACGGGTGGTGCCTACGAGCTGTAGGAGACTAGGTCGACGTGCTGTGGGACTTCACCTGTGTCGGTAGTTTCGGGCCAGTACCCCTTCCGTTCTGGCCGCGGCTCATGTTGTCCGTTCGTACGCTGCTACGTTCAGAGTTTACATGATCTTTCTCGACCGAACGTTGCCGACACGGGGCTTTGGTCTTCCCCCACAACGTTTGTCTCCTCCTCTCTGGCCATGTCCACAGGCAGGCGGGGACATCCTTGTCGTGCGTTGGGCCAGAAGGTTCACTCAGGGTCTACCTGCAGCGTTCCTTCTGTCTCTTATCCTTCTCCCTTCTTGTTCCTCTTTTGTTGGGGGTGGGGGGGGGGGTGGGATTGCACTATCCCCATACTTGCACCTAAGTTAAAGGATTAATAACTAGGTTAAGATTTTGATATAATTTCTCGTCTTAAAGTATTCTACGTTCTGTTGGTTGGTCTTGGCCTCCTACCACTGAACTTTTCTCATGGCTTTCAGTGCTGGTCACTGTGTATGCTCATGTCTTTTCTCGTCACCCCCTGTACAGACGGTCCTCCTCTTCGACGTATGTCGGTATTTCCTCATTACATTCTGGGTCTTCCTGCCTTCGTCCGGCAGGAGGCGGGGGGGGGAGAGCATCCTGTACTTCATATTTTATGATGAAATGCAGCATTCTTTGTCTTAGGTTCGTTATCCCATGGCATACGACTTGACTGTACTTGACCTCTCTTGATATGCACCTGTCAGTACACTCTTTCTATAAACTCTCTTGTTTAAGTCGGTCTTTCCATGGTCCTGATATTTCCTAAGTTTGTGTTTTAAGCTTGTATGTCCGCCTCCAATTTGGTACTCTAGCTCTACGTTGGAACGTAGAGGCTACTACTAAATTGGGAGGTTTAACGACCCTATCTATCTATCTATTGCCTGACGCCGTGATCCCCGAAGGGGTGGCCACGAACGAACCGCCCCCATGCACCTCTGTCCCCAGTCAGTCGACGCCCCTCCCCCCAACCAGCACCGCCTTCGTTCATGTAGTTCCTCACTCCATCCTTCCACCTCATATTCGGTCTACCTCTCCCCCTCTGTCCCTCCACCTCGCTCTCGTACACCCTCTTAGTCATTCTCTCGCTTTCCATACGTTCCATATGGCCGAACCATCTCAAGTTGTTCCTTTTCACACTTTCCAGCACATCTACCTCCACACCACACCTCCTTCTTACTTCCTCATTAGTCTGTCTATCCCTCCATGTAAATCCGCACGCACTCCTTAAGTAATTCATTTCCACGCTCTCACTCTTGGTCTGAGTCTCTCAACCAACGTCCATGCTTCGCTTCCGTAAGTCAGTGTCGGGATTACCACACTGTCATGCAAGGACTTCTTCACTTCCATACTGACCACCCTATTTCTTGTTACTGCTTTTAGCGTTCCTACAACCCTCTTCCCCTGTTGTACCCTCTCCCGCACCTCTTCATCCATAGTCCCATCTTTACTCAACACACTGCAAGATACTTAAAAGAGTTGACGATCTCCATAGCCTGACCGTTCAGCTTCACCTCACACTCTGTGACTTCACCCCTTTCGAAGACCATAACCTTGCTCTTCCCCGTATTTACCTTCAAATTCCGTTTTTCGCACACTGTTCCAAACTCATTTACCAGACCCTGCAACTCCCATTCATTATCACTCATCAGAACTGTATCATCAGCAAACAGCAGTATAGGTAGCTTCCACTCAATTCCCTCCCTTTTCAGCGATACACCAACATTCACTGCTCTTGATAGTATTTCTTTCATGACTCCATCCATATATACAGTAAACAACCACGGGGACATCACACACCCCTGTTTCAAACCAACATTCAGGTCAAAGAACTCGCTCTGCTCACTCTCCACACGTACTGCCGCCTTTGCACCCTCATACATGCTCTTCACTGCTTTCAGCAACTTGCCCTCTACTCCGTATATTCTAAGTACTTTCCACAAACCTTCTCTATCCACTCTGTCATAGGCCTTCTCCAAGTCCATAAAGGCAACATACACCTTTTGTTTCTTCTCCAGATACTTCTCCACAACACAATTCAGGGTAAAAATCTGATCTACACATCCTCTTCCCTTCCTAAAACCTCCCTGCTCGTCGCCTATCCATTTCTCCGTTCTCACTCTCACTCTCTCAATCACTACCCTACTGTATACCTTCCCTACTACGCTTAGAAGACATATTCCTCGGTGGTTACACACTCCTCTTTCCCCTTTGCCCTTATATAGGGGGACTATTATGCCAGTCTTCCAGTCATCGGGTGCACTCCCCTTCTCCCATGCTAGTTTGCACATTTTCCATACCCATTCTATCACTATCTCACCACCATACCTCAACATTTCCCCACACACTCCATCTGTTCCTGGTGCTTTCCCCAACTTCACTCTTTTCATGGCTTCCCACACTTCTGACCTCCTGATCCCCACCTCCTCCTCCACTACTTCTCTTCTTCTCCCTCCCATACCATATCCAGCTATGTTTGCTGGCTCTTCATTCCTTTCATTTAGCAACTCACTGAAGTATTCCCTCCATCTTTCGACTCTCTCTTGCTTCTCGGCTAGCATTCTCCCATTCTTATCTTTCACACCCTTACTGTTTCCCTTGCTACCTTCCCTAACTTTCTTGACTTCTTTCCAGAACAGTTTCTTACTCTCCCTCCATTTTACACTCAGATTCCTTCCAAATTCCTCATCTACTCTTCTCTTACTTTCCTTCACTACTCTCTTCACCACCCTCTTACTCTCCACGTACCTCGCTCGTTTCTGTCTCTCGGAATCTTCATTCCCTCTACTACCCAACCACACTCTATATGCTTTCTTCTTTTCTTCCACAGCTATTCTTACCTCTTCTGTCCACCATGCTGTACCTTTCACTCCCCTCCCTCTTCTCCTCACTCCACACACCTCCTCACATGCTGCACAGATCTCATCCTTAAACACCTTGCTCATCTCCTCCACTTCCTCCATAACTTCCAGGTCGAACCCACCTAGTCGTCTTTCCACTGCTCTCCTGTACTCCTCCCTGACTTCCTCCTCCTGCAACCTCTCCACCCTCCTCACCATTCCACCCTCCTCTCGCCTCCCTCCCGCTCTCCTCACCCACTTCTTTTGTATCCTAACCTTAGCTACCACTACATAATGATCAGACAGACCCCCTCCAATACCCCTATACACCCTAGCATCCATCACAGATTTCTTCATGCGTTCATCCACACATACATAATCAATCAATGACTTTCGTTCCACCACTGTCTTATCTTTCATCGTCAACATCCGTTTCCACGTGTACCTGTGGATCATTCTGTGTCGGAAGAAGGTGTTGGCTATCCACAGCCTCCTCCCACACATACGTCCACAAGTGCACTACCATTCCCATTCACCTCTGATGGTACCCCCCACCCTCCCACCACTCCCTCAACTTTCCTATCACCCACCTTACCATTCATATCCCCAATCAGAAATATTCTTTCGTTCTTGTCAAACTTCTCCAGGCACGCCTCCACATTCATCCAGAACTCCTCTCTTTCTTTCTTTCAAGTATATCCTCTGTCGGGGCATACACGCATACAATCACCCACGTTTGTATTCCTACTTTCATTCTCACCCACACAATCCTTGAACCCACAGACCCATACTCTCTTACACATTCCTTCCATTTGCTACTTACAAACAAACATGCACCTTCTCTCGCTGTTCCTTCACTCACTCCAGCACACACACCCATTCCACATTCCCATTCTCTCACATCTGAACCTTTCCATTTGGTCTCTGTCATTCCACATACATCCAGCCTGGCATTCACTAACACTTCCAGAACTCTCTCTCTTTTGTTCCATCATTCATGCCACTAACATTCCACGTAGCCATTCTCAGAATGTCCGAAGGCATGTCCTTAGTCGGTCGTGGTTCGTCAACGTTGGTTCCGTCCGCATCCGAGGCTGTTCGTTCGTTTTTCTTTGCTTAGATATTTTTTCCGGGTAGGGGTCGCAAGCCCACCGACCCAACCTCTTTAGTCGCCTCTTACGACACGCAGAAGGCACGTGGGGCATATTCTATTCCCTAACCCCCAGGGGGTTTAACGACCCTCCCAATACCAAATGAGGTAAACCTCCTATTTGGTCGTAGCCTCGGAGTATCCAACGTCATAGTATCCCGCCCTCGCGCCGTACCCCTGCCCATCCAATCTTGTCTCTTGTAACTTGATACCGGGAATGCCCAATGAACCCTGTCGGGTAGTGGGGTGGATCCGTCAAGACGGCTGAAGGAACCAGATAGGATGGCCTAAAATCCTGTAATTTTCTCTTCTTTCTCATCAATATTTTCTTATTTTCCTTTTCAAATAGTGGCCTCCAAAGTATGTACAACGTACCTAGTAGAGAGAGTAAGGTGCTACTCTAGATGTTATCGTTTTATCGCGCTAGTGATTTCGATAATTGCCCGCTCTAGAGCGGAGCATAATTATACGATAAGTATATAGCTCTACGTTGGATACTCCGAGGCTACGACCAAATAGGAGGTTTACCTCATTTGGTATTGGGAGGGTCGTTAAACCTCCAATTCCCATCAAACAGGCACCGGCAGTAGAACTAATAGAGTTTTCCCATGCTAGAATAAGAAGGGCTATAAAAAAAAAGAACAGAAGTAAGTCACCGGGACCGGATAGGATACACCCAAGAATCATAAAGGAAGGAGGTGAGATGTTAGTAGAGCCATTGAAAATTTTATTTGAGGTATCGTTTAATACAGGACAAATCCTGATGGACTGGAGAGAGGCGAACATAACAGCTATATTTAAGAAGGGAAAGAGAAATGACTCAGGGAATTATAGACCAGTCAGTTTGACAAGTGTTGTGTGTAAACTAATGGAAACGGTAATTAGAGAAGGAATAATGGAGCATATGAAGTCAAACCAACTTTTCAGTGGGAGACAGTTCGGATTCTTGCCGGGGAGGTCGACGGTACTACAGCTAATTAAGGTGGTAGATGATTGGATGCAAATTCTAGAAGATGGTGATGTAATAGACGTGGTATATTGCGATTTTATGAAGGCCTTCGATAAGGTCCCACATAAAAGGTTAATAGAGAAAGTTAGAAGCTATAATATAGGGGAGAAATGTGTGAAATGGATAGAAGCCTTCCTGAAAGATCGGAGACAGAGGGTACTGGTGAATGGAATAGGCTCGGGGTGGAGGGAAATTACAAGTGGGGTACCTCAGGGATCTGTGTTGGGACCACTGCTGTTCGTTATATTTATCAACGACTTACCTGAAGTTATAACTAATGGAAGTGAGGTATACCTGTATGCGGATGACACTAAGCGGTATAGAAGAGTGAGGAGTAAGGAAGATGTGGGTTTGCTTCAAGGAGACGTGGAGGGCATGAATGGATGGTCTGAGCATTGGTTAATGCCTTTTCATCCAAAAAAATGCAAGTACTATAGGTTTGACTCCTGTAAGGAGATAAAGAAAACCTAATATTTAGTAGTGGCCCCGTAATCATTGACGATTATGCCTATTACATAAGGCACCCTCTTCAAACACTCATCCGCCGTAGTTTGAATCTACCTTGCAGAGCATCAAAAATTTGAGGAGCCTTCATCATCAGCGCACGCAACCTCACTCATGGTTCAGTCATTATGAAATTGGGGTCTCACTACGAAAAAACTTCGTAAAAAATAAAAACAAAAAGAAAATAAGAATAACTATTCAATAAGCTTTCCATAATATCGTGGATGTACTTGTGTGGATCTTTGACCAGACGCTGACTTAGGCGTCATTCTTCCTTCACTGACATATCAAGTAAACCAAAATCCTTAATACATCAACGAATGGGAAGGGGATGGTCGGGAGGGCCCCAGTCGTCAATGATTACGGGGCCACTACTAAATATTAGGTTTTCTTTATCTCCTTACAGGAGTCAAACCTATAATTTATCAGTGGCCCCTCCATCATTGACGATTATGCCTGATATCTAAGACTGGAGGGGGACATTCGTAATCATATCATAACTCTAGCAAAAGCAGATAATCAAACAACCACATAGTATTCTTACTTCAAAAAAGATATATATTTATTGGCGCAGCACATATATACAAAAAGGGGTACAAGCAGGAGCGTGCTTCAAAGAAGCCTGCTTGATAAAAAGGGACTCTGTGAACAGATATGTAAGTTAAAAGGGCACCCCACTCAACATAAGTGGTGAAAAATAACAAACTTATAAGTTTACATGTGCACATATAACCCCATAATACTCGTGGATATATCTTGCAAAATATATCCAATGCTTAAAATTACATTGCTTTCACAGCTAAAACTACTTATAACAACACTGTTGTTTGTACTACCATTGTACTAGCACAATTTCCTGCACTGAATAGTACAGAGAAATGTTCATATCACAATACCCATAACTAGTATCACAGCTTATACTCCGGCGGGGTCTAGGGTGTCCTATGTTACACTGACTGCACCCCCCCCCCCCCCTTTTCTTGAAATTAAACAAGAAGTGACTTTTAGGGCCACCTAGACCCTCTGCCTTAAAGCTATACATGGCAAGGAAGGTTTGTCTAGAGCTACTGACAGGTATCGCGTCAAAAACGTATGATTAGAGGCCCACAAATGTGTGGACGTAATATCTTCAACAGAAAAATTCTTAAGGAAACGCAAAGAGGCTGCCATTTGCGTAAATCGTGGGCCCTACCCACAACGCCGGGATTACTCTCTTTAATGACCTCGACCAAGAGAGAAGCCAATCTACGTTTCAGCAAGTACTTACCCGTACTTGCTACCCATAAAGCACCCTGGGGATTTAGAGGAGCTACTCTCAAATATTTGGTTAGAGTCTGCACTGGACATAAATTATGGTGCACCTTTCCCCTTTTCAACGCCGGCACCGTGAACTCTGAAAACACGTGTTCACTGTGCTCATTCTTGGCTATGAACCCTGGGGAAGGTGCAATGTGAATACACTCATTAAGCCTACCAAACCTGAGGCAATTAGGTGTGTTGCTCATCGCCGCCAGCTCAGATACTCTGTTCCCGGTGGCCAAAGCCATAAGGAATACTGCCCTTTTTAAGAGTAATGTAAAATATGCAGTATTTTGGTACAGACGGGAATGAAGTAATGACAAAGCTTTGTCCAGAGACCAAGTAGGCATGAGCTGACGGGGAGGTGGGCGGAGTTTAAAACATGCTCTCATAAAACCTGTTTCCTCCGCGACTGGTATGGTGAGACCGGTAAGGTCCCAAAATGGCATCCTAATCGCTGTTAAGTGATTTTTTAACGTTACCACAGATAAACGTTTCTGCTCGAACAGATAATTTAAATAATTAAAAACCAAAGCCACCGAGGGCACAGTTTGTTCTGTCCTAAGGATCCAAGAAGTAAAGGCTTGCCAATGTGATTGATACTGTCGTTTTGTAGACTGGGTATATTGATTCATGAATTTATTGGTCACGTCTCTACCATACGGTGCTAGCCACTTGGCCTCCTGAATGTCCATAATGCAAAAGTCAGCGAGGTCACTAGGTTGCCAATCGTGTCTAAGTGGAAAAACCCGACCGGCAGCGACACCGGGTGCGGGCACCACGTTTTCAATTGCTGGTACCACAACTGCGCCGGCCACAGGGGCGCGATTAGCGAGACTACGCCCCGATAATCTCGTAGTTTGTTTACTACTTGGCACATTAGAGACGCGTCTGGCGGCGGAAACAGATAAATGGAACTCCACCTGTTCCAGTCTGTCACCAGGGCGTCTGGCCCACCTGCCGGCGTTATCGTCCGGCGGGTGAGGTACAATGGGAGTTTGTATTTACCTAATTGTATTTACCTAATTGTAGTTTACAGGAGTTGAGCTAAGCTCGTGTTGTCCCGTCTCTCAATCTACTTTTTATCAAAAATTTTCTTGAAAATATGGATATTCCTTGCCCCTACCACCTCCTCCTCCAGCCCATTCCATTTGTCAATACATCTATAGGGGAAGCTAAACTTCCTGATATCGTTCTTGCAGGTAGGTCTTTTTACTTTGTAGCTGTGGCCTCTAGTTATTCCTGTATCCATAATTAATATATCCTCCCTATCCAGCCTCTCCAGCCCCCGGGTGCATTTGTACATCATTATCATGTCTCCCCTCTCTCTCCTCTCTTTTAGACTCGGTAGATTTAATTTGTCTAGCCTCCCTTCATATGGCAGTTCTCTGAGACTTGGAACCAATCTAGTAACTGCTCTCTGGATTCTTTCTAACTTGTGAACATGCTTCTTTAGATGCGGGGACCACACCACTGCTGCATACTCCAATCTTGGTCTAATCATACTCTTCATAATTTTCGCTACCATGGTCTCATCCAAGTAGTTCAGAGCAACTTTCATATTCCCGGCCATTGCATACATTCCGCTAAAGAGCTTGTTAATATGTTTCTCTGGCGACAAATTATCTTGTATAATCAACCCTAAATCCTTTTCTTTTTCGGCCTTGCTAATTATATTATCTCCCATCCTGTACTCCCAATTTGGTCTATTCACACTTCTTCCCATATTTAACACATGGCATTTACTTATATTAAATTTCATTTTCCACTTGGTGCTCCATTCGTATATTTTATCTAAATCCCCTTGCAGCTCCTCACAACTACTTTTATTTGTTATTTGTCTCATAATTTTTACGTCATCTGCAAACATTGACATGTAGGAGTTTATGCCTATCGGCAGGTCATTCACGTACATAAGGAACATGAGAGGTGCCAACACAGATCCCTGCGGCACACCACTCTCAACTTTCCGCCACGATGAGTAAGTTCCTCTAATGTTGGTCCTCATTTCCCTATCTGTTAAATAGCTCTCCATCTATTTCAGCAAACTCCCCCTAACACATCCTAGTGTCTCAAGCTTGGATAACAATCTCTTATGTGGTACCTTATCGAATGCTTTGGAAAGGTCTAAGTAGACGCAGTCCACCCATCCGCCTCTTTCTTGGAGTACATCTATCACCCTACTGTAATAACATAGCAAACTGGTAACACAAGATGTCCCTTCTCTGAATCCAAATTGCTTTGGGGTTATTATCTTCTTTCTCTCCAACATTTTCATCCATCTCTTCCTAATTAGCTTTTCACAAATCTTGCATACAATACTAGTAAGTGAAACTGGTCTATAGTTTAGAGGGTCCTCAGGGTTTCCATTCTTGTATATCGGAATGATATTAGCTCTTTTCCATTCAACAGGAACCTGTCCTTTATCTAAGGAAGCTTGAATTATGTCCCTCACTGGCTCCACTAATTGCTCTGCACACTCCTTTAAAACCCAGGCAGACACTTCATCCGGTCCCATAGCTTTCCTTACTTCAAGTCCTCTCATCGCAGATAACAGCTCATCTCTAGTTATTTCAATCTTACTAAGACCACTCTCCAGTACTCCCGCCTGTGGTTCGTCAAAACCTTCCTCTCTAGTAAAAACTGACCCCAATTTGTTATTCATTACCTCGCACATGTCCGATACATTTTCATACGTCCTAGCATCAACTCTTAATTTAGTAATTTGTTTCTTTACCTTCAACTTACTGTTTATATATTTATAAAATAATCTAGGATCACTTTCACATTTATTTACTATGTTCTTCTCATAGTTCATTTTAACTTGCCTAATTATGTTAACATATCTATTCCTCTCCTGTTTATATTTATTCCGATTACTCTCAGTGTTCCTTCTTCTTAATCTAGCCCAAGCTGCATCACGCCTACCCAAAGCTCTTTTGCATTTCAAATTAAACCAATCTTTCTGCTTAGTAAAATTTCCAGTTTTATATCTTGGGACAAACAGATTGGTTCCTACTCTATAAATTTCGAGGAATCTACTATATTTACCTTGTACGTCCTGTTCCTTCAAAATAAGATCCCAATCTATCTATCTATCTATCTATTGCCTGACGCCGTGATCCCCGAAGGGGTGGCCACGAACGAACCGCCCCCATGCACCTCTGTCCCCAGTCAGTCGACGCCCCTCCCCCCAACCAGCACCGCCTTCGTTCATGTAGTTCCTCACTCCATCCTTCCACCTCATATTCGGTCTACCTCTCCCCCTCTGTCCCTCCACCTCGCTCTCGTACACCCTCTTAGTCATTCTCTCGCTTTCCATACGTTCCATATGGCCGAACCATCTCAAGTTGTTCCTTTTCACACTTTCCAGCACATCTACCTCCACACCACACCTCCTTCTTATTTCCTCATTAGTCTGTCTATCCCTCCATGTAACTCCGCATGCACTCCTTAAGTAATTCATTTCCACTGCTCTCACTATTGGTCTGAGTCTCTCAATCTCCCAATCTACTCCCTCTAAATATCTTTTCAAGGATACATAATCAGCTTTACTATAATTTAATCTGTCATTTATGTAGCTATTGTCTAATCTATTGGCATTACTCGAGGTCAACTTCCATTTTAGTAATAGGTGATCACTTTTACCTACAGGACATAGATAGTTTATATCACCAATTTCGTGAGGATCCTTTGTAAAAATCAGATCGAGTTTAGAAGGTTCGTTATTACCCCTCATTCTTGTATTTTCCTTCACATGTTGTGCAAGTACATTTTCCGTAACCAACTCCTCTAGCCGACTTCCCCAAGATCTCTGATTTGGCCCTGCATCTCCCGATTCCCAATCAACCTCACTACAGTTGAAATCTCCTACCAAGATCAATCGATTCTTCCTTAAAAGCAATCTTCTCAACGACTGAATCATATCCTCGACCATCTCCTCAAACTCCAACTCCCTCCATGCTCTGGTCTTTGGTGGCATGTAAGCTACTGCTATGTCTAGCTTTTTTCCTTCTATATCATTGAGTTCAACTGCCATTATTTCTGCCTTGTCATTATTTAACTCCACTTGCTTTGCTGTCATAGGGTTCTTAACTAATACTGCCACTCCACCTCCCCTTTCTATCATATCTCCATATATTATATCCTTCACTAAACACTATATTGCTGTCAAAGTCCTGGTTCAGCTTTGTCTCCGTCAAACAGACTATCTGTGGTTGATCCTTTCTTAATATATCATCCAATTCTACCTTTTTACTGTTTATTCCATCTATATTAGTGTAGTAGCACAGTATATTGGAATCCTCCTCCTTGTTTCTCTTCCCTCCCTGCCCCCTATCAGGTTCACCTCCTCCTCCATCCCTTCCCTGACCTACCTCCACATTCCCTGCTAGTTCTATTCTCCTCCCCCCCCCACCACCATCTCTCCGTCCTCGGGCTGATCCACTACCTGACTCACCGTCTCCATCCCCTGCTCCTCCCTCACCATCTCTCTGTCTTCGGTTTGATCCACTACCTGACTCACTGTCTCTATCTCCTGCTCCTCCCTCACTATCTCCTTGTCCCCGATTTGATCCACTACCTGACTCACTGTCTCCTTGTTCATTTCTCCTCGTATTTTCCGTTCTTTCTGACTCTGAGTGTACCACTTCTTTAGTTTCCCTTCCTTTACTCTCCAAAAAAAAATCCTTTTCTCCTCATCTGACAATTTTCGATTTTCATCGTCAGCCCTTGCTTGAACTTCTCTCAACTTTTCCCTTTCCTCTATGCTTAAGTCCTTTTTCACCCTAATATGTTTCATTCCAGTACAACTATTTAGCCTCCAGCTTACAATGGTTAATGCTTCAACCACTGACCTAGATTTAACCCTCTCACCACGGAAGGGCTCTTGAACGCCCATAAAAAAGCATATAACAGGTACCCGGAAGGGCTCTTGAACGCCCAGTGGTTGAAAGCCTCTGAGCTTCGTGTGCGAGGTGTCGGTCCGACGCATGTAAACAACAGCCGGCTGGACCGACGCCCCGCATCTCCGGCCACAAGAAGGAGAGCGTCGCTTGTTCGTGTGTGCCTGTATGTTGTTGTTAAGTATCGAAAAGTAGTGTAAAGTGGCTGTTTTGGCCATAAAGTTATCTCCAATGAAATCATCATCACAGCTCAACCAGTTGACTTAGAGAGCTCTACTTAATGCCATTCTACAGGTAAATAACACAGCTACGCTTGGGGATGCGGGAAGCAGTCTGATTAACAAATATACGGTAGCCTAGCCTAGACGTTTTTCGGCCAAAACACCCGGGTTTCGAGGAATATATATATAATACATAGCCGGGGCTGGAGGGTTAAACTCTGCTTTTATCGGTCTCATCTCACCCTTTTTATATCTTCCTAGCCGTCTTACTTCGTCCAGTTCTTTCCCCCAATCACAGCCTTCGTCTAGACACTCCAATATTTTCTTTACTTTGTCCTCATCCCTTCCCCTTCTTTCCCTCATATCTGCTAAATGTTCTTCAATGTCTCCAAAAATTATTATGCTTTTACCTCTATCTACTGTTTCCCTCACTACCTTTTCCTTGCTCTTCAAAACCTGCACTACATTCTTCTCAAACTCTCTTTTCTCTCTCTCTTCCACCTGCTCCTTCATGATTTCTTCCAATGCATCCACCTTAGCATTCCCCACCCTTGTCCACTCATTTTTCTCCTCACTTATTACTCCCTTTACTTTCTCACTTCAGTGGCCCTCATACTCCTTTAGCTGCTCCTTGAGTGCCATGTTCTCTGCCTCCAGCTCATCTACTTTCCTTATCACAGCATCTAGGTTAGCAATTAATGGCCCATCTGCAGTTGCTACTGAACTGGCTCCACATATTTCTGTCAGTGACTCCACCTTCACACCTATATCTCTCCTCCAATTCTCCATAACTCCCTTCCATCTTAACAGACCCATCATCTGTCTCTTCACCACAGTCAATTGATCCTCCACTTCATTACCCTCTGCCAGAAATCCCTCAAATTCATAGCTCTCTTCATCTCCCAATAAACTCTGCCTCCGTTTGCCTTGGCCGGCCATTGTTTATATTTATGTAGCCTACAGTTAAAAATATACAAAACACTTACTAAAATTACAGTAAAATTAAACTACTACCTGGGATAAACCCAGGTAGCGCCGCCCCCGTTTGTGTCACCCTATCTTGAAAAAAGAATAAATGGAAAAATAAATAGAAATGGGTGTTTGCGAGGTCACCACGAGCAGGTGGGGTACGACTTGATTACCTTCCTAAGAAGGTAACCCAACCGAGGTGTCGCAAGTACTAGGCAAAGATGAAATTGAAAACTTTAACCGTGTTTTGGGCCTTCAGCAGTAGCAGATACGTCACTCGGAAAACTAAACCTCATTGGTTACGATACTGCTACTGCGCAAAGCTGTAAGTCTCCTCTGATGCAAACAGATCCACTTGTGGATGGTAAGGCTCCGCAATCATTTGGTTGAAAATGGTTTGCTTGAGCGCCCATTCTACTGGTGTGCTCTGTCTCCGAGACAGAGCGTCTGCCCAGACGTTTGCTACGCCTGGGAGATAAGATGCGTGAAGATGAATGTCCAGCCTGTTGGCTAGAATAAAAATCTCTTCTGACACGGTTAGCAACTTTCGAGATCTCGTCGACCCTTGTTTCTGAATACAGTGAACCGCATTCAGATTGTCCATTCTGAAGGCCACCGACTTGCCCCGCAAAGTAGAGCCGTGAGCCTGAAGGAAAAATAAGGGGACTAGTAATTCTTTGACATTGATGTGGGATATTTCTAAATGGGACCAAAGCCCTTGACCCTGGTGCCCTTGGTTTGACTGAAAACCCCAACCTATCGTGCCTGACGCATCCGTGTCTACCAATACCGTCGGCGGAGGAGGTCCATAACATTACTGAGTGCAACATTTCCCTCTTCGCCCAGACCGCTAGTAAGTTGTGGATTAATTTTGGTATGGGCCATAATTTTTCCGCCGGCAATAGCGGAAAATATTTGTTGCCCTCCAATATTAAACGCTTTACTTTCAACCGGCCCAACATTACAGTTAGTTGAACCCAGTTGAGAGAGCCGACCAGAGACTCCCAGATTCTCCGTGTCGTAGTCAGACTGTGAAGGAACCGGAACAGTTTCCTGCGAAATCTGTTTCGATTGTCCACACTCTGACTCAGAGTGAGAGCAGCTGTGTCCCAAACCAGCACTATCCACTGAACTACTCGTGAGGGAACAAGGTTTGACTTTACCAGATTTACCTTGAACCCTAGAGTTTTGACATGATTTATGCATACTTGCTCCGTCTCTGCCACCACTAGCCAGTCGTCTAGGTACCACAAAATCCTGATCCCTTGTTTTAACAATGGCATCAGGGCTTGCCGGACTAATTTCGTGAATAAGCGAGGTGCCAGGTTCAATCCAAATGGCATCCTCTGAAAAACATAATTTTGATGCCTGATCCGTAAGGCCAGAAATCGTTGAAATCTTTTGTTTACCGAGACGTGCCAATACGCGTCTGTCAGGTCTAAAGAACACATCCATCCTCCCGGCGGAAGTGTTAGCCTGATTTGATGCACTGTCAACATCCTGAATGACACGTTGTAAATGTGAAGGTTCAGATAAGACAGGTCTACGACGGGTCTCATCTGAACACTGTCCCTTTTGGGTACCAGAAATAGCTTGGATGTGAAGACTGGGTCATTTTGAGGGACCGGGATGATGACATTCTTGGCGATCATTTCCTTGATCAGTGACTCCACCTCTAATGAAACTAGATTCGCCGTTGTCGGCTGACGTAAACGAGGTCGCCGGAGCCACTGCCAAGTGATGCCTTTGCGTGCCACCATCCTTGCCCACGTATTTAACGGCCATGCTTGGTGACACGTTCGGAACGACCCAGTTAGCAGACAAGGGTTCGCCGGCTGTACTACCCTCGGATCCACCCGCCTTGAGACTGGCCCCGGGAGTGAGAGAGACTTTAGTTTTTTGATGGTGGTGGAGGTGGTGGTGGTGGACGCTTAGCCTGCTAGCCGGCGTTGGCAGAAGACGGGCCCTGACCTGGTTTGTTATAGCCTCGTCCTTTCTGACCTGTAAACTTACCCTGTCTATACCTGTACTGACCTTGGGGGGAAGAGGACTTAGGTAGGTGAAAGGGCTTAGATCCCCCCGGCTGCGCTTTTGCGACTGGCTTGGATTTGGGAAAGTTAAAGGCAGGTTTCTTAGAAGGGGTGGGACTATGTTTAAAGGCCTGAGCCATATTAAAAACAGTTCTCCACACATCTGGGGACATTAAAGAGGGAGTAAGCACTGGTGACATGACCACCTGATTCGCAATTCGATCAGGAAGTTTCCTAACCAGGGACATTCTGAGATCTTGTCTCGCTCGTACCGCCTCAAGCAAGGCTGTGCGGATATCACCCAACGACTGAATCGACGTCTGAAGGAGCAATCGCCGAGATAGTTCAACCGATCTTCTGGCATCCGCGTCTGCGATTGCCTGAGTGGATTGTAGCATCGATTTCGCCACCTGGTGCGTCACAATGTATTGGGAGAAAAGTCTATACGCTTTCCCCCGTAGCCTAAATTCCCGGTCTAGGTGAGTTTGGGAAGGTGTAGTGAAAGGGTCCTTGAGTTCACATAGATTGATTTTGGGGGCAGCTAAGAAAGCAAACAAAGCAGATGGGACACTGCCAGCAGCACATACTGGCATAGAGAACCAAGAATGACTGTCCTGAGGAATTTGGTGGGAAGATTTTGAGGTGAAGGTGGTAGCAAAGTTCTGAGCCTCCGTCTCCCATTCCACCCAAGGTCCCGGGCCCAACTGCCCCACCTTCAATGCTGGATTAGCGGCTGTGTCTGTGACAGTTTGCAAATCTAATTCTGGAGTGAGAGCTGACAGTGTTTTTATATCATTAAAACCATAATTCTTGGACCAGTCAGAAAACAGTTTTGAAGCTGAGGCAGGGGGCAGGGCAGGTGTAGCAGTATATACAAAATAGTCCTGGTGATAATAGTTAGGAATGGCCTTAACATTAACATCTAGTACATTACCCAATATATCCAAGGCTCGTAACTTTTTAGATTTATTGCCTTGGATTACCCACTCTCGTGGCACTGAAAGTTCCCCTGACAAGGTGGGCTGTGCGACCTCTGGTTTAGTGGGGATCAATTGTACCCATGACTCGTCGGGACCGTATAATAGGGGCATCGCTACCTTTCTTAACGGTGCTTTATCTAAAGGGGGCGGATTCACATCCGTTACCACCCTTACACTAGAAGTAGTCAGTGCCGCCGAAGCAGGCCTAGCGACCACAGATGGTGATATAGATGGAGGGTGAGGAATCTTAGTTAAGGCAATGGAAGCAATCAGAGGCCGAACATTGGAACTTGTCATGGAAGCTCCCAGGTCTACTGTAGGAGTCTCCGGCTGTTGGCCAATATTTTTTGTTAGAGCAGTAACCAATAACCCATCTATTTCTTCTGCCGTGACAAATTTAGTTGATGACGAACTCAGAGGTGAATCATTCCGATCCTGTGCGTCATCTAAAACTGAACCCGACTCCTGCACCTCCATGTCCGAGATTACAGACATCTCGTCTTTGTCATCTGGCTCCCCGTGAGAGGATTCCGCCGAAGCCGGAATCCCGTCGTGTTGCCAAGTCAAGTCTGGAATGGATGATGGGATCGCCGCATCCCGGTGGACATCAGCCACTGATTGTGTATCTTGAGCCAGACGTGGGCTTTCAGTCCCTGGTCGAGAATACCGCCATACCCCCAGGCCTTAGCCTGCACTCCCTTGGGAGTCCGATACTCCCTCAACCATGGAGCCCCCACTTGACCCTGCTAGAGGACGATCACTGTCCACCGAACTCTCCAATTCTAAGGTTAGAATACTAATTGGTAAACTGTCTTTTGTTGCTGACACCACACTAGCCCCATGAGAGTGAATACTAGATTTGCCGGGAGTAGAGGCATGAAGAGAGGCACTAGACTCCGGTGAATGCCGGGAGGCCTTTCGTTCATGCGAGTCTTTCCTAGAAGACTTGTGGCTACGGTGCGACCTAGAACTGCCTTCGGACTTTGTAGATTTCTCACTATAGCTACTTGTGGACCCCTCTGTCTTGCTCTTCTTACTCGCCGGCGAAGAAGAGAGACCAGGCGGCTGCTGTCTAAGAGGTGACCTGGACCTGGATCGCGCCCGTGACGAGGAGGCTGCCACCGGGGGCGTAGGTTCTCACGGTCTCTTAGATGTGCCTGGGGCTGGAGAAAGTGTAATACCCTGTCCAGTCTCTGCTGACTTTCGTACAGTTACTCTAGAGGGACGTTTAATAGGGGGGTGCTCAATTAGTAACTTATCCCAAAGAGTTACGTTATCGCATTGAAGTGACTTATGAGCCACTGTGGTAGTATAAGTGGTCATCTGCTGCCTAACCTCCCATAAAGCGACCGCTGCGGTCTTATCATTGTCTTGCAAAACTTTATGGCTTAATTGAGAGCAAAAGGTACAGTTCCGCATCACCCACAGACCCCTTGAGCGGTCGAGACATTTAACACATTTAATGCAAAGGGTGTGTGCAAATATAGGGATACCTGAACAGGAGGGCGTAATGCACAAAGCAAAAACAGGGGCAAAGGTAGCCATGACAGAGACTGGTGGGAAACTTACTCCAGGTTCTCTATAGACCCGCCGGGACCCAGCTCTGGAAAAAAATAAAATTTCCAGGAATTAATGCTCATAAGGTTAACCCAACATGTTCGCACACAAGTGTTAAATAACCCGCCGGGTAACGAGACGCAATACACAACGACTATAGCTCGCTACGCGGTGGGGTTCCTTAGTAAAGATTTCAGAATATCTTAACCTGTCCAAAAGATTTATGAATACCCTCTGACATGATATAAAGACCAGCATGGCGTTTATAACTAATTTAGTCTTCCCGGTGGTATTTGTTTCAAGATATTATTGGAAAAACAAAAAATTAAAAAGACGCCGGCCCCCGTATTATCTCGCAGATAAAAAACTGGGAAGCCAGACAAAATACGAGATCGCCGTATGTTGAAGGCGGCGATACAAAATGCATCCCTCCATTGTCTGGTCAACTAAACTGAATTTTGCAAATTCGTTAATCCCACCCTTCCAAGGTGCACCCGCCGGGTGTGAAAATAAGTTTATAACGTTAACCCCAATTGTTCCTATCCCCACTTTTTTGTAAAAGATCGCCGGAGAGGAAAACCAAACAACAACAGCTTAGCTTTTACTGGCTTTGCAAAACCGGGAAAAAACTACACACAACACGTGTCCGCATGAACACTGTTAGATGGGTACAGCCATCCCGCCAGGAATCATAGGGAGCCTGACACAGGCCCCACCAGAGACGCAGTCCTGGAGAGCCTCAAACACTCACTCGCCGGGAAATACAAGCCTGTTTTTAAAACCACGCGTGGCTAAAACTCGGCAACCAGCCGGGTTTTTCACGGTGTAACCGAGGAACCCGCCGGAAAAGGCAACCCACCCCGTCCAGATACCATCTGAACGCATCACAAGACCGTGGAGATAGCCAAGCACAACTAACCCCGGGCCCACACAATAGTCCGTGGAATTAGCCAATACACAACTAACCCAGGACACATAAATAGTCCGTGGAATTAGCCAATACACAACTAAACCAGGACACACATGACACAGTAGTACATATTTATAACATAAATCAATAATACTTGTACATGTGGCAAAGCTACGAGAGGCTGGCTAGGCCTAGGCAGACGGACATAAAAGTAAACATGTCGTAATATAAACAAAAAGCACTGAATTATATCACAACAGGAACCACCGTCAACACACCACTGTAGCAAACACTTCTGACAAAGGGAAGAACTGACTCGGGACCCAGAAAAACTTCACTAAGTGAAGAAAAATACGCTGGGAACGTCAGTAAAAACAAGCTACCTCATCAGAAAGATAAAAGGAAGCAATAATAACGCGTAATGAAAGCCGCCTGCATCACAAAGCTAGCTAACTGTGAAAAAGTTCACATGTCCACAACAGGACCACGAGGGTACACCCGAAATAGATGCCCCAAAAACACGACCCAAAATACACTGCACTGCGGGCAACCCGCCCCGGACACTCCTGCTACGCATATCCTAACCTTACTCGATACATCCCAGAGTAAACAAATGAGAAAAAACTCACTAGGGACGCAACATATGCGGAACCAGCGGAGCGTGGGGAGGCACATCCGGGTCGGTTGAGCGCAGAGCAGAGAAGGAAGAATGACGCCTGAGTCAGCGTCTGGTCAAAGATCCACACAAGTACTTGATGTGTGGAGATTTTAATTACTGGGTTGACAGCCCTCATCTGAAGCCATTCTCTCCTGAGTTCCTTGAGTTGACTGATCAGAACAATTTTGTAAACCATGTGTCCCACCCAACTCATATCTTAGGACACACCCTTGACTTGGTTTTCTCTCCTGTGGGTTGTGGTGGTGTTCTGGATGTTGATGTTGAGAATGCTGACCCTAATACCTCTGATCATGCTTTGATTACTTTCAGCTTTGATTTCCCTAAGCCACTCACACATGAAAAAGTAATCAGATTTAGAAATTATAAAAATGCAGACCTAAATTTGGCTAGCAGTGAAGTAAAACAGTACTTGGGAAGTATTGATACTTCCAACCTTACTTCAGATGAGCTGGTGGAGGTACATGGAAATGCACTTAAATTAGTGTTCGATCATCACTGTCCAGAAGTAGAGAAGAAAATCATAGTACGAGATGATTCGCCCTGGTATAGCACTCAAGTTAAATTTCTTAGAAGAGCGCGTAGAAGAGCTGAACGTGAATGGCGGAAAAATAAAACAGACTCTACATGGTTGCAATAGCCAGAAGAGCTGTGGTCTACAAAATCAAAGATGAAAAGAAAGTGTATTATCAGGGAAAAGTTGACTCGTGTGGTAACGACCAGAGGAGGTTGGCTTCAATTGTAAACAGTTTACTTGGAAAAACAAGAGTCAGCTTAAGACCTTCTGTACCTGATGCCGAGTTGGCTGCCAACTTTGTGGCATTTTTTGCTGGCAAGATAACTCGCATAAGACAGGAATTGGATGATGCTTCTGTTGGTGAAGAACTTTCAGTTGTACTCCAACCCCGACACATTCCTAATAATGTCCTCTCATCCTTTCACTCAGTAGAGGTGGACATGATCTCGTCCTACATAAGAAACCTCAATAAAACATTTTGCCCGTTGGATCCCATAAATGTTTCCAAGCTACCAAGAGTCTATGATCACACAGTTGAGTTTATTTCCAAAATAATTAATAAGTGCTTCTCTGAAGGTAGCTTCCCACATTCTGAAAAGCATGCACTACTCCGACCTACTCTAAAGAAACCTGGACTTGATGTTGAGAACATGTTTAACTATCGTCCTGTCTCCAACCTGTCCTTCATATCAAAGATATTAGAGCGTGCAATACTTGACCAATTACAACCACTACTTCAGCAGAATGAAACTATCCCAATTTTTCAGTCTGCTTACCGACAGCATCATTCAACTGAAACAGCATTGATTAGAGTACATAATGATCTAGTTGAGAACATTTGCAATGGTGTGGCCTCACTATTGGTCTTGCTTGATCTCTCTGCGGCTTTTGACACAGTGGATCACGAGTTGTTATTGCGTGATCTTTATGATTGTGGTGTGCGTGACTCCGCTCTCTTGCTTCTTGGGTCGTACTTGTCAGGTAGATCCCAGAGTGTGATGGTAAATCAAGTGGTCTCGGACTCGACACCCCTGCAGTATGGTGTTCCGCAGGGATCAGTTTTGGGTCCTATCCTATTTATAATTTATATTAGCAGTTTGTCTCTTCTGCTTCGTGCACATAATGTCACCTTTCACTTTTATGCAGATGACACCCAGATTTATGTGAGAATCACAAATATAGTTGATATACGGAGTAAGATGGAATTGTTGATGTCTGATATCAAGAAGTGGATGAGAGCGAGAAAACTTAAACTAAATGATGGTAAAACTGATATTCTCATCATCCGAGGAAATAGAAGAGCTGATGATATGGTAGGTGCCCTCTCCATCAATGTGGGTGGATCTCAGCTGCGACCGGCCAACTCTGTTCGAAATCTGGGTGTATATGTGAACTCCCGATTAGATTTCAAAGAGCATGTAAACCAGATAGTTAAAAGTTGTTACTTGCACATCAGAAATCTCTATTTGGTGAAGCCGTTTATAACCAGACGTTGCCTCCTGACGTTGGTTCACTCATTGGTCTTCTCTCGTGTTGATTATTGCAATGCCCTGTTGGTGGGTCTTCCAAATTATATTTTGAAGAAAGTTCAGTCTGTTCTTAACAGGGCCGCAAGACTAATTTTTGGTGTTCCACCTAGAACTCCTACTACATCTCTTCACATAGAACTGCACTGGCTGCCAGTAAGAGCAAGAATAGAATTTAAGTTGTGTTTGGTGACTTTTAAGGTTCTCAAATTTGGTGAGCCTAGGTACCTTGCGGAGCTGCTCAGGCGCCCACCGGCACACCATGGTGTAGTTGTGCGTCATGACAATGACCCTTTTCGTCTTGATGAACCAAGGGCTTTCCAGCAGTCTTCTTTCTTTGAGAGGTCATTCTCCTACATGGCTCCGAGGTTGTATAACAGGTTGCCGCTGTCCATGAGACAACTGAGTTCTGTTGAATGCTTCAAGAGACAACTTAAGACTTTTCTCTTTGAGAGAAGCTATGATCTTGAGAGAGGTGTCATGACAGATGGCTATAGAGTTTAGGCTATTTTGCCACTGCTAGTGATTGTTAAATGTGTGTTGTATATGAGCCTTCTTTTGATGCATTGATTTTTGTTCTTTTTTCTTTCTCTTTTCGAGCGCTAGTGAATTCTTCGGAAAAATTGGCACTTATGAGAAATAAGTAACATGCTTATTATTATTATTATTATTATTACAGTACATCCACGATATTATGGAAAGCTTATTGAATAGTTAATTCTTATTTTCTTTTTCTTTTTATTTTTACGAAGTTTTTTCGTAGTGAGAACCCAATTTCATAATGACTGAACCATGAGTGAGGTTGCGTGCGCTCATGATGATGGCTCCTCAAATTTTTGATGCTCTGCGCGGTAGATTCAAACTACGGCGGATGAGTGTTTGAAGAGGGTGCCTTATGTAATAGGCATAATCGTCAATGATGGAGGGGCCACTGATAAATATGCGGATTGGGATAAGCAAGATAGACAAGGTAGGATACAGTATGTATGAAGCGATGGAGGAAGTGAATGCAGAAAAGGATATAAAAGTAGTGATAGACAATAAGTTAAATTTCTCAGAACATTTAGCGGAAAAGATAAACAAAGCCAATAGAATTGTAGGGCTGATAAGGAGGACATTTGTCACTTGACGAAGAAATCTTCAGGAATCTCTATACAGCGCTGGTTAGGCCGCACCTGGAATATGCGAACCAGGTGTGGGCTCCATATATGGTAAAGGATATATAAGCAGTGGAGAAAGTGCAGAGGAGAGCTAGCAAGCTGGTACCAACGTTGAAGAACGCGGGCTATGAGCAGAGGTTGAGGACACTGGGGCTTCCGACACTGGCATATAGGAGAAAGAGAGGGGATATGATAGAGACTTTTAAGATAGTGTCAGGAAAGTACGATGAGGATGTGTGTGAAGGTATCTTCTTGATGCGGGAGGAACAAGAACGAGAGGACACTCTAAGAAAATTTACAAAGAAAGAAATAGGCTTGAGAAGGCAAAGCACTCATTTTGTGATAGAGTGGTAAATGAGTGGAACGCACTGCCCCAGTATGTAGTCGATTCCGAATCAATAAGGGAGTTTGAAAGTAATCTTGATAAAGCATGGGGAAGACAAGATTTGAAGTTTGATTATAAAACAAAAATACAGAATAGTAAAAATGTTGCGTCTGCTACCGCCGCCGCCAACACCGTGAACGACCGCAGCAGTGCAAGCACTGGTACTGAGCTGGATACACAGGCCTAGTTTGCCTTTTTCCAGAGGATCTACTGTAAGAAACTGTAAGAATAATATGTCCGATATGAGAATGTTTGTATATACGGATCGATCGGGCGAGACTGAGTAGGCCTATTCCCGGGCTTTTGTTGTTGTTGTTGTTTGTTCTACCGACGTAGCCGTTACCCGCATAGAACCACAACTATTTTATATACAGTATATATATATTTCTTATTGGTGTTTTTTAAGTAGTTTGTTCCTAATATTATATGTATTTATTATTTGTTATGATGAAATTATGCTGGTAAGACTTTTTTTTTTTTTTTTTGTAATAATTTCCTAAAACCTCCAGTTGTTTGAAGCTACCGGATGCCTGAATGCCGGAAAATCGAGGTGTTACTGTACTTTGTTTTAACCCCTGTCCGACGGCGATGTTTATAACTTTTACGACCTGTGTGGCGGGCAGATTTACCCTAAACGAGCATCATTCCATGCTCTTTTTCATGCATAAAGAAGAGCCAGAGCGTAATACAATTATGTATCCGTGAAAGGGCGATAATAGAGCTTTCCAATGACACCTGAATCATCCTTGTACGACAACGAGTTCGCTTTGAGTACAAAATCCCTAAAATACGGTAATTTCCCGAGATTTTACCCTATATAGCGAGACGAGGGATATGTACACATATTGTTTCTTACAGTTTTTTCTTACAGTAGATCCTCTGGAAAAAGGCAAACTATGCCTGTGTATCCAGCTCAGTACCAGTACTTGCACTGCTGCGGTCGTTCACGATGTTGTGGTGATATCAGTGGTGGGACTTGGTCCACGCTGAACGGTCAGAGCCCGCCCGCGCTCCTCCCACCCCGTGTGACTCTCTCATATTGCCGATAATGTGCGCAACATTCCTTGCTACTTAAGTTGTCAGCCGCCCTTGGGCCTAAGTTCTCTAATGTTACTTAAGTCATCAGCCGCTCTTTGAGGGTTAAAGTACAGTATACTTAAATGCAAAATGCTTTACCATGGCAGAATTTTGGCAGTCTGACAATGAGAGCTGCTACCTTAAAGTCTGTGTGCTCCTGTGCTTGATCAGCCAAACTATTTGAGGGAGCAACACTTTCCCTCATGAAGCTTGGCATATTAGGTATTTATTGGCTTGAAGGTTGTCATTCAGGATCATCAAAGCAATGTTAGGATGTTCATGAAGATTATTTGTTTTCCAGATTTATATTTTGTCTTCTTAAAATAGGAGTCCTTGTATCAACCTGGATACCCTAAGTGTGCCCACAGTCCCACAGCACTTCAAGGGTGGGATTTTATATTTCATACTATTATTTCACACCTCTGATATTTGTTAGTAGTCTTGGCAAATCCAACGTCAAGGCTATTAACCTAATTGCAATGACGACTTGTCTATTTTGACTGCTATGTCGTCATTCCAACCGCGGTTAAAAAGAAAACGTCTAGAGTCTACTCCTTATCTTGCTCTAGGAGACGTTGTACATTAACCAAAACTACCACCGAAGGTGAAAAAAGCATAGAAGAGAAGAAAAAGGGTTTACCTTAGTTACCGCTTAAGGCCCATCCCGTGTTCCGTCATGTGCAGATCCCTGTCGAACGTGCGCATGAGCGACCCTCTCTTGTCATCATTTTTTCACGCGCTCCATTGAATGAAGTCGCTTTTGTTGTGCTCCTTTAATTCACCCTGTTTAGATTCGTTTCGGCTTATCTGGCCTTCTTTTTGTTAGACAGATGTTACGTGATCTAGGGCACACGTAAATGGGCTCCTAAGTGTGTATAATGGAGACGCGTGTGGAAATAGCCTACCGAAGGTACGGGGGCGCCTGGCGTTCCTCGTATATGTTTTTCATTCTTCTCTTTTCATATTCTTTTTTCCTGTTAGTCTGGGCATAGTTTAGCTTTTAGCTTAATTTAGCCTAGCTCGTTTTCTCATTCAGGAATTGCTATGCCCCTATGAGTTTTCATTTTTTCATAGCCTAGGTGTACCGTTGGTAAACAATCTGAGATTTCGTTGGTGGCGGTGCTGTTTGTAGAGTTTGTGTCGGCCGCATTATTAGCGTTATTCCCGAGTCCCCCCTTTCGAGTCCTTCACTGTGTCTCAAGGGCCTGGGCGACAGGTGGTTCGTGATACTCCAGGGGTACCCCACGGGGGCCCCTCTTTCACACCACAGGGTTTTTCGCCCCTGACACATTCTCTGCTCACGGCTAGGCCACCCTTTTTCTCACCAGTTTCATTTACTGGTTTTTTGTTTTCTCTTCCTGTTTCACCTCCATCCTTTCATAGTCTTTTGCCCAATCCAGGGGTACCTCACGGGGGCCCCTGTTTGAGCGAAACCACCCTCCCTGCCACTTCTCCTCATGGGCTTTGCTCTATCTCTGTGGGTTGGGTGGTTCCTGGGGGATGTGCCTCCTCTCCCCTGGTGTGTCTTCCTTGCCTCTCCCTTTACGGTTGAGTCAGGATAAATTCAAGGACGACACTGCTCAGCTTGATGGCCATCATTGCTTGGAGTTCATAAGGAGATGACGCATTTTTTGTGGCCTTTTTTGGTATTCCCTAGACGCTCCTCTCGCTTTTTTCGGCGCCGGACCATCTTGGCCGGTCCCGCAAATTTGCGGGAGCTCGATTCGGTCCTCTGGGACGTTTCGGCTCCCCGCAAATTTGCGGAGATCGTTGGGGGGTCCCGCAAAATTGCGGGAGGGTGGTGTCGGTACGGTTATGCCTCCATTGGCCCGCAAATTTGCGGTAATAGTTGGCTTTCACTATTGACTTTTTTATGTCATCTTGTTGCCTGATACTATATTGGTGTATGCACTTTCCTGGTGTTATAGGCCCTGCATGTAAGATGTTGAGTGGTGGTTAACACTTTCTCCATCTTTGCAGGTTCTGCTAGTGCTCTTCCGCCTCGGCCGCCCTCCTCACCTACCTCTGTGCTCCCAGTTTAGGGTGAGTACGGATACCTGTTTGCATGTGTGTTCCTGTTTCCCCATGCTCCTTCCCTGGTTCTTCTTGGACATTCTCTCCACTTACTCCTTCGACATGCTGATTATGGTGTGTGTTCTTCTAGTGCAGGTAGGCTGCCTTGCTTTCGCCTTGGTTGTCGCTCCCCGTGCTTGGAGAGCCACAAGTCCTGCTTGCGCCACTCGCTCTGTGTGTCCTCTACGGCCTACCTCCCTGCTCTGTGTGGCACGTGTCTGGCCCTGGTGGATGTGCTGCACCATGGCCCTGGTTCCTCGGCGGCGGCTGTGGCCTCTGCTTCCCTTCCGTCGGTGTGGACGATGGTCTCCCGCCACATTAGGACTGTGGGCCACCGTTCCCCGGCCTTTGTTGCCGACCGGATCCGCGTCGCTCTGGGTATCTCTGACCCGACTGAAGGCCGTTCCCCTGGCCTTCTCCCCTGGGTCCCGCAGCCGGTCGTCCCATCGTCGGGGGATTCCCCAGCTCCGTCCACGCTCTCGCTCGCCTCGTCGTCCGTCCTCTACTGCCCCTCGTCGTCCTCCTGATCGCCTTGACGACGCCCATCGCCCTCGTCATGGTTCTCGCCCTGAGGCCGGGGTTAGCGGCTCTGCCCCTGTGCGCCCTCCCCTGGCCTCTACGGATAGGGGCTCTACTCCCTTCCGCCCGCTTCCCCTGCCCAGACGACTTCCTCTTACGTTGTCCTCTCCGCGCGCGGTTGTTCATGCTGTAGCTGGCCCTCTGCTCCCTCCTCCTACACTGTCCAGGAGGGTCCGCCTGGATGTCGTTGCTTCTCCTACTTCACCTGCTTCAGTGCCTATTCTTCCTTCACGGTCTCGTCCCACGGTGGTGGTCCCTCCCTCCTCCGCCTCGGTGTCGGGCCGCCCTGTTATCTCAGCCCCGGGGATCCTTGCTCTGTTTCCCCCCGCGGCTCCTTCTGACCTCCTTTCACCCGGCCAGCCTTCCCACTCCCGTCGTCCTGCTCCTCCTCATTCTTCTCTTCCTGACCTTCACTTACCGTCTCGCCAGGGGGGTACCCCTCCTCTTGCCTCGGTGGGGTTTCGCGAGGTTTCGGGGTCCCATTTCTCAGGAGCTGATGTGTCGCTGGAAGAGGGGTATGGTGCTGTTTCCCCCTCGGCCGTTCGTGATCGGGGACGAGTCCCTCAACGGCGACACAACCGTCGTCGCTCGCGTTCCTTGGGCCGCGACGCTGCTGGTTCGTGTCGTGGGTCTCGCTCCCGCTCACGCTCGCCCCTGCGGGCCGACCAATCTGGGGGGGGGGGGGTCGCCTCTCTCGGATCGATTGTCGGCTATGCAGGGCTGGGTTGTGTCACGCTTAGACGGGCGCTTGGAGTCGATGGAAGACTCCCTCTTCTCGCCCTTCTTGGCGGTGACTCACCCTCAGCGCCTCACCCTACCTACCCCTGCTACGGTCCCACTCCCTTCTGCAGGCCTACGCTCTGGTCAGACTTCAGCCGCCCTGACATCCTTCCGGCTGTTCAGTCCCTGGCTGTGTTGACGGGTCTGTCCTCCTATGGGACAGGTTTGTGCGACGCCGGTACGCCTGGCTTAGCCATCATGCTCGGTCACCCTCTCCCATTGGAGGCCTGGTTTTCTGAGGCCTTCGACTTCACACACCGATCCGTCGACGGCTCTCCTTCAGTCCCTCCCCCGGAGTCATCCCTGATTTTGCCTCCTCTTGTGTCTGTCGGCGGGTTGGACGGCGCGTTCTGGTCCTGGATGAGCGCGCCCGTTCTTGAACTTTGTTCTATTGCTACCCCGTTCTTCTCTCACCCGGATCAGCCCTCTGTCGCCAAGGTTTTTCCCTTGCGACAGAGGGTGACGGACTTATTGTCTTGTCTTTAGGTTCCCTCCAGACGTCTGTTCACCACCTGCGGCTTTTCGAGGCGTCTGCGCCAGGCGATCTTCGCGAGGGTTTGGACCGCGTTCAGCGGGTCCACCTTCGGCTCGCGGTGTCTTTGGTTCCCGAGCTGAAGGCGGTTTTGTGCGCGGAAACTCGGCAACGCCCGACGGTACGGTCCTCGTTCTGCCGGCCGGCCCCCTTGGATATTCGTCAGGGTTTGTTGTACTCTGCGCTATATACGTCGTTTTTTTTTAACCCGTTGAGCCCCGGCTAGTTATAATATTTTGTTCACCCCAGTCCAAAGCCATTTTCACTTATTTTTTTTGTTTGCTAAAATGGAAGACAAGGATGAGAAATGAAAAAAAAAAAAAAAAAAAAAAAAAAAATCACCTCTGACATTTGGGGGGGGGGGGGGGGGGGGCCTCAAAAAAATTTGTTGAGCCAAAATGGAAGAGAATGGTGAGAAATGAAGACAAAAATAAAAAAAAAATCATTTCGGTCATTTGGGGGGCGGGGGGTTTCAATAGTTCGTCTCCCCCGCATGACCACCCGCCCGGGAGCACTAGGGTAAAAACTGAGTATGGCATTGTACGGCATACATCCTAAGGAGTATCTCACATAAATCTCAAGCCTCTAGCTCCCATACGACCGGAGTAATGAAGGTTCAAAGTGGCGGTGAACTATCCCCACTAAGCCCACCACCACCAGCCGCGCGGCTGTCTCGGCCCGCTCACACCTACTGGCCCGGCTCCCACACACACTACGGTACCTCCCCCTCCTATTCTCCCGCCATTTCCTACCTTACGAGCCACGTAAGTGTTTTTTATATGTCGGACGCACGTGATGCGTCGCTGGGAGTTGGTGATCAAAGACTGCCGACGCAACACGTGCGACGCTGGGTCTCACCGGGTTAAGCAGGATGCTTG
The DNA here is from genome assembly GCA_032716605.1 of Paralithodes platypus. NCBI lineage: Eukaryota > Metazoa > Arthropoda > Malacostraca > Decapoda > Lithodidae > Paralithodes > Paralithodes platypus. The sequence continues at coordinate 50,535,470 of CM064497.1, read as the reverse complement.
GGAATGCTACGCTTCTCTGTCGGCGGCCCCTGCTTCCGACACGCGACGCCGCGCTGTGTCGTTGCGGACCCTGCTTACGTCACGCCCCGACGCGCTGTGCCGCGCGCGGGGTCTTTTCAGTCCCGTCCTTCTGCCGGTCCTCTTCGGGGTGCTGCTGCAAGTGCTGCCGCCTTGCACGGGCGCAGGACTGGGACGTTGCAGGCCAGTGCGTCGGTTCCGCCTCGCACTTCTGTTCTTGCCCCTTTCATCCCCTCCGTGTCGGGGCTGGCCGGCCTTCCACTTCCGGCCGCCCTTCGACGGGGTCAGCCCCGCGCCGGGTTGGGGTGGCCTGCCCTTTTCGACGAGGTTGGGGGGGGGGGTAGAGGAGGTCAACGTGGCGCTCATGCCCGCACGGCCCGTACCGGGGGTACCTCCACGTCAACACAATGTGTAGTTCTCTGGGTCGGCCTCCTTGTTCTCCTTTTCGCCTGGCCGACCGGGTCGCTCCCCTCCTCTCGGGTGCTCCCTCAGGTTGTTTTCGCCCTTGCGCCCCTCGGTAACCGCGAGGGACATTGGGGGCGGCGGGTTGCGCGGAGGGGTCTCACCTGGAGGTGGACGTCCAGACCCCCACTCCGCTCTTGTCACCGACGCCGGCCCATCTCTTCAGAGGTGGCCCACGTGTTCACTTCCGTGCCCGAGCTGGGTAGAGTCGAGGGAGTTGACCGCCGGTAACCCGGTTTTCCTCTCCCGTGTCTTTCTGGTACCGTCGCCGAACTGCGACGCGATGCGACTGGTGGTGGATCTGTCGGCCCTCAACGGGCACATCGTGCACACACGGTTTCGGATGCTGCCGGTACCCCTGGTACGCCTGGCCCTGCGCCCTCTGTCGTGGGTAGTGTCGCTGGCCCTCCAGGATGCGTCTTGGCTCGTTCCTCTCCATCCTCGCTTCCAGCGATTCTTGGCCGTTCGGACTTCCGATCGTGTGTTCCTGTTCCACGGCCTTCCCTTCGGTCTCCACATCGCGCCGCGGATCTTCTCCGCACTGGTGGGGCAGGCTCTGGGTCCTCTCCTCAGGAGCGGGCTCCAGCTCCTGTTTTCCTTGGCCGATTGGTTGGTAGTTTCCGAAGCCCTAGGACTGGGCATTGGCGACGCCCTCACAGTCGTTCGCAACATCGCACGGTTAGGGTTCCCCTTCGATGTTCCCAAGTCACGCTTGACCCTGTCGCGTGTCGTGCCATGGGTCGGTCTCGCATGGGTTTTGTCCGGCGCTACGGTGACCCGGGGGCTGCCGGCCGCGGTGCACCTTCGGTGGAAGGTCTTCGCCGTGTTGCACTCGGTCTCCCTCCCGGGGTGGCTCTGGGACTCGTTCGTGGGTTCGCTGCATTGGGCCGCTCTGGCCCTTCCCTTAGGGAGCCTCTGGCTACGCCGCCTCCTCCTCGTGGGCACCGCGGTGTTTCCGTTGCCCCTATGGATCGGCTCCTGCCGCTCCCGCGTACCGTTCGCAGATGCTTCGGTCGCTGGGTTGCTCGGGGCTCGCTCTCTGCGGCTGTGCCCTGGACCGCCCCCCCGCCGACGGTCTGGGTAGCCACAGATACGTCGAGCGAGGTTGGGTGAGGTTCCCGATCGAACCTGGGACGTCCACTTCCCGGCAGATGGGTGGGTCTCCCTCCACTTACCCGTCTATGCCCTCGGACTGTTGGTTCCTTTGTTCTTCCTGCGGGACCACGCGCTGGCCCTTCGGGGTAAGTCGGTGGCCTTCGGGTTGGACACTCAGACAAGCTGTCCACTGTTTCCTAATGCGGGGGTCCTCCAGGTCGTTGACTCTATTGGGGGTCTCGGTGGAGTTGTTCTTCCTCGCGGACCGACACCCCTTCTCCTTGCATGCCTCCTCCCTGCCCGGGCCTGCCACCCTGTGGGCGGCCGCCCTGTCGAGAGGGCAGGGCGTTCTTGTAGAATGGGCGATGAAACGGACTGTGTTCGCCGTCCTCGCGGCTTCCTGAGGTGTTCCGGAGGTCGCCTTGTTCGCATCGGGGGTGCCGCGCCAGTTGCTTCTGGACCTCTCCCTCCGGCCTCGCGCTCCGGGGGGGGGTCCGGACGCTTTCATGGTAGCCTGGTACAGGTGGCGGTCGATATACATCTTTCCGCCACCAGACGCGCTGCTGATGTGCCCAGTCCTCGCGAGGCTTCGGCTGTACCACGGCTGCGTCTGGCTCCTCGCGCCTCTGTGGCCGGCACGGGCTTGGTACGCCCGGTTTCCGCGGTGGTGCCCGAGTCCGGTCCCTCTACCTGTCTCCGGCTTCCACTTGGGCTAGGTTGGGGCCCTGCAGACCTCGTTGGCCTTCGCATCGTGCTTGTTCATGAGGCACGGTGGCTCCCGGTCCCCGGCCGGGCCCTGACTGACTTCCTGCAGCGTTCCTGGCCGTCTTCTCCTTGGGGGACTTACGGGTCCCGCTGGAGGTCTTTTACTAGGTGGCTACAGGCCACTCCGCCTGCCAGTTGGCTCTCCTTCCCTCGTCCTACGCTCCTTGTTTCACCTCTTCCGTACACGTCACTTTCAAGTCGACGCTATACGTACCCACTTGTCTGCCGTCCGGGGGGTCTTTGGGTCCGTCGCTGGGCTGGTCGTTCCGCCACAGGAGCTGGATTCCTTCCTGACGGCTGCCTTCCGGGATCGACCGCCTCCGCACCAGGTCCCTCCGCAGTGGGATCTGGGGCGGGCTCTGGTCCTTCTTGCTTCACCCACGTATACAAGGGTCGGTACGCCGGTTCCGTTGCTCGGGCGTCCACTCTTCCTTGTCGCTCTGGCCACTGGGGATCGGGTGTCTGCACTAGCGGCATTGTCACGGCCCCGGGACTGCGTGCGATTCTCCTCGTCCTTGCATGGCGTCTCGTTCACCTCCTCCCCTCCTTTTGTTACAACGCATGGGAGGGAGGCCCCCGGTTTCCAGCCTTTCGCCGTCCAGGCTGTACGGCGTGGGCATCCTCGCCATGTGTTGTGCCCGGTGTCAGCCTTGCACTCCTCTGTTGCGTCTGTGGCGCCGCCTTCGGGTACTGCTGTGTGGGTGTCTCCTCGGACAGGTGGGAGGCTCTCGCAGGTGCAGATGGGCCGCCATGTTTGTCGGACCGTTCGTGCCCGTCACCCTGTTTGTAGGGGTTCTGCGCACGATGTCAGATCCTTTGCTGCCTCCTTCCGGTTCCTGCCACGTCGATCCTTACCTGCCATCGCCTTGGCGGTTTTGTGGTCTTCTATCAATTCCTTCATCTCCTCCTACCTCTCCGTGTCCAGTGTTCGACCCCCTCGGCCGGTGCTTGCTCTCGGGGGTCGTGTTTCCTGGTTCTCTGGCGAAGATCCCTGGTCTTCCCCCCTTGTCCCTCGTTCTTTTCCTTTGTTTTATTTGACAAAGGGGGGGGGGGGGGTGTACGGGTTTGCAACACTGGATTGCAAGTTTGGGATTATGTATTGTTCCAGTACATAAGTGTTTTTGCCACATTGAAAATTGTGTTTTGTTCTTGTGTTCAGTGTTTTTGTTGGTTTTTGAAGAAAAGGGATTTTGGGTACAGTACCTTTTTGGTTTCAGACAAGTCTATGTTTTTGCATTACTATGAATGACGGGCATGTGTTAAAACTGTTCTTTTTAGCTACTCCTCAGTTTTTCACTTTTTTATTAAACTCTCTTGTTTAAATTGTCTTTGTCATTCATAATTTTGTTTTATGCATTGTTTTTTTTGGTAGGTTGGGCTTGGATGTCCTCCTCCTATTTGTTATGCAGCCTTGACGTTGGATTTGCCAAGACTACTAACAAATTGGGAGGTTTGACGTACCTCCCAACCTACCAAATAGGAAAACCTACTATTTGGTAGTAGTCTTGGAAAATCCAACGTACATAATACCCTCCCTCACGCCGGACCCCTGCCCATCCGCGTTCTTCTGCTGACGTGAGATGTGATGACAAGAGAGGGTCGCTCATGCGCACGTTCGACAGGGATCTGCACATGACGGAACACGGGATGGGCCTTAAGCGGTAACTAAGGTAAACCCCTTTTTCTTCTCTTCTATGCTTTTTCCACCTTCGGTGGTAGTTTTGGTTAATGTACAACGTCTCCTAGAGCAAGATAAGGAGTAGACTCTAGACGTTTTCTTTTTAACCGCGGTTGGAATGACGACATAGCAGTCAAAATAGACAAGTCGTCATTGCAATTAGGTTAATAGCCTTGACGTTGGATTTTCCAAGACTACTACCAAATAGTAGGTTTTCCTATTTGGTAGGTTGGGAGGTACGTCAAACCTCCCAATATTTGTTTCTCCATAAGCCAGACCCCGAAAGTTTACAAATGAACTTGCTCCAAGGGGAGCAAATTTCAGCATAAGCTCCAATAATTAGATACTATATACTGTACATACATTTTGTTTACAGTATTAATATTATAATGTAAAACTTGCAAATAAATAAACCAAAACAGGAAAACACAATACAAAAACAAATAAACAATTAACTTCCCTACAGCCTTGATACAATCCCAACCACAAATGCAATCCCCTCATGGTCCTCCTTCAAAGTAAAAAATGCCCCAGACCCCTTTTATCTAAATATGTATGTTTTTCAGTGGACAAATTTGTCATACACTTTGGACTCGGTGTTGCTAGGCCAGATAAAAATTGACACCTGAATGGGGTAAAACGTCTTAACCCTCTGCCTGCGGGGGTCTTAGCCCAAAGTGACCTTCATTCACTGCACATTTTCATGCATAAACAAGAGCCAGAACATAATACAATTATACATCCGTGAAAGCACAGTAATAGAGCTTTCCAATGACACCTGAATCATCTCTGTACAATGTCTGGTTGTCTTGGAACAATCTTGCAAAGATCGGCCAAAATCGCTAAAAATTAGCGGTTTTGATCTGTTTCGCTATGTGTAACTCTGCAATGGTGCGGGAGAAGTCTGTCTCGCACGTCAGTGGACGCCCAGCCATGGTGGGCGACGGACGAAGGGGCCCCGTGCTGCCTGCTCTTGCTTGCCTCACTCCCATGACATATTATAACCAGATTTTGGTGCCCATCTGGTGACGGGTCCCGCAGGCAAGGGGATAAAATTTTCAATGTAATTGAATGAAACAGGGAGGGTCCAAAAGAGACCCTCCTAGCACCAGAGAGGGTTAAGTGCCTGTACTTACAACTGCTGAAGTTGCTGTTCCTGTTTCTCCTCCTTGAGTCTCTTGGTCAGCATGGAGGTTCGCGAGGCCCGGTGGAGATACTTCCTCTTGCCCTTACACTCGTACGTCCAGTGCCCCAACTCCAGGCACTTTTGGCACCGCACATTCTCGGCTGACGGCTTCCTGACAAAAAAAAATAAAAAAATAGGTTAAAGGGCATAGCTCACTTACTCAGATATCCCCAGAATCGTCATTGTCAATGTACAACATACCCCTACGTAAAATATTATTTAACCCGTTGAGACCCAGCGTCGCACGTGTTGCGTCGGCAGTCTTTGATCACCAACTCCCAGCGACGCATCACGTGCGTCCGACATATAAAAAACACTTACGTGGCTCGTAAGGTAGGAAATGGCGGGAGAATAGGAGGGGGCGGTACCGTAGTGTGTGGGGGAGCCGGGCCAGTAGGTGTGAGCGGGCCGAGACAGCCACGCGGCTGGTGGTGGTGGGCTTAGTGGGGATAGTTTACACCCCTAGTTTACCGCCACTTTGAACCTTCATTACTCCGGTCGTATGGGAGCTAGAGGCTTGAGATTTATGTGAGATACTCCTTAGGATGTATGCCGTACAATGCCATACTCAGTTTTTACCCTAGTGCTCCCGGGCGGGTGGTCATGCGGGGGAGACGAACTATTGAAACCCCCCCCCCGCCCCCCAAATGACCGAAATGAGTTTTTTTTTATTTGTGTGTTCATTTCTCACCATTCTCTTCCATTTTGGCTCAACAAATTTTTTTGAAGCTCCCCCCCCCCAACGCCCCCCCCCCCCCAAAAAAAAAATGTCAGAGGTGATTTTTTTTTGTTTTTTTTTCATTTCTCATCCTTGTCTTCCATTTTAGCAAACAAAAAAAATAAGTGAAAATGGCTTGGGGACTGGGGTGAACAAAATATTATAACTAGCCGGGGCTCAACGGGTTAATATATGCTGGGTATCTTATATTATTAAATATATGCATTTTTGTGTTTTGGGGGGTGAAAAAGTGACGTCAGTAGGGGGCGATTGGTGACGTAGGAATACCATCATGAGTACCTACATTTTCATAATACTGTAACACACTCAGTCAAACTAATTTCCTTTGTCTAGTTATGGAGGTGCCAGTTTCTCTAATACAGTATTTATTAGTGGCCCCTCCATCATTGACAATATGCCTATTAAATAATAGCTCTCTTTCAAACACCCGCGGCCAGCCTGTTTGAAATACCCGCCGCAGGGGAAAGAGTACACCCCTCACATAGAACGAGAAATTGGTCGATAAACGAGGTCGTTCTATGTGAATTCGATCTATGTGAAACATGCACTTATGGGAATACATGTAATTGATATTGGTCGATCGGTCCTCCCGTATGTACCCTTACATTTATACTCATTCACACCCATGCATACCAAAACATATATAAATGATAAGTTATGCATAGAAATTATGAAATAGGCATATTGTTGCTTACCTTAAATCTAATAGGGATGGTATTTTGGTGGCCCAATATGGTCAATGTTCACTGAAAGCGTAAATTTCCGTCAGGAGCGTATGTGCGGGTTCGTCACTGAGGCAAAAAAATGGCGGACTGCCTCCCTCTCCTCCCTCCCTGCCCAGCATCCCAAGCGTCTCAGATGACAGTGACGTCACAATGCGCAACCTACGTCAAGTCACCTGACGTTTTGTACGATATTTCGGCGCTCTATATGAGAACTCCTCGGATTTGCCCTACTTTGATGGCGAAATCGTTCTATGTGATCACATTCGTTCCTAACGAAAATTTGGAACAATATTTTAGATCGTTCGTTCTATAAGAGAATCGTTCTATGCGAATACGTTCTATGTGAAACCCTACTGTACTAACATCATAAGTGCAACGCTAATTCTCTTATGGAATCGTCTTTATGATTGGGTACTCACTACGAAAAAACTTCGTAAAAAATAGAAAATAAAAAATAACTTAAGAATTGTTATAATAAGGCTTCCCAAGTTAGTGGATGTCTTTCTGTGGATTCTATCCTAGACGCTGAAGCTAGTGGCGTCATCCGGCCTTCCTTCCCCTGCGTCCGTCCCGAGTAGAGGTGCCTAGCCTGTCCTCAACTCTAGTGAGTCTTTTGCTCATTTGTATCTAACCGAGATGTTCTAGAATAGGTTTAGGCTAACTAGGACTGGTGGCCCCATTGGTACGTCCACAGGGATGTGTTAAAATAGGGTACTTGTGTGAGGCGCTCCGTCGGTCCACTTGGACACGCGTGCATTTTTGTTTTTTGTTTTTGTGCTGCGCCTTAGCTTTGCTATAACCTAGTTATTTAGGAGGCTATATATCCGCAGTGCTATGCTACTAGCCATCTCTATGAGGTAGTAGCATTTTTTTTGTTTTATAGCAGACGTTCTGGTCTAAGAGTTGCCCCACATGGTGTGGAACTTTCCAGAATCCTCGTTTGTTCTTTTTCCCCTCTGGCGTGGGGCGTTATGCATTCGCTGCTGCTGTGTCATCATCGGAGGTAAGGGTATCGTATTCATCGTAATAATGACCTTGAGCCTCGTGGCCAGCCTCATTAGGGGTATTCTTAGTTGGCCAGGAGTATTTTAATATTGCTTAATTAATACTGTGTGTTAGCCCTAAGATGTGACCTTCGCTTTCATGTGGTGATATTATACATGTTGGCAAGGTGTCAGGAGACGTTCTGACTTATTTGGTGGGTTTTTTTGTTGGTAGCTGACTTGCTCAGACAAGTCGGTACCTTCAAAATTTGTTTTTTTCCTTCCGGCGATCTTTACCGTGTATTGATGCTAGAAGCTCGCCTTGCAGGCGAGCAGGGAATATTCCAATAAACCCGGCGTGGTGTGGTGTACCACTAGACTCCCGGCGGAAGTGCAGATTCCTAAGGGAGTGATATCGGCCCGGCCGAGCGAACTCGCCCAAACCGATAGCCTCACACAGCATGAATTGACTGATAACGCCCGGCGGAAAGGTTCAGTGAGGTAATTAACTATCACTCAGGTCCTTGTAGACGATTAGTTAGTTAATTAAATGTTAAATATGGGCTAGTGACACTTAGTCACAGGTAAGCAGTTCACAATGCAAAAGGGTCTTCGAGATCTTTTCACAAACGAGTACAGTACAACGGAAGATTAGAGTAGCAGTTGGCCTACATCTAGTTTTCCGGCGTATTTGGGGTGTTACGATGTGTGAACCTCTCGGTTTATCCTTATGAGCATTGATTCCTGGAAATTTTTATTTCCAGATCACAACACATCTATAAACGGCACAGTTCTGCAGGGGAGGGGGCCGATCCCGGGGGGGGGGGGGGGGTTCGTTAGCTCCATCATGCCACTAGTCACTCTTTGTGCTACAACCACTTGGTCTCTTATTCCGGTGTTTGCACATAAGTTGTGTGCAAAGTGTGTTAAATGTCTAGATAGGTCACAGGGGCTTTGGGTGTCTAAAAGATGTCCAATTTGCATGGACCTCAGGAATTAATTGTTTGACAATAAGGACCAATCATGCCTAGTGGCATTAAAAGAGATTAAAACTATTTTTAATGCCTATTCTAAAGACATTGCCCACTGCGATGATGAGTCTCTGTGGGACCATCTTGTTATAAAGTCACCAGTGCTTAAATCTCCCCCTTCTAAGTCAAGTTCCAAAGCTAAATCTAAACCCAAAATTCTTTCGAAAGAGTTGGTGAGTAGTAGTGACAGTGACTCTAGTAAGGCACCCCCCCCCCCCCCCCCCCCCGGCCGCCATAAGAGTGCCCGGTCGACTTTACCACAGGACCAGTCCAGGTCCCGGTCAAGGTCGCCCCTCAAGCGGTCTTCTCAGTCTTCAGCGAGACTTCAAGGTCTAGCAAGAGACGTAAGGATGACGCGGCGACGTCAAGTCGTAGTAAATCTGATGAAAAGGGTCATAAACGCTCCCGTAAGGAGGAGACGCAGTCGCGGCACCGGCAATCGCCGGAGTCGCGGCCACCGCCCTCCGCCTCTACCTCTACCTCTACAAGGCCTAACGTCCAATCTGGCAGTTCCGAGGTAGGGACGGAGGGAGCTGAGTCAACTCCCAGGGATGGGTCTGGTGAGGGATACTTTGAACCAAAGGACGTAAATTTCGCAATCCCAAAATTAAACTTACCACTGAGCCGGGCTCCTATAGTATCTCAGAGAGTGTTGGCTGAACAATACCGTGGGTACACGGCGAGTGAGCCACAGGACTATGAAGGCTCCCAGTTAAGGGGACCGACCGGTTAATTTAGGCTTAAAAAACTCGAAATCCTGAAAACACCAATAGGTGTTTACTCAACAAGAGTCAACATCCCTTCATAAGCCAGTGAAATGTTATTAGTGAAAACCCATTGGAAATAGTATTTTTTTTATGTTTTCCAAACTTTTCCTGCAATTCTAAAAACGTTATATAGCGAACTTTGAAATTAACATGCACAGTAACTACTGGTCGTACGAGGAGCATACCTATATAAATCGAAAGAGCGTAAGCTAATCTACAACCTACCATACGCTTTATCTTCTACTTTGCCATGTTCCCGCATAAAATATTGTAAATCTAAAAAACAAAAGTAAAAATGTTCACCTAATGACCTTAGACTTTCACCTGTTTTTCTCAGAACCTATATTGCCGCACTATCGGATGTTATTTTACAGTTATTATTGGACCTATAGGAATGGTGTATATACCATTGGAAAGGTAATTAAAAACACTAAAAGGCCTATAAACCAAATTTACTCGAATAATTTAAATTTTTTCACAATATGTCGTCAAAGTTGAAATTTTTGTATAAATATATTCGCCTGAATCCGTCATCACCTAAATCGAACAAATACACAAAATATATAAAATGTTTTTTATAGAAACTATAGATACACCTTTTGTGAGTTGTTTGATCACATAAAACATGTGCTATGGGGATTTCTGTAGGAGTTTATCATTTTCTGCAGTACTATGATTTTCAATTTTTTTTTACCTAAATTGCAAGAAAAAAGCAAAAATATTTTTGTTTTTTTCTTTCTGTTATCTAGTTTTATGGTCATATACACCTGTGCCAAATTTAATTTAAATTGATAGTAAGACCTGGAAGTAGCGTAATTATCCGGTCGGTCCCCTTAAGTCAAGGTTATCCCAGATTCCCAAACTAATGTCGATCAAGGGCATAGTGTGTGGAGGCACCCTGAGCCCGTGAATGTAGAACCCAATAATCAATATCAGGAGGATAACAGAGAAAGTGATAATGTTGACAATCTCCCTTCATCCGTCCCTGATTTAGTGGGGCCAGAAAATTAACAGTATATTTCTGAGCACCGGCAACAACCGGAAGTGATGGAGGTTACGGAAGACTTGGAAATGTCTTCAGCTCAGCCGGACCCCGTTGGGGAAGGGTCGGAAGTAGGGTCTGAGTCATCAAAAGTTTCACATAGCAAATGTATCACTACAGATGATTTAGATTATATTTTACACAGGGTAATGAGACAATATAATGTACCAAAGAAATCACAGGAAACTCCCACAGCTACGCCGGGAGCTCCTCCGATTGGTTCAGTTGTGCGGCCGTTAGAGCCGGCCAGCGTTGTTGTTCCATCCAATGTGTCACTTCCCCCCACTAACGTAACTCATGTAACTGCCTCGGCGAGTGGCACTACAGTGCCCGCCTCTTTAACTACCACCAATGTGCGTGTCATCACGGATATTACTCCCATCCTTTAGACAAAGTTTCCCACAAGAGGGCCTCTCTTGTATGGGCCCGATTGTTCATGGATAAATGTAACGGCACAAAATCCAGCCATGGCACAAAATCCAGCCATGGCACAAACAACCATATCGGGGGAGATCCCAGTCCCTAGTGAGTGGGTCATACAGATGAATAAGGGTAAAATGTTACGGGCAAAAGATAAACAAGGTCAGATTTTAGACGGTCAAGGCCATTCCCAATGTTTAACCCTTCCAGCCCGGCTGTCCTTTTATAAGGACACCGCGGCAGATGGGCAGGACCCCGGGTGTCCTTATAACAGGCGTAAGCTTGAAAGCCTATTACAGTAAGCGTGTTTTGAAAGCTGTGCGTCCGACCTATGTAAACAAAGCCTGTCATTGCATCACCGCACCTCCGAAAACAAGGAGACGTCGGATCAATGTTGTTGTTGTTGTATGGTATGACGAAATTAGTGTCTGAAAAGCTCCGATATTGTCAACATCGCGGAAAAATTCGCTCCACGGAAATCGTCATCACAACTGAACTAGTTGACTTAAAGAGCTCTACTTAACGCCAGTTTACAAATTGGAAACCGCACTACATTTAGAGATGCGTCGGAAATTTCTAGCAGTTAAAATAACAAAGATATGGTAGCCTAGGCCTAGAAGTTTTTCGGCCAAATTGCCCGGATCTCAACACTGTCCTTAGGAGGGGGAGCCCGGGCCAGAAGGGTTAATACCACGAATTTTTTGTGTATTCCCCCACTCCAGCATTACCTCCGGCCTCATCTGCACGACTTTTTGCTGACTGGACTAAGACTGACGGCGTGAATGACATCAAAGTCCTTAAAACGCTAACGCCGGAGTTGGATACAACCCCAGTGCTTGATCAGTCTGGTAATCCAGTCCTGCAGGTGGGGCAGGTAGGTCCGGGTCCGTGGGTGGACTGGGAGATTGAGGCGCAACAGTTTGCGGCAACAATAACTTCTAAATCTTCCCACCAAATTCCTCAAGATAATCACATTTGGTTTTCATTACCGATCAATCAAGCCAGAGGGGTGCCACCTGCTATACTTGAGTTCCTCTCCGCCCCGAAGTTGGCTCTATGGGACCTGCAGGAGCCCTTTTCAACTCCTCCTCCGGAACATCTGGATAGAGATTTTAAGTTGAGAAACAAAGCATTCAGACTCTTTTCCCAATTCATACTAAGTCGCCAAATAGCCCAGTCCCCCACGAGAACTATTGCTGCTATTAATGACCATAATGTTAGGAAGGCCACAGAGTTATCCCGGCGGCTTCTTTTACAGAACTCTATCCAATCTTTGGGGGACGTAAGGATAGCCTTGTTGAAGGCTGTCCGCGCACGTCAGGACCTGAGAGTCTACAGTGGAGCCCCCATCTTCGCCACATCAGTCTTCGTTGTTTCAATCTTCGTTGTAGACACCAAATATTCCCAATTTCCATGTTCGCTCAAAAAGCTTCCATCTTGGCACACAAATATTCCAGTCAAAACCCGAAAAAAGCAAAAATAATGAAAAAAATCGACATAAAACTAGAAAACATAAACAAAAACAATAAAAAAAGTAAACTGAACTAAAAGAATCTGCCACTGTCAAGGTGTTTGTCGCTTAGAGACGAAATCCGAGATCCGATCGTCATTGCGCAAGATGCCACCATCTTTGTATGACGTCAACACTATACAGTACGGTACTTGATTTTTTTTCCAGCTGATACTCTAGAATCGTAGATGTGGCAACTGCGCGGTAGTGTCTCGTGATTGGTTGGAGTGAATGTGTTTCATTTCGTAGGTTGCTTGTGATAACAATTAAAATTACTGTTTCATTATAATTATTTGACTCATCATATCTACAAAGTATAATGGTGTCTTCTATCCTAAATCTTGTAAATGCCGTTTAGCATTGATATTCTGCAATACAAACAAGCATTAACCAAAAATGCATATGTACCCAAGTCAACTGCTACCCAAACGAACATTGACACTTCAGTACATGAATTCTATTTGAAAATTAAATGACATTAGACTGTTTAACCACATATAAAAGATAGTATAACACTTCTATCAATCTATCTATTGCCTGATGCCATGATCCCCGAAGGGGTGGCCACAAACGAACCGCCCCCAAGCACCTCTGTCCCCAGTCAGTCGACGCCCCTCCCAACCAGCACCGCCTTCATTCATATACTTCCTCACTCCATCCTTCCACCTCTCCTTCGGTCTACCTCTCCCTCTCTGTCCTTCCACCTCGCTCTCGTACACCCTCTTAGTCATTCTCTCGCTTCCCATACGTTCCATATGGCCGAACCATCTCAAGTTGTTCCTTTTCACACTTTCCAGCACATCTACCTCCGCACCACACCTCCTTCTTACTTCCTCATTCGTCTGTCTATCCCTCCATGTAACTCCGCACGCACTTCTCAAGTAACTAATTTCCACCGCTCTCACGCATGGTCTGAGTCTCTCCATGAACGTCCATGCTTCGCTTCCGTAAGTTAGTGTCGGGATTACCACACTGTCATGCAAGGACTTCTTCACTTCCATACTGACCACTCTATTTCTTGTTACTGCTTTCAACGTTCCTACAACCCTCTTCCCCTGTTGCACCCTCTCCCGCACTTCTTCATCCACAGTCCCATCTTTACTCAACACACTGCCCAGATACAGTACTTAAAAGAGCTGACGATCTCCATAGCCTGACCGTTCAACTTCACCCCTTTTGAAGACCATAACCTTGGTTTTCCCCACATTTACCTTCAAATTCCGTTTTTCGCACACTGTTCCAAACTCATTTACCAGACCCTGCAACTCCCATTCATTATCGCTCATCAGAACTGTGTCATCCGCAAACAGCAGTATAGGCAGCTTCCACTCATTTCCCTCCCTTTTCATCGATACACCAACATCCACTGCTCTTCCTAGTATTTCTTTTATGACTCCATCCATATACTGTACAGTCAACCCTCAAATGAGCGGACTAATAGGGGGGGACCCATGTTCGCACAATGAAAAAATCTGTACATGGGAAATAGAGTAAATAGGCCTAAGCTATATGATGTTTTCTAACCTCAAAACTGTATCTACCATATATACTGGCGTATAAGACGCTCCGGGGTATAAGACCAGTACTGTAGTTATTTTCACCCTTGGGAATAGGTTCTAGTGATATAGCCTATTCGCCGTATAAGACCAGGCCTACTTTTAACCCTCCAGCCCCGGCTACGCATTACATAAATATTCCTCGAAACCCGGGTGTTTTGGCCGAAAAATGTCTAGGCTAGGCTACCGTATATTTGTTAATCTGACTGCTTCCCGCATTCCCGCGCATCCCCAAGCGTAGCTGTGTTATTTACCTGTAGAATGGCGTTTAGAGCTCTCTAAGTCAACTGGTTGAGTTGTGATGATGATTTCATTGGAGATAACTTTATGGCAAAAACAGCCACTTTACACTACTTTTCGATACTTAACAACAACATACAGGCACACACGAACAAGCGACGCTCTCCTTCTTGTGGCCGGAGATGCGGGGCGTCGGTCCAGCCGGCTGTTGTTTACATGCGTCGGACCGACGCCTCGCACACGAAGCTCACAGGCTTTCAACCACTGGGTGTTCAAGAGCCCTTCCGGGTACCTGTTTTATGCTTTTTTATGGGCGTTCAAGAGCCCTTCCGTGTTGTAGGGGTTAAACCCAATATGTATCTATTTATTAGTCATTTATCTATTTATTTGTCAGTATTATTACGTTGGCAACATACCTTCATACTAGGGGTCAAAAATATATCCAATTAAGACCATTGGTACTATGAAATGCCATTTATTTGACACGAAAACAATGCCGCGCATCCTTAGTTAAACAATAAACAACACGTGTCGTCTGCAAGTGTGGCAGCTTGGCTACAAGTTCCTAAACTTGCCAACAATCTACCGCCTTCAATAAAGTTACAGTTTAATGGATTTTCTTTGGCTTTTACAATTACAAATATTATTTGGTAAAATTCAATTCAATTCCATAGAGTATAATTATAATAACATTTTGTTGCATACAGAAATAATTCGGGTTTACTCCCTACTGATACGGCCGACATAGCCACACAAGAACAAGAACACAAGGATGTTGTAACCTTTTATATTGGCCTTTGTCCTCTCACCACGTGTGTCTTGAAGGGCGTCACTTTCGTCCTCTAAGACGACAAGCACCTCGTCCAGGTAGCGTTTGATGTAGCGACGCTTCAAGGCACTGATAACCCCCTGGTCCATGGGTTGTATCACGGAGGTAGTGTTTGGCGGGAGATATATAACTCTGATACGTCCGTCGGCACTCACTAGTTTATCGGCACTGGGGTGGGCTGGGGCATTATCCAAAAGTAGGATAGCTTTCACATCCTCAGGAGATATCTTGAGGACTTCTTCCTGGAATTTCCGAACTGCTGGCACAAAATGGTGGAAAAACCAATGTTCAAATATAGCAGAAGTGAACCAGGCATTTTTGGAATTGTAGTAGATAAGCGACAGGTCCAACTCGATGTTAATACCCTTGAAAGCTCTAGGGCGCTTAGCCTTTCCCACAGCAGCTATACGCAGGCGGTGGGAGCCGTTAGCATTTGCACAGACGAGTGCCGAGTCTCTCTCCTTGCCCGATTTCTTGCCCCTAGCATCCTCTTCACCCTTGCGAATCTGGGTATTCCTAGGCATCGACCGCCAATATATGCCTGTCCCGTCTCCATTATATACCTGAGTTAGAGTTAGGCCTTTATCTTCAATTAATTTCTGCAGCTTGAGACGAAAAGGCTCAATACTAGCAGTGTCAGCGTCGCCAGCCTCTCCTCGCATAACTGTATTAAATAAACCATGGCGGTTCCTAAACCGCCACAGCCACCCATCACTACCTTTGAAATTGGCTACACCTAGGTGATTTGCAAGTTTAGTGGCAGCGGCAAGAATTTCCACCCACGCACATTTACGCCACTAGAACGTTGTGGTGGATCTCAGCTGCGACCGGCCAACTCTGTTCGAAATCTGGGTGTATATGTGAACTCCCGATTAGATTTCAAAGAGCATGTAAACCAGATAGTTAAAAGTTGTTACTTGCACATCAGAAATCTCTATTTGGTGAAGCCGTTTATAACCAGACGTTGCCTCCTGACGTTGGTTCACTCATTGGTCTTCTCTCGTGTTGATTATTGCAATGCCCTGTTGGTGGGTCTTCCAAATTATATTTTGAAGAAAGTTCAGTCTGTTCTTAACAGGGCCGCAAGACTAATTTTTGGTGTTCCACCTAGAACTCCTACTACATCTCTTCACATAGAACTGCACTGGCTGCCAGTAAGAGCAAGAATAGAATTTAAGTTGTGTTTGGTGACTTTTAAGGTTCTCAAATTTGGTGAGCCTAGGTACCTTGCGGAGCTGCTCAGGCGCCCACCGGCACACCATGGTGTAGTTGTGCGTCATGACAATGACCCTTTTCGTCTTGATGAACCAAGGGCTTTCCAGCAGTCTTCTTTCTTTGAGAGGTCATTCTCCTACATGGCTCCGAGGTTGTATAACAGGTTGCCGCTGTCCATGAGACAACTGAGTTCTGTTGAATGCTTCAAGAGACAACTTAAGACTTTTCTCTTTGAGAGAAGCTATGATCTTGAGAGAGGTGTCATGACAGATGGCTATAGAGTTTAGGCTATTTTGCCACTGCTGGTGATTGTTAAATGTGTGTTGTATATGAGCCTTCTTTTGATGCATTGATTTTTGTTCTTTTTTCTTTCTCTTTTCGAGCGCTAGTGAATTCTTCGGAAAAATTGGCGCTTATGAGAAATAAGTAACATGCTTATTATTATTATTATTATACCACTTCATAACGGCAGCGTCCAGTGAATTGTCTTTCCCAGTCTTCATATGCTTCCGTGGGGCACCTTTACCACTTTTGGATGCCGATGTGTCTACACAATAACTGGTAGCATATTTGTGCAACTTATCTTTGGCCTTGCGGATGTCGGATACCGTCTGCTTCTTGATACCATACTCCTCCTCTATTCTCTTTACACTTGTTCCAGCTTCTAATTTCCGTATTATGTCCAGCTTTTGCATCACACTAAGGTTCACACGCTTCCTTTTCTGCACTTTGGGACCATTTCGAAGGTAATAAGGAGTATCTATGGCAATAATAAGCACTCACAACTCACGAACGGACAATATGGCTAGGTCGAGAGGCGAAGACTGACTGAGTGACGCTGCCGCTCGTGTTTTGGCGGGAGACTCGCCGCTCGCTCTGCCACCTAGCGGACAAATCTATCAAGCAACGGACATTTGGTCCGGTCCGGATGGATTGTCCGCCTACGGACAGAGTCCGTTGTATCCGACATTCGTTGTATCGGGGTCCGCAGAATTGAGGGTCGAGTGTATATAAGAGATATATAGCACTTATAGTTACATTATCGTATTTCGACGATTTCGGCGGGAAATTGCCTGCCCGTGTCACCGCCCGACCCGCCAAATACCAGACAACTTTTAAATTAATGGTCTTTTGCCCGATCTGTCTGGACTTTTGGGGGCTTGTCCGATATCGGCTGTTGGGTCCGCACAAACCGAAGTCCGGGCAACTGGGGTCCGCCCATGCGAGGGTCAATTGTATACAGTAAACAACCACGGGGACATCACACACCCCTGTTTCAACCCAACACTCAGGTCAAAGAACTCGCTCTGCTCATTCTCCACACGTACTGCCGCCTTTGCACCCTCATACATGCTCTTCACTGCTTTCAGCAACTTGCCATCTACTCCGTATATTCTAAGTACTTTCCACATGCCTCCTCTATCCACTCTGTCATAGGCCTTCTCCAAGTCCATAAAGGCAACATACACCTTTTGTTGCTTCTCCAGATATTTCTCCACAATACAATTCAGGATAAAAATCTGATCTACACATCCTCTTCCCTTCCTAAAACCTCCCTGCGCGTCGCCTATCCATTTCTCCGTTCTCACTCTCACTCTCTCAATCACTACCCTACTGTACACCTTCCCTACTACGCTTAACCTCTGAAGTGCGCATGGGGGTAATTAGACACCTCTCCCTGTGCGCATGTATTTGAGGTGTTTCCGTCACTAAAATATTCATTGTACCATTAATAGCATTAATACTTATCCATATGCGCCTATTATGGGTTGATTATAAAGGTATTAGCCTGAAACAACAATAAAACGAGTGAAAACAGCGTTTGGATGGTCAAAATCGGAGATATAGCCCGCGAGTTGTATAATGTATGGTGAGGCAAGCTGCTTTCCCGCCAATTTCCCCCAAGGCCACTGAGACACAGTCGATCGATACTCTCTCTCTCTCTCTTGCACTCGCTTGCCATCAGTGATGACAACACCCTGCTTGCAACTCGCTAATGTTAGCACGAAAATATACCTCAGAATAAGGGAATAACAGGGAAAATAGGTGATAACTGAAGGAGAGGAGGAAAGTGGGAAAGGAGGGGAGGTAGAGGACTGAGATTTTGCATGGCCCAGGGGCCAAAAAAAAATAAAAAAAGTAAAAAAATAAAAATAAAAACAATATATTTTTTTTTCGATGTCAAAAGTTATTTTTTTTTTCACTCACTCTTAAGAGTCTCCCCGCAGTTCACCGGGGTGTTACGACCTGGCACTCGGGTACACAAGGGCTCTCAATCAGGACTCTAATACGGCTCGCTGCCACAACGGAAACACACGATCCCAACCCCTGAGTACTGCCAGCCGAACAAAAAACACCAATACCCTCCAGAGTTCAATCTGCTATAACGGGGTATACAAGAACTCGGTACTAGTGTTCAACAACAGACTAATAAAGAGACAGGAATTCTCTAGTCTGGTCAACAATCAAACAAAGAAGAAACAACAACACCAAAGAATAGTGTTGGCCGAAGCCGAAGTAATCCACCCTTGACTAAGAACTTAAGAAGTCCTCCACCCTCTACTTCGGATCGGCACTATTACGTTACGTTAATTAATAGTCCTTAAGCATCGAGCAAGGAATCTTCTGAAAAAAGTTAGATGCTTCTCGGATGCTCGTAAGAAGTACGTATCGGATTTTGAACAGTAATTCAATAAAAACACTGGCAATTAAATACTATTACAGGTTTAAATTGGCATAAGAATAATTAAAAGAATATGCAATAGTAAATGGCAAACATTAAAAAGAAGTACTCCGCAAATGCAACGGCAATAGCCTACTCGGATTGTGCTCG
The DNA here is from genome assembly GCA_032716605.1 of Paralithodes platypus. Classification (NCBI taxonomy): domain Eukaryota; kingdom Metazoa; phylum Arthropoda; class Malacostraca; order Decapoda; family Lithodidae; genus Paralithodes; species Paralithodes platypus. Next base: position 50,516,376 of record CM064497.1, on the reverse strand, counting down.
TGGGCCACTAATCACTAAAGTAGCCAAGCTTGCAACACATGAAATCAATAGTGCATAAACAATATCATACATAAGGAAAGCTTCAATACTATTCTGTATCTACTAATCGAGTAAAGTCTAGCTGGGGTACTGTGGGCAAAAGGTAGCAGTGACTGAGCAAAAACGGCTCGTAGCCTAGCGAAGTCCTCACAACTGTTTAAAGTATTACGTTAACACTAACAAGTGCACTTTGAGAAATCCAGATCCCTTGTATCTGGTTTTCTCCCGGCTCCTTGACAAAGTAAAAACAAGCTGTTAATAAAATACAGGGTGGTTAGGCTCTTGCCCTCACGCACTGTAAATTAACTCAACACAGTCAGCCGCGAAGACAACCTAGGCTTCACTGAACCGAAACGAGTATGCAGGTTTATCGCTTAACCACTGCATCAAACAACAACTCGTAACACAGAAAAGCCTTACCCCAGTCTAGCATTACCTAGACTAGCAGAAACCAGGAATAATAATAATAACACACAGGGAAATGCATAGACAAGTGCAACAAACATAAATCAATCCTATTCTAAGTTAACCCTTCCAAAATAGGCTATCTAATAGGCATGTATCTCATGAGAACTCAAGCGATAATACGTTGGCTGACTAGCTCTGCACCAACGGGACCATGGAAGTTAAAAAGGGTAGGGAAAAGAGGAGATAAGAATGTAAGGTAGTAGAGAAAGTTCACATCAGTCAGAAGAATATATATAGTTAGCAAGGGAAATGAGAAGTCGCTCTGCCTAATGAGTTCTGATCAAAAAATGGCTAGACTTCCCTTTTTATACTCGGCCCTCTAGTGAGCCCAACGTGAACTACTAAGGACCGCCCACTGACAATCATTACGTAATTTCTCTCTCTCCTCTGGGATAGACAAAGGCTTTCCTAGCACTGAGGGGAGGGGGGAGGGGGGGGGGGAGTGCTAGTGAGTTAGGCCCACCTCCCGCATGGCGCACCCACTGACCCCCAACTGTGGCTGCCGCTTCTCCCATCATTACAAATAAGTTTTACACACAATACTTATAACTAATGATATAAAATAGAACTCGTTGACTCAGATGAAAACAAAATACATATTCATATTACTTATAGTACAACGGCTCACATGAACTAAGTTAGGAAACTCTACATAGACTACAGCCAAAGTTCCTGCCCTGACGATCCTAGCGAGAGTGGGGCATGACTAGGCGTTCTGTACAGCATGCTCACACTGGACATGCGTCACACCTCCCCCAAGATTTTACTTGCTCAACCCTGAGCTAAAATCTGACAAACACAGAACCCCATCAAGCCCCTCACACCCAGCGACCCAGCGACCGCATGGCACTAAAACAAAGCTGAGTTTATCACCAAAACGCATCTTATTATTAACCAAAATTCACATTTTATAACTCCTCCCAACAATAGCAAAAAGACACAATATCATGCTCCCAGAGCGAGCTTACAGCAGCTCAGCCGTTTGATAGTTTGTGGACTACTCAAACTCTATAGGCTATGACAAACTTATACGATTACCTATATCAAAAGAAAGAGTTTTTATATGATTTTTATATTTTAATATGTTTTTCCCGGCTGCACTATAAGGGCAGCCTATTTTCCTCCACTCAAACCCACACACCTGTGATAGCCTACGACTGATCATCCACCCTTGATAAACAATCCGCGATCACATTGTCACATCCAGCAATATGACGGATGTCCAGGTTATACTCCTGCAACATCAAAGACCACCTGGTCAGTCTCATATTGTGATTGTGAAATTGATTCAGGAATCTCAAAGGGTGATGATCAGTGTAGATAACCACGACTGGGCCATAGGCTGGAACATACACCTCGAAGTGCCTGAGCGACAGCACAATCGCCAGTAATTCCTTTTCTATTGTAGAATAGTTCTTTTGTGCAGCATTGAACTTCTTAGAAAAGAAACTTACTGGGTGTTCCACACCTTCATTGTCTGTCTGTAGCAAGACGGCACCAGCCCCTACACCACTAGCATCTGTTGCCAGCTGAAAAGGCCTGTTAAAGTCTGGGGCCCTGAGTATCGGGTGAGTACATAGCAAATGTTTCACCAAAGTGAAAGCCTTTTCACACTCAGGTGCCCACAAAAACTTTTTGTCTTTAGATAACAAATCTGTGAGAGGTGCCAACACCGTTGAGTAACCTTTTATGAAGCGTCTGTAGTAGCCTATCATACCCAAGAATCTCATAATCTGCTTCTTGGTTGTTGGGTGCGGAAATTTATTGATAGCCTGTACCTTGTTCTGAGGAGGGCACACCTGTCCCCTTCCCACTACAAACCCAAGGTACTGCACAGTGGCTTTTACGAAGTCACACTTTGCCAAATTTACTACCAGACCTGCTTCACTAAGTTTCCGGAACAAGGTCTCAAGGTGCTCACAATGGCTCTCAAAGTCGTCATCATAAATGATTACATCGTCCAAATATACGGTGCAATTTGGAATGTCCTTTACAATTTCATTCATCAGGTTCTGAAACGTTGCTGGTGCATTCTTAAGCCCGTAAGGCATAACATTGCACCGGTAGGTACTCCCGTCCACAACAAAACCACATACCTCTTTAGCACGCTCGGACAAAGGTACTTGCCAGTAACCTTTTACTAAATCTACTTTAGACAAAAAACGAGCATTACCAATTTTGTCAACACTATCATCAACCCGAGGAAGAGGATATGGGTTAGTTGGAGTCAAACCGTTTAACCTACGGAAATCAATACAAAAGCGTACCTTGCCATCTGGCTTAGGCTGCAGTGTTACAGGGGAAGTCCACTTAACTGTGCCTTTCTCTATCAACCCTCTACCGAGCATATACTCCAACTCATCCCTCAGAGCTGGTAGTTTTATGGGGGGCACACGGTACGGGATTGACTTAAAGGGTAGATGGTCCCCCACGTCAACATCATGCATAGCCTGAGTAGTGAGGCCTGGGTGTTCAGCAAATACAGTGGGGTATGAACCGAACAACTGACGGATAGCATCAAACTGCGGCTCAGGCAAATGAGCTATAGCCTCGTCAGCCCTTAGGCTCGAGTTCCCCGCCCACTGATCCGCTGAAACATGTTGATCCCAGCTATCCTCCTCTGAAGCTTGACTGTCCCCCTCTCCTTCTCCACCACGGCCGCAACAAGCCAACACAGGGACAGTGAGAGGCTCAGAGGGGCGCCTCACATACTCTTTAATAAGGTTCACGTGACATAACTGGTTCTTTTTCCTCCTGTCTGGAGTGGCAACAAGGTAATCTAAGTCTGAAATTTTTTCTACAATTTTATAAGGTCCAGTGTACTTCGCAGAGAGGGGGTTACCAACCAAAGGCAACAAAATTAATACCTCTTGTCCTACAGTGAACTTCCGGAGCCTCACTTTGCGATCATACCTGTCCTTCATCAAAGCTTGTGATTCTGTCAAATTTCTACCTGCCATCTCCAGACTCTTAAGCATGCGCTCACGGCTTTCAAGCACATACTTTAATAATGGACAAGGCTGCACAGTCCCCTCCCAAATTTCTTTCAGCATGTTAAGGGGGCCCCTGACACGGTGTCCAAAAATCAGCTCGTTTGGACTAAATCCCAGGCTCTCACCAGGTACCTCCCGAGCAGCAAACAGCACATAAGGCAATCCAAGATCCCAATCCATACCGTTGTCAGCACAATAACACCTGAGCATGCTTTTAAGTGTAGCATGCCACCGCTCAAGCACCCCTTGACTCTCAGGGTGATACGCTGACGATACTACTGCTCGTATCCCATGCTGTTGCATTGTTTGCTTGAACATGTTGGAGGTGAAATTAGATCCCTGATCAGACTGAATCTCCTCCGGGTACCCGTACCTTGAGAAGTACCACAACAAGTTACTGACTACCGTCTTAGCCATTCCATTTTTCATAGGGTATGCATCGGGGTATCTAGTGGCAACATCCATTATGGTTAACAAAAATTTATTTCCCGCCTTAGTGGGAGGGAGTGGACCAACCATGTCAACAATAATTTTACTAAAGGGTGGCCCAATCACAGGAATAGGGTGTAACGGAGCCTTAGGAATAACTTGGTTCGGTTTCCCGACACGTTGACAAATATCACAGGAGTTTATCCATGACTGCACATGAGACTTCATCCCCGGCCACCAAAACAATTTCCCCAAAGCCGCCACCGTTTTTTTTCACCCCTAGATGTCCTGCCAGTGGTGTGTCATGCGCCAACCTCAGTAGGCTATCCCTGCACTCCCGTGGCACCACCAACTGGTCCACTACTCCGGACCCCTTTTGCCAACTACGTTTAGGGTCTTGAAAACGCCTATAAAGGATGCCTTCTAAATAAAAAAAATCTCCTGGCTGTGCATCGCCGTCCTCGTCGAGCTCTACAGCTCCATTAGCACACGTTTGGAGCTCAGGGTCCTCTAGTTGCAACCGACTTATATCTGAGGGTGCCAAGCGATCTAACTGCTCCCGGAGCAATGCATGACCTTCCCCGATACTGGGCTGCTCCCTCTGTCTCTCTCGATGTACATAACGTTGCTGTCGTGGAGACTCGTCATGCCCAGCCTCGTCACTCTCGATGACAGGCCCAGGGGCTACTCCAGAATTAAGTAATGGTGCTAATACTGAATCACCCAGGAGAGCCGCCGAGTCAAAACTCTTAAAACCAACTCCAGCTTTAGCCTCCTCCTGTTGATCGTTCCTCCGCTGGTCTGAAGGCGGAGGACTAGGCTGTGACACTTTAGCTGCCCGAGCTCGGGTGACAACACACGCCATGGGTTGTGTCTGGCACCGCTCGACCCACTCTTGCTCTTCCCTACTCACGTCGGCCGGCCTCTCGGCAACGACTAAGGGTAGAACCTCGGAAGCGGGCATTGCAAAGTCGTTGCCGAGAAGAAGGTCGACGCCCTCCACTGGCAGTTTCTCCACAATCCCGACATCCAATTCACGTGCCACACCATCCACCTCCAACTCCAACCGCACCAGCGGGTATGACCGAGTTGCATTAATACCCTGCACCACTACCACCCGAGCCGCGTTTATAGGGTAGCCAGTCAAGTTTTTCATCAGAGTCTGGGAAGCACCTGTATCACGCAAGACCTCTACTCCATGCTTGCGCCCCGCCCACATCACGCAACCCCGCCCTCTATGGTCGCAAAAAACATCCTGAGCAGGGTTCGAGCCTCCCAGGTGCTTCTGCATTGGCTGTGCCTCAGCCTCTGACGAACTGCCCCAGGCAAACTCAGATGACTTCGGAGACACACCAATGTTGCAGGCCAAAGACACAGCTGCTGTAGGTGGTTTGCTAGGACAGACTCTTGCAAAGTGCCCCTTTTTATGACAATGATAACACTCCACCTCCCCTTTGGGCTTCCCTTGGTACTGGGAAGGGCCCGGCCCCTTCTTAAATGGGACGGTGCTAGTCTTGTGGTCAGTCTTGGTATCATGGCTCTTGTACTTGTTTGCATAAGGTATATCACTAACTCGGGGGGTGGGGCGTCACGCCCCTTGTTACCTGCCTCACTACGCTGGGCAGACCCGCACCCACGAATTAGTGATAGCCGGAGGTCAGCCATCTCAGCTGCCTCCTGTAGAGTTTTTGGGTTCTTTTCTTTAATAGTTAAAGTCATTTCTGCACCAGTACACTTATAAAACTGCTCGAGCAGAAACAGCTCAGTCAACTGTTCGGCCGTCTCAGCTTTCTCAGAACGTGTCCAGTTTTTAAGTGCATCTTTTAAGTCCCGGGCATGTTCAAGAAAGGTCACCTCCCTAGTCTTTGTAACACCCCGAAACTTCAATCGATATGTTTCCGGTTGCAACTCGTATGCCCGTAGGACAGCTCTCTTCAATTCTGGGTAGTCAATGCAAGACTCTAAAGGCAGTGCATCATAAGCCTTCAGACCCTTACCCGTAAGTCTTGAGGAGACTAGAGCTGCCCACTTCTCTTCAGGCCAATTATGCTCCCTACATTTCTTCTCAAAACGATTAAAAAATTCTGTGACTTCAGTTTCACTAAATACCGGCACCAATTTGACTAATTGGGCCAAGGACTGTTCTCTTACTTGGCCCTCACGGCCCATCCAAGTCCCTGTCGACTCTGCACGAGACTTATCTAAATCTAATTTAGCACAATATTTCTCCGAGTCGTACTTAAGCTCAGCCTCATGCCTCCTAACCTCAATCTCAAGCCTCCTCGTCTCATCCTCCTGCCTCCTGGTCTCATTTTCATGCCTCCTGGTCTCATCCTCCTGCTTCCTAGCCTCAATCTTAGCAAGCTCAAGTCTAAATACCATATCTGGAGACAGACAGGAAGAGGGAGCTGCCACTACTGAAGGAGGGGGGGCAAAAACTGGGGAACCACCATGTGCACCACCCGAGGGCACTCCAATCTGCCAATTCTCATCCCTCTGTGGGAGAGTGCTAACCTCCGGTAACTGAGTGGACGGCACTGTGGGAGTCGAGTGAGAGGGGATCTGGGGAGGAACCCCCCCAAACGCCCTCTCCTCCGAAACCCCATGTCGCCCACGCAACACCCAGGAAATCAGCTCCCCCTTGGACATCCCTACTACATTGGAAATTCCCAAAACCTTGGCTATCAGGTGCAAGCCACAAACATCCACCCCAGTCAGCCTCTCCTCCGTCACGTGGTACCGCTTACTCACAAAAACTCTAGCATCCTCCTCACTGGTTACTAACGGCACACCTTCAAATGGCATCTCTCGCTCATCGTCAGTGCTAATGCACGACATACTGAAGTCCACAAAAAAATTCTCGAGACAAAAGTGTTTAACTTCCTATGCAAGCACTAATTACTAAATTAACTGGAGTCTCTTAAATGCTTTACTAATTGCCATACAAAAACAAATATTCTTCAATATGCACGCTAAAATACAAACAAACAAATGTTGTACAACTCTGCAAAAATTTATACTGTTCACAAAATCCTAAGCAAGGTCGCCATTTGTTACGACCTGGCACTCGGGTACACAAGGGCTCTCAATCAGGACTCTAATACGGCTCGCTGCCACAACGGAAACACACGATCCCAACCCCTGAGTACTGCCAGCCGAACAAAAAACACCAATACCCTCCAGAGTTCAATCTGCTATAACGGGGTATACAAGAACTCGGTACTAGTGTTCAACAACAGACTAATAAAGAGACAGGAATTCTCTAGTCTGGTCAACAATCAAACAAAGAAGTAAGAAACAACAACACCAAAGAATAGTGTTGGCCGAAGCCGAAGTAATCCACCCTTGACTAAGAACTTAAGAAGTCCTCCACCCTCTACTTCGGATCGGCACTATTACGTTACGTTAATTAATAGTCCTTAAGCATCGAGCAAGGAATCTTCTGAAAAAAGTTAGATGCTTCTCGGATGCTCGTAAGAAGTACGTATCGGATTTTGAACAGTAATTCAATAAGAAAAACACTGGCAATTAAATACTATTACAGGTTTAAATTGGCATAAGAATAATTAAAAGAATATGCAATAGTAAATGGCAAACATTAAAAAGAAGTACTCCGCAAATGCAACGGCAATAGCCTACTCGGATTGTGCTCGTGGGCCACTAATCACTAAAGTAGCCAAGCTTGCAACACATGAAATCAATAGTGCATAAACAATATCATACATAAGGAAAGCTTCAATACTATTCTGTATCTACTAATCGAGTAAAGTCTAGCTGGGGTACTGTGGGCAAAAGGTAGCAGTGACTGAGCAAAAACGGCTCGTAGCCTAGCGAAGTCCTCACAACTGTTTAAAGTATTACGTTAACACTAACAAGTGCACTTTGAGAAATCCAGATCCCTTGTATCTGGTTTTCTCCCGGCTCCTTGACAAAGTAAAAACAAGCTGTTAATAAAATACAGGGTGGTTAGGCTCTTGCCCTCACGCACTGTAAATTATTAACTCAACACAGTCAGCCGCGAAGACAACCTAGGCTTCACTGAACCGAAACGAGTATGCAGGTTTATCGCTTAACCACTGCATCAAACAACAACTCGTAACACAGAAAAGCCTTACCCCAGTCTAGCATTACCTAGACTAGCAGAAACCAGGAATAATAATAATAACACACAGGGAAATGCATAGACAAGTGCAACAAACATAAATCAATCCTATTCTAAGTTAACCCTTCCAAAATAGGCTATCTAATAGGCATGTATCTCATGAGAACTCAAGCGATAATACGTTGGCTGACTAGCTCTGCACCAACGGGACCATGGAAGTTAAAAAGGGTAGGGAAAAGAGGAGATAAGAATGTAAGGTAGTAGAGAAAGTTCACATCAGTCAGAAGAATATATAGTTAGCAAGGGAAATGAGAAGTCGCTCTGCCTAATGAGTTCTGATCAAAAAATGGCTAGACTTCCCTTTTTATACTCGGCCCTCTAGTGAGCCCAACGTGAACTACTAAGGACCGCCCACTGACAATCATTACGTAATTTCTCTCTCTCCTCTGGGATAGACAAAGGCTTTCCTAGCACTGAGGGGAGGGGGGAGGGGGGGGGGGAGTGCTAGTGAGTTAGGCCCACCTCCCGCATGGCGCACCCACTGACCCCCAACTGTGGCTGCCGCTTCTCCCATCATTACAAATAAGTTTTACACACAATACTTATAACTAATGATATAAAATAGAACTCGTTGACTCAGATGAAAACAAAATACATATTCATATTACTTATAGTACAACGGCTCACATGAACTAAGTTAGGAAACTCTACATAGACTACAGCCAAAGTTCCTGCCCTGACGATCCTAGCGAGAGTGGGGCATGACTAGGCGTTCTGTACAGCATGCTCACACTGGACATGCGTCACAGGGGGAACTCTTAAGAGTCTCCCCGCAGTTCCCGGGTTAAAAGACATATTCCTCGGTGGTTACCACACACTCCTCTTTCCCCTTTGCCCTTATATAGGGGGACTATTATGAGAGTCTTCCAGTAATCGGGTGCATTCCCCTTCTCCCATGCTAGTTTGCACATTTTCCATACCCATTCGATCACTATATCACCACCATACCTCAACATTTCCCCACACACTCCATCTGTTCCTCTCCTGATCCCCACCTCCTCCTCCACTACTTTTCCTCTTCTCCCTCCTATACCATATCCAACTATGTTTGCTGGCTCTTCATTCCTTACATTTAGCAACTCATTGAAACTCATTGAAGCAGTGTGTTGAGTAAAGATGGGACTATGGATGAAGAAGTGCGGGAGAGGGTACAACAGGGGAAGAGGGTTGTAGGAACGCTGAAAGCAGTATCAAGAAATAGGGTGGTCAGTATGGAAGTGAAGAAGTCCTTGCATGACAGTGTGGTAACCCCGACACTGACTTACGGAAGCGAAGCATGGACGTTGGTCGAGAGACTCAGACCAAGAGGGAGAGCAGTGGAAATGAATTACTTAAGAAGTGCGTGCGGAGTTACATGGAGGGATAGACAGACTAATGAGGAAGTAAGAAGGAGGTGTGGTGTGGAGGTAGATGTGCTGGAAAGTGTGAAAAGGAACAACTTGAGATGCTTCGGCCATATGGAACGTATGGAAAGCGAGAGAATGACTAAGAGGGTGTACGAGAGCGAGGTGGAGGAACAGAGAGGGAGAGGTAGACCGAATGAGAGGTGGAAGGATGGAGTGAGGAAATACATGAACGAAGGCGGTGCTGGTTGGGAGGAGGGGCGTCGACTGACTGGGGACAGAGGTGCATGGGGGCGGTTCGTTCGTGGCCACCCCTTCGGGGATCACGGCGTCAGGCAATAGATAGATAGATAGATAGATCAATATTTACCCCCTGCTGGCAACATAGATGACGATTTCAATAATTCATGGGGGGGGGGGGAGAGGGGGCAAAGCCGCCCCTCAACCCATCGTGTATCCCACATTCAAATTATAACTAAGACCATGAAAACACTCATCCCCCCTCAACCCATTGTGTATCCAACATTGGCATTATAACTAAGACCATGAATACACTCATTTCTCAAAATCTGGAGGAAAAAACATGAAAAATAAGGGTGCGAGCCTATTCCCTATAATTACCAATATATCAGTTCATCTTGGGACGATACCGCTCTCGCAGATTAACCTTACCGTTCACGAGCCAAATACGGGGGGGGGGGGGGGGCTTGAATACTAATTAGTATTGGTAAATAGAAACACTGAATATCAAGACGCAAATTAGGCACCACAGTGCACTAATGACATTATAATACACGTTGTGTGAAACATATACAGTACACCGCTGATGTACATTTAAGCGGGTGTAAGATTAAGCGGGCTTTAAAATAAGCGGGTATTTATTAGTGGCCCCTCCATCATTGACGATTATGCCTATTACATAAGGCACCCTCTTCAAACACTCATCCGCCGTAGTTTGAATCTACCGCGCAGAGCATTACAAATTTGAGGAGCCTTCATCATGAGCGCACGCAACCTCACTCATGGTTCAGTCATTATGAATTGGGTTCTCACTACGAAAAAACTTTGTAAAAAATAAAAACAAAAAGAAAATAAGAATAACTATTCAATAAGCTTTCCATAATATCGTGGATGTACTTGTGTGAATCTTTGACCAGACGCTGACTCAGGCGTCATTCTTCCTTCTCTGCTCTGCGCTCAACCGACCCGGACGTGCCTCCCCACGCTCCTCTGGTTCCGCATTTGTTGCGTCCCTAGTGAGTTTTTTCTCATTTGTTTACTCCGGGATGTATCGAGTATGGTTAGGATATGCGTAGCAGGAGTGTCCTGGGCGGGTTGCCCGCAGTGCAGTGTATTTTGGGTCGTGTTTTTGGCGCATCAATTTCGGGTGTACCCTCGTGGTCCTGTTGTGGACATGTGAACTTTTTCACAGTTAGCTAGCTTTGTGATGCAGGCGGCTTTCATTACGCGTTATTTTTGCTTCCTTTTATCTTTCTGATGAGGTAGCTTGTTTTTTCTGACATTCCCAGCGTATTTTTCTTCACTTAGTGAAGTTTTTTCTGGGTCCCGAGTCAGTTCTTCCCTTTGTCGGAAGTTTTTTTTTTTTTTTTTTTTTTTTTTTCTATGTGATTGAGGGAGGCAAAAGGCATAACTGCCTATAGCGAGTGCCTCCCCCATAGTTGAAAGAGTGACAGGGCCAAAATCAAGGGACGTTCGAGCCAAAATGCCTGGACACACGGAGTTTGAGGCAATTTAAGTCATAGGAAGAGGGAAAGACTGATTCTGGGAGAGAGTTCCAGAGCTCAGATATTGAGTAGAAGAAAGTTTGAGAGTAACGTTTCACTCTTGGGTTGGAGAGTTGCACAGAGTAGGGGTGGGATTGAGTTGCAAGACGGGTACCAAGTGCCCTACGTAAAGGAGGTGGTATGCACTGGGATAGCTCTGAGGAACACTGATTATTATAGTAGCGATAGAATAGCGAGAGAGATGCAACATTGCGGCGGAGAGAGAGAGATTGCAGAGAGTTGGTGAGTGGACGGGAGTTAATGATACGAAAGGCCTTCCTTTCAACTTTGTCTAGGAGAGCGGTGTGAGAGGAACCTCCCCACACATGTGAACAATACTCAATACAAGGGCGCACTATGCCCCTGTACAGAGCAAGAAGCTGTGCAGGGGAAAAGAACCCCCTAAGGCGGTTGAGCACACCCAGCTTCTGGGAGGCTGCCTTAGCAAGACTGGTAATATGGTCCTTCCAAATGAGAGCAGAAGAAAAAGAGACACCAAGAATATTGAGAGAAGATGAAGGGTTGATTTTTGTATTGTTGAAGAACAAGGGATAGTCCGCTGGGAGATCCTGACGGGTAGATAGATGGAGAAATTGGGTTTTGGAAGCATTAAAGTTAACAAGGTTTTCTCTGCCCCAATTGGAAATAGTATTTAGATCAGAATTTAAGAGTTCTATGGCTTCATTACGTTTGTCGTTGAGGGATTGCTGGCTGGGGCGTTCTGAAAAACTAATGGAGTAGTGTAAGGTTGAGTCGTCTGCGTATGAATGGATGGGAATTAAGGTACAGTTAAGGAGATCATTTATAAAAATTAGAAAGAGAATAGGAGATAGGACAGAGCCCTGAGGAACACCGGAGTTTATAAGGTGAGGAAGTGAACAATGGCCGTCCACAACCGCAGCTATGGAACGGCCGGAAAGGAAATTAGAGACAAAGGCACAGATGGAGGGATAGAAACCGAAGGAGGGTAGTTTAGAAATTAACGATTTATGCCAGACTCTATCGAAGGCTTTCGATATGTCTAGTGCAATAGAAAAAGTCTCACCGAAGTCCCGAAAGGAGGATGACCAAGAGTTAGTAAGATATGAAAGAAGATCACCAGTAGAGCGACCCTTAAGGAAGCCATACTGGCGATCTGAGAGCAGATTATGAGAAGAGAAATGCTTAAGAAATTTGGAAGCAAGAATAGTTTCAAAAACTTTAGAAAGACAAGAGATAAGAGCAATTGGACGATAGTTGGAGGGTTGAGAGCGGTCACCCTTCTTTGGGACAGGTTGAATGTGAGCAAACTTCCAGCATGAAGGGAAGACGTTAGAGGATAGACAGAGACGAAAGAGTTTGCCTAGGCAGGGAGTCAGCACGGAAGCACAGTTTTTGAGAACAACAGGAGGAACACCGTCCGGACCGTACGCCTTATTAGTGTTAAGCCCAGAGAGGGTAGAAAGTACATCTTTAGAAGAGATTAGGATATTAGGCATAAGTAAGAGAGAGGAGGGCGGAGAGGGAGGAATAGCACCGGAATCATCCAAGGTGGAGTTTCTAGCAAAAGTTTGAGCGAAGAGTTTAGCTTTGTCAGAGGAAGAAGTGATGGTTGTGCCATCAGAGTGGGAAAGGGGAGGGAAAGACGAGGAATAGAAATTGTTGGAGAGGTTTTTGGCTAGATGCCAGAAAGCTTGGGAAGAGCTAGAGTTGGATAGTTCAGTGCATTTATTATTGATGAAAGAGTGTTTGGCAAGTCGAAGAACAGATTTGGCTTGATTCCGGGCAGAAACATATGAAGAATGAGAGTCTTGAGTTTTAAGGCGTCGGTACCGTTTGAATGCTTCCTCCTTATTGCGGACAGCAGTAGAACAGGCGTGAGTAAACCACTGTAGTTTGCTACAGTGGTGTGTTGACGGTGGTTCCTGTTGTGATATAATTCAGTGCTTTTTGTTTATATTACGACATGTTTACTTTTATGTCCGTCTGCCTAGGCCTAGCCAGCCTCTCGTAGCTTTGCCACATGTACAAGTGTTATTGATTTATGTTATAAATATGTACTACTGTGTCATGTGTGTCCTGGTTTAGTTGTGTATTGGCTAATTCCACGGACTATTTATGTGTCCTGGGTTAGTTGTGTATTGGCTAATTCCACGGACTATTGTGTGGGCCCGGGGTTAGTCGTGCTTGGCTAACTCCACGGTCTTGTGATGCGTTCAGATGGTATCTGGACGGGGTGGGTTGTCTTTTCCGGCGGGTTTTTCTCGGTTACACCATGAAAAACCCGGCTGGTTGCCGAGTTTTAGCCACGCGTGGTTTTAAAAACAGGCTTGTGTTCCCCGGCGAGTGAGTGTTGAGGCTTTCCAGGACTGCGTCTCTGGTGGGGCCTGTGTCAGGCTCCCTATGATTCCCGGCGGGATGGCTGTACCCATCTAACAGTGTTCATGCGGACACGTGTTGTGTGTAGTTTTTTCCCGGTTTTGCAAAGCCAGTAAAAGCTAAGCTGTTGTTGTTTGGTTTTCCTCCCCGGCGATCTTTTACAAAGAAGTGGGGATAGGAACAATTGGGGTTAACGTTATAAACTTATATTCACACCCGGCGGGTGCACCTTGGAAGGGTGGGATTAACGAATTTGCAAAAAAAATCAGTTTAGTTGACTAGACAATGGAGGGATGCATTTTGTATCGCAGCCTTCAACATACGGCGATTTAAGGCACAATTGGGGTTAATTTTTGTAACTTTATTTTAACTTTTTTTTAACTTTATTTTAACTTTTTTTTTCCAGGGTGCTCCCTGGAAGGGTGGAATAACAAATTTGCAATTCAGTATAGTTGACCAGACAATTGAGGGATACGTTTTGTATCGCCGCCTTCAACATACGGCGATCTAAAAACACTTCGGGAGAAGTCAGATCTCGTATTTTGTCAGGCTTCCCAGTTTTTGATCTGCGAGATAATACGGGGGCCGGCGTCTTTTTAGTTTTTTTTTTCCCAAAATATTTCTTGAAACAAACACCACCGGGAAGACTAAATCAGTTATAAACGCCATGCTGGTCTTTGTGTCATGTCAGAGGGTATTCATAAATCTTTTGGACAGGTTAAGATATTCTGAAATCTTTACTAAGGAACCCCACCGCGTAGCGAGCTGTAGTCATTGTGTATTGCGTCTCGTTACCCGGCGGGTTATTTAACACTTGTGTGCGAACATGTTGGGTTAACCTTATGAGCATTAATTCCTGGATTTTTTTTTTTTTTTTTTCCAGAGCTGGGTCCCGGCGGGGCTATAGAGAACCTGGAGTAAGTTTCCCACCAGTCTCTGTCATGGCTACCTTTGCCCCTGTTTTTGCTTTGTGCATTACACCCTCCTGTTCAGGTATCCCTATATTTGCACACACCCTTTGCATTAAATGTGTTAAATGTCTCGACCGCTCACGGGGTCTGTGGGTGATGCGGAACTGTACCTTTTGCTCTCAATTAAGCCATAAAGTTTTGCAAGACAATGATAAGACTGCAGCGGTCGCTTTACGGGAGGTTAGGCAGCAGATGACCTCTTATACTACCACAGTGGCTCATAAGTCACTTCAATGCGATAACGTAACTCTTTGGGATAAGTTACTAATTGAGCACCCCCCTATTAAACGTCCCTCTAGAGTAACTGTACGAAAGTCAGCAGAGACTGGACAGGATATTACACTTTCTCCAGCCTCCGGCACATCTAAGAGACCGCGAGAACCTACGCCCCCGGTGGCAGCCTCCTCGTCACGGGCGCGGTCCCGGTCCAGGTCACCTCTTAGACAGCAGCCGCCTGGTCTCTCTTCTTCGCCGGCGAGTAAGAAGAGCAAGACAGAGGGGTCCACAAGTAGCTATAGTGAGAAATCTACAAAGTCCAAAGGCAGTTCTAGGTCGCACCGTAGCCACAAGTCTTCTAGGAAAGACTCGCATGAACGAAAGGCCTCCCGGCATTCACCGGAGTCTAGTGCCTCTCTTCATGCCTCTACTCCCGGCAAATCTAGTATTCACTCTCATGGGGCTAGTGTGGTGTCAGCAACAAAAGATATTTTACCAATTAGTATTCTAACTTTAGAATTAGAGAGTTCGGTGGACAGTGATCGTCCTCTAGCAGGGTCAAGTGGGGGCTCCATGGTTGAGGGAGTATCGGACTCCCAAGGGAGTGCAGGCCAAGGCCTGGGGGTATGGCGGTATTCTCGACCAGGGACTGAAAGCCCACGTCTGGCTCAAGATACACATTCAGTGGCTGATGTCCACCGGGACGCGGCGATCCCATCATCCATTCCAGACTTGACTTGGCAACACGACGGGATTCCGGCTTCGGCGGAATCCTCTCACGGGGAGCCAGATGACAAAGACGAGGTGTCTGTAATCTCGGACATGGAGGTGCAGGAGTCGGGTTCAGTTTTAGACGACGCACAGGATCGGAATGATTCACCTCTGAGTTCGTCATCAACTAAATTTGTCACGGCAGAAGAAATAGATGGGTTATTGGTTAATGCTCTAACAAAATATTTTGGCCAACAGCCGGAGACTCCTACAGTAGACCTGGGAGCTTCCATGACAAGTTCCAATGTTCGGCCTCTGATTGCTTCCATTGCCTTAACTAAGATTCCTCACCCTCCCTCTATATCACCATCTGTGGTCGCTAGGCCTGCTTCGGCGGCACTGACTACTTCTAGTGTAAGGGTGGTAACGGATGTGAATCCGCCCCCCTTAGATAAAGCACAGTTAAGAAAGGTAGCGATGCCCCTATTATACGGTCCCGACGAGTCATGGGTACAATTGATCCCCACTAAACCAGAGGTCACACAGCCCACCTTGTCAGGGGAACTTCCAGTGCCACGAGAGTGGGTAATCCAAGGCAATAAATCTAAAAAGTTACGAGCCTTGGATATATTGGGTAATGTACTAGATGTTAATGTTAAGGCCATTCCTAACTATTATCACCAGGACTATTTTGTATATACTGCTACACCTGCCCTGCCCCCTGCCTCAGCTTCAAAACTGTTTTCTGACTGGTCCAAGAATGATGGTTTTAATGATATAAAAACACTGTCAGCTCTCACGCCAGAATTAGATTTGCAAACTGTCACAGACACAGCCGCTAATCCAGCATTGAAGGTGGGGCAGTTGGGCCCGGGACCTTGGGTGGAATGGGAGACGGAGGCTCAGAACTTTGCTACCACCTTCACCTCAAAATCTTCCCACCAAATTCCTCAGGACAGTCATTCTTGGTTCTCTATGCCAGTGTGTGCTGCTGGCGGTGTCCCATCTGCTTTGTTTGCTTTCTTAGCTGCCCCCAAAATCAATCTATGTGAACTCAAGGACCCTTTCACTACACCTTCCCAAACTCACCTAGACCGGGAATTTAGGCTACGGGGGAAAGCGTATAGACTTTTCTCCCAATACATTGTGACGCACCAGGTGGCTAAATCGATGCTACGATCCACTCAGGCAATCGCAGACGCGGATGCCAGAAGATCGGTTGAACTATCTTGGCGATTGCTCCTTCAGACGTCGATTCAGTCATTGGGTGATATCCGCACAGCCTTGCTTGAGGCAGTACGAGCGAGACAAGACCTCAGAATGTCCCTGGTTAGGAAACTTCCTGATCGAATTGCGAATCAGGTGGTCATGTCACCAGTGCTTACTCCCTCTTTAATGTCCCCAGATGTGTGGAGAACTGTGTTTAATATGGCTCAGGCCTTTAAACATAGTCCCACCCCTTCTAAGAAACCAGCCTTTAACTTTCCCAAACCCAAGCCAGTCGCAAAAGCGCAGCCGGGGGGATCTAAGCCCTTTCACCTACCTAAGTCCTCTTCCCCCCAAGGTCAGTACAGGTATAGACAGGGTAAGTTTACAGGTCAGAAAGGACGAGGCTATAACAAACCAGGTCAGGGCCCGTCTTCTGCCAACGCCGGCCAGCAGGCGAAGCGTCCACCACCACCACCATAAAAAAACTAAAGTCTCTCTCACTCCCGGTGCCGGTCTCAAGGCGGGTGGATCCGAGGATAGTACAGCCGGCGAACCCTTGTCTGCTAACTGGGCCGTTCCGAACGCGTCACCAAGCATGGCCATTAAATACGTGGGCAAGGATGGTGGCACGCAAAGGCATCACTTGGCGGTGGCTCCGGCGACCTCGTTTACGTCAGCCGACAACGGCGAATCTAGTTTCATTAGAGGTGGAGTCACTGATCAAGGAAATGATCGCCAAGAATGTCATCATCCCGGTCCCTCAAAATTACCCAGTCTTCACATCCAAGCTATTTCTGGTACCCAAAAGGGACAGTGTTCAGATGAGACCCGTCGTAGACCTGTCTTATCTGAACCTTCACATTCACAACGTGTCATTCAGGATGTTGACAGTACATCAAATCAGGCTAACACTTCCGCCGGGAGGATGGATGTGTTCTTTAGACCTGACAGACGCGTATTGGCACGTCTCGGTAAACAAAAGATTTCAACGATTTCTGGCCTTACGGATCAGGCATCAAAATTATGTTTTTCAGAGGATGCCATTTGGATTGAACCTGGCACCTCGCTTATTCACGAAATTAGTCCGGCAAGCCCTGATGCCATTGTTAAAACAAGGGATCAGGATTTTGTGGTACCTAGACGACTGGCTAGTGGTGGCAGAGACGGAGCAAGTATGCATAAATGTAATGTTGGGCCGGTTGAAAGTAAAGCGTTTAATATTGGAGGGCAACAAATATTTTCCGCTATTGCCGGCGGAAAAATTATGGTCCATACCAAAATTAATCCACAACTTACTAGCAGTCTGGGCGAAGAGGGAAATGTTGCACTCAGTAATGTCATGGACCTCTCCTCCGCCGACGGTATGGGTAGACACGGATGCGTCAGGCACGATAGGTTGGGGTTTTCAGTCAAACCAAGGGCACCAGGGTCAAGGGCTTTGGTCCCATTTAGAAATCTCCCACATCAATGTCAAAGAATTACTAGTCCCCTTATTTTTCCTTCAGGCTCACGGCTCTACTTTGCGGGGCAAGTCGGTGGCCTTCAGAATGGACAATCTGAATGCGGTTCACTGTATTCAGAAACAAGGGTCGACGAGATCTCGAAAGTTGCTAACCGTGTCAGAAGAGATTTTTATTCTAGCCAACAGGCTGGACATTCATCTTCACGCTTCTTATCTCCCAGGCGTAGCAAACGTCTGGGCAGACGCTCTGTCTCGGAGACAGAGCACAACAGTAGAATGGGCGCTCAAGCAAACCATTTTCAACCAAATGATTGCGGAGCCTTACCATCCACAAGTGGATCTGTTTGCGTCAGAGGAGACTCACAAACTCCCATTGTACCTCACCCGCCGGACGATAACGCCGGCAGGTGGGCCAGACGCCCTGGTGACAGACTGGAACAGGTGGAGTTCCATTTATCTGTTTCCGCCGCCAGACGCGTCTCTAATGTGCCAAGTAGTAAACCAACTACGAGATTATCGGGGTGTAGTCTCGTTAATCGCGCCCCTATGGCCGACGCAGTTGTGGTACCAGCAATTGAAAACGTGGTGCCCGCACCCGGTGTCGCTCCCGGTCGGGTTTTTCCACTTAGACACGATTGGCAACATAGCGACCTCGCTGACTTTTGCATTATGGACATTCAGGAGGGCAAGTGGCTAGCGCCGTATGGTAGAGACGTGACCAATAAATTCATGAATCAATATACCCAGTCTACAAAACGACAGTATCAATCACATTGGCAAGCCTTTACTTCTTGGATCCTTAGGACAGAACAAACTGTGCCCTCGGTGGCTTTGGTTTTTAATTATTTAAATTATCTGTTCGAGCAGAAACGTTTATCTGTGGTAACGTTAAAAAATTACTTAACAGCGATTAGGATGCCATTTTGGGACCTTACCGGTCTCACCATACCAGTCGCGGAGGAAACAGGTTTTATGAGAGCATGTTTTAAACTCCGCCCACCTCCCCGTCAGCTCATGCCTACTTGGTCTCTGGACAAAGCTTTGTCATTACTTCATTCCCGCCTGTACCAAAATACTGCATATTTTACATTACTCTTAAAAAGGGCAGTATTCCTTATGGCTTTGGCCACCGGGAACAGAGTATCTGAGCTGGCGGCGATGAGCAACACACCTAATTGCCTCAGGTTTGGTAGGCTTAATGAGTGTATTCACATTGCACCTTCCCCAGGGTTCATAGCCAAGAATGAGCACAGTGAACACGTGTTTTCAGAGTTCACGGTGCCGGCGTTGAAAAGGGGAAAGGTGCACCATAATTTATGTCCAGTGCAGGCTCTAACCAAATATTTGAGAGTAGCTCCTCTAAATCCCCAGGGTGCTTTATGGGTAGCAAGTACGGGTAAGCGCTTGCTGAAACGTAGATTGGGTTCTCTCTTGGTCGAAGTCATTAAAGAGAGTAATCCCGGCGTTGTGGGTAGGGCCCATGATTTACGCAAATGGGCAGCCTCTTTGCGTTTCCTTAAGAATTTTTCTGTTGAAGATATTACGTCCACACATTTGTGGGCCTCTAATCATACGTTTTTGACACGATACCTGTCAGTAGCTCTAGACAAACCTTCCTTGCCATGTATAGCTTTAAGGCAGAGGGTCTAGGTGGCCCTAATAGTCACTTCTTGTTTAATTTCAAGAAAAAGGGGGGGGGGGTTCAGTCAGTGTAACATAGGACACCCTAGACCCCGCCGGAGTATAAAAGCTGTGATACTAGTTATGGGTATTGTGATATGAACATTTCTCTGTACTATTCAGTGCAGGAAATTGTGCTAGTACAATGGTAGTACAAACAACAGTGTTGTTATAAGTAGTTTTAGCTGTGAAAGCAATGTAATTTTAAGTATTGGATATATTTTGCAAGATATATCCACGAGTATTATGGGGTTATATGTGCACATGTAAACTTATAAGTTTGTTATTTTTCACCACTCATGTGAGTGGGGTACCTTTTTAACTCACAGATCTGTTCACAGAGTCTCAAGAGTTAACCCTTTTTATCAAGCAGGCTTCTTTGAAGCACGCTCCTGCTTGTACCCCTTTTTGTATATATGTGCTGCGCCAATAAATATATATTTATTAGTGGCCCCTCCATCATTGACGAACATGCCTATTACATAAGGCATCCTCTTCAAACACTAATCCGCCGTAGTTTTGAATCTACCGCGCAGAGCATTTAAAAACTGAGGAGCCTTCATCATGAGCGCACGCGACCTCACTCATGGCTTCAGTCATTATGAATTGGGTTCTCACTACGAAAAAACTTCGTAAAAAATAAAAACAAAAAGAAAATAAGAATAACTATCCAATAAGCTTTCCATCATATCGTGGATGTACTTGTGTGGATTTCTGACCAGACGCTGATTCAGGCGTCATTCTTCCTTCTCTGCTCTGCGCTCAGCCCGCCCGGACGTGCCTCCCCACGCTCCGCTGGTTCCGCATTCGTTGCGTCCCTAGTGAGTTTTTTCTCATTTGTTTACTCCAGGATGTATCGAGTAAGGTTAGGATAGGCGTAGCAGGAGTGTCCTGGGCTGGTTGCCCGCAGTGCAGTGTATTTTGGGTCGAGTGTATGGGGCATCTATTTCGGATGTACCCTCGTGGTCACGTTGTGGACATGTGAACTTTTTCACAGTTGAGTTAGTTTGTGATGCAGGCGGCTTTCACTACGCATTAATTATTGCTGCCTTTTATCTTTCTGATGAGGTAAGCTTTGTTTTCTGACGTTCCCAGCGTATTTTTCTTCACTTAGTGAAGTTTTTTCTGGGTCCCGAGTCAGTCTTCCCTTGGTTGGAAGTTATTGCTACGGTGGTGTGTTGGCGGTGGTTCCTGTTGTGATATTTCCAGTGTTTGTGTATATTTCAACTGTTATTATGCCGTCTGCCTAGCCAGCCGCTCGTAGCTTTGCCACATGTACTAGTGTTATTATTTATTATTTATAAATATGCCCTACTGTGTCATGTATCCGGGTTTTAGTTGTGTATTGGCTAATTCCTCGGACTATAATTGTTTCCTGGTTTAGTTGTGTATTGGCTAATTCCACGGATTATGGTGTGACCTTGGGTTAGTCGTGCGTGGCTATCCTCGTGTCGTGTGTTGTTCAGATGGTGTCTGTTCAGGGTGGGTTTCCTTCCGGTGGGTTTCCTTCCGGCGGGTTTTTTCTCGGTTTCACCGTGAAAAAATCCTGGCCGAGAGCAGTGTAGGGCCACACGTGGTTGTTAACACTGGCTTGTATCCCCGGCGGGGGGGGTGTCTGTGGCTCTCCAGGACTGCGTCTCTGTGGGTGCCTGGTTTCAGGCCTCCTTTGATTTCCGGCGGGATGGCTGTACCCATCCATATAAAACGGCGTTCTTGTGGAACATACGTTTTAGGAGTTTTTTCTACCTGGTTTTACGACAACCACATGAAAAACCTAGCTGTTGTTTAGGCTTTCCTCCCCGGCGATCTTTTACAAAGAAGTGGGGACAGGAACTTATGGGGTTAACTTTTAAACTTCTCACCCGGCGGGTGCACCTGGGTAGGGTGAGATGAACGACTTAGGTCTTCCAGTTAGTTAACCAATCCATTATAGTGATACTCTGTGTATCGCTGCCTTTACTATTACGGCGATTGAAGGTTTAATTAGGTTAAATATCGATTCTCACACCCGGCGGGTGCTCCTAGGTGGAGGAACTAAGGAATTTACAAAATTCAATTTAACCTATTAATTTAGTGCTACAATTAGGTATCGCCGCCTTCTAACTTACGGCGATCTTTTGTGACAATTCGTTAAACATTAGATCTCGTATCATCCTGCCCTGGGCTATTCTACTAAAATAATTCAAGGGCCGGCGTCTTTTTGGGGGGTTGCTTTGTTACAAAATTGAATCTTGAGACAGTCACCTCCTCCGAGAGACTATAAGTGCCATGCTGGACCATTATATCAGAGGGTATTCTTCACTTTCTTTAGCAAAAGATTTGTTTAGACTTTACACCCCGCCGCGTAGCGAGATGTGTTAGTTGTGTCTTTGCATCTCGTTACCCGGCGGGTTATTAACACTGGTGTGCGATCATGTTGGATTAACCTTATGAGCATTAATTCCTGGAAATTTTCTTGTTTTTTCCAGAGCTGAGCTCCGGCGGACCAATACAGACCCGGCGGTAGTTTTCACCCACCAGTCTCTGTCATGGCTACCGTGGCCCCAGTTTTTGCCCTGTGCATTACCCCTACTTGTGCTGGTATCCCTATTTTTGCACACACCCTTTGCATAAGGTGTGTTAAATGTCTAGACCGTTCAAGGGGTCTCTGGGTTATGCATAATTGTTCCTTTTGCTCTCAATTAGCTGTTAAAGTCCTTTGTGATAATGATAAGACCGCGGCGGTACCGTTGAGAGAGGTTCGACAACAGATGTCGGCCTACACTACCATTGTCGCGCATAAGTCACTTCAATGTGACAACGTCCCACTTTGGGATAGATTGCTGTCAGAACACCCTCCCCCTAAACGTTCCTCTAGAGTCACGAGTGTTAAGCCGACGGAGACTAGTCAGGGTTCTGTATCGTCTGCGACTACAACTAAACGCCCGAGAGAGCCTACACCCCCGGCATCCGCCTCCTCGTCGCGGGCGAGATCTAGGTCAAGGTCACCTCTCAGACAACAGTCTTCTAGTCGTGCCTCTTCGCCGGAGAGTAAGAAGAGTAAGACGGAAGATTCCACCAGTGGTCACGGCGGAGATTCTTCCAGATCTAAGACTAGTTCGCGGTCACACCGCAGCCATAAATCCTCAAAAAAGGATTCACATCGGAAGTCCTCTCGACATTCCCCAAAGTCTAGTGCATCTCATCGTACCTCTACACCTGACAGAGTTTGTGTTAGGGCCTCTGAGTCCAGTGCAGCGCCTGTCCCTAAAGAGGATTTGCCAATTAATATTTTAACCCTGGAAATGGAAAGTTCAGGAGGGTCAATAATTGAGAATGTTTCAGACTCTCAAGAGAGCGTAGGCCAGGGCCTCGGTGTTTGGCGGTTTGCCCAACCATGGTCTGACCACCCACGTCCGACTCATATGAGTCACACAGTAGCCGACGTCCACAGGGACGCGGCGATCCCATCCTCTATCCCAGACTTATCTTGGAAACAAGGTACCCCTGCCTCGGCGGGGTCTTCTCAGGAGGATCGGGAGGAAAAAGACGAAGTTTCAATAATTTCGGATATGGAAGGACAAGGGTCAGGCTCAGGCTTGGACGCCGCACGAGATAATAATGATTCTCCTGTAAGTTCTTCATCAAACCAGTTTGTTACAGCACAAGAAATTGATGGGTTGCTTACTCATGCTTTATCTAAATTTTTTGGTCAACAACAAGAAAACCCCACAATGGACTTGGGGGCTCCCTCGACAGGCTCTACGGTACGGCCTCTGATGACGTCAATTGATTTATCTAAGATTCCTAACCCTCCTACTCTGTCACCTGCAAGGAGCACTAAGCCTGCCACGGCGGCATTGACAACTTCAAATGTCAGGGTCATAACGGATGTTAATCCACCCCCTCTAGACAAAGCGCCTCTTAGAAAGGTAGCTATGCCCCTGCTTTATGGGCCAGACGAGTCATGGGTTCTTTTGAACCCCTCTAAACCAGAGCTTGCCCAACCTACCTTGTCAGGGGAACTCCCGGTACCGCGTGAGTGGTTTATCCAGGGCAACAAGTCAAAGAAATTAAGGGCCATGGATGCCTTGGGTAATGTTCTGGACGTAAACATTAAGGCTATACCTAGTTATTATCACCAGGATTATTTTGTGTATGCTTCTAAGCCTGCTTTACCCCCTGCCTCAGCTTTAAAACTATTTTCAGACTGGTCTAAGCTGGATGGGTTTAATGATATTAAGACTCTGTCAGCTCTCACTCCTGAACTAGATTTACAGACCGTCACAGACGACGCAGCTAATCCAGTTTTGAAGGTGGGACAGTTGGGTCCAGGACCTTGGGTGGATTGGGAGGTAGAGGCTCAAAACTTTGCAACCACTTTCACTTCTAAATCTTCCCACCAGATCCCTCAGGACACACATTCATGGTTTTCCATGCCGGTGGGTTCTGCCGGCGGAGTCCCGGCGGCTTTGTTTGCATTCCTAGCTGCCCCTAAGATTAATCTTTGTGAACTGAAGGACCCGTTCACTACCCCTACCCCTACTCACCTAGACAGAGAATTTAGGCTACGAGGAAAAGCTTTTCGCCTGTTTTCACAGTACTGTACATAGTATCTCAGCAGGTGGCTAAGTCTTTACTACGGTCTACTCAGGCAATCGCAGACGCGGATGCTCGAAGATCGGTTGAGTTATCCCGGCGACTGATTCTTCAGTCGTCAATCCAATCCTTAGGTGACATACGCACCGCCTTGCTTGAGGCGGTGCGAGCACGACAAGATCTTAGGATGTCATTAGTTCGCAAGCTACCTGATCGCATTGCTAACCAGGTGGTGATGTCACCAGTACTTACCCCATCTTTAATGTCCCCTGAAGTATGGCGAACGGTGTTCAATATGGCACAGGCCGTTAAGCACAGTCCCACGCCTTCTAAGAAACCTGCATTTAACTTCCCCAAACCCAGGCCTACTACTAAAGCCCAGCCAGGGGGATCTAAACCTTTTCTTCCGCCTAAGTCTTCCCACTCCCCCCAGGGTCAGTACAGGCATAGACAGAATAGGTTTTCAGGTCAGAGAGGACGCGGCCAAAATAAACCAGGTCAGGGCCAGTCTTCGGCCAACACCAGCCAGCCGGCGAAGCGGCCAGCACCAACCCCACCATCAAAAAACTAAAGTCTCTCTCACTCCCGGCGCCTACCTTAACCCTCCAGCCCCGGGGGCTATAGCTTACGACTGTGCTCCGGTACGGGGTGTTTTGACGATCTTTGGCCTATGTTAACTACTCTGTAAGTCAATGAATATGTCATGTAATGTTGTGAATAAAAAAGAATAATGTTCCACAAACCTTCCTCTGTCGAATGGCATTGAGTAGAGGTCTCTAGCCCCTCTGGTTGCATAATGGTGAGCGCGGGAAGACGAGTGCTTTTCGGCGGCAAATTCTTCCCGCGTTCGGACGCGTCGCCCCGGCCATGGCTACGACGCACCTAGCCGCTCGTCGCGCCAAAGTATTTATCTCCCTTAGACGATTTTAGTGTTTGATATTGAGAATGTGATGTTTATTTGATATTTTCTAGTTATTTTGAGGCCAATTATAAAAATATGTTTATTAGGGTATCACTGTCACTGATATTGCTAATTTTCACTCGATACCGTACATTTTATTAGTAATTGAGGTAGCTTATTGTTGTATTAGGCACTGATTATTCGTTATCACAGGTGTTTATTATACTTTGGCCATCATATTAGGTCTTGTGTCACTTTCACTTTGACAAATATGCTTTAGAGAGTGTCACTGTCACTGATAATGCTAATTTTTACTCGATACCGTACATTTTATTAGTAATTGAGGTAGGTTATTGTTGTATTAGGCACTGATTATTCGTTATCACAGGTGTTTATTATACTTTGGCCATCAAATATTAGGTCTTGTGTCACTTTCACTTTGACAAATATGCTTTAGAGAGTGTCACTGTCACTGATAATGCTCATTTTCACTCGATACCGTACATTTTATTAGTAATTGAGGTAGCTTATTGTTGTATTAGGCACTGATTATTCGTTTATCACAGGTGTTTATTATACTTTGGCCATCAAATATTAGGTCTTGTGTCACTTTCACTTTGACAAATATGCTTTAGAGTGTCACTGTCACTGATAATGCTCATTTTCACTCGATACCGTACATTTTATTAGTAATTGAGGTAGGTTATTGTTGTATTAGGCACTGATTATTCGTTATCACAGGTGTTTATTATACTTTGGCCATCAAATATTAGGTCTTGTGTCACTTTCACTTAGTTATATGATTTGTAAACGTTTTATATACAATTTATTGTGTCTTTTTTCACTGATTTATATATATATAGGTTCTAATCATATGAATGTCACTTGGTATATACATATGTGTCACTTTCACATATTATTATGGTGTAATTGTATTTGTATCAATGTTCTCATAATACATGACTTTTGTATTACAATACATTGGTTTTCTTCCACTTTTTGCCTATATATAATTATAGTGTACATATTGTCATTTTATTTGGCAATTTCAGTATGATTATTAGAACTCCAGCTTGGAGTGGTAATCAAAGAAGCAATCTACAGCACAGAGTGCCACCTTGCACTCCACACACTCCAGGGTTGACTTTTTACCTGACCTCGGCTTCACCCTGCTGTTGTAGCAGACATGGCACCGCTTCTGCTGTGTTCTTCCGGATTCATTCTGAGG
Source organism: Paralithodes platypus (assembly GCA_032716605.1). Classification (NCBI taxonomy): domain Eukaryota; kingdom Metazoa; phylum Arthropoda; class Malacostraca; order Decapoda; family Lithodidae; genus Paralithodes; species Paralithodes platypus. The sequence goes on along the minus strand of CM064497.1, from coordinate 50,489,844 downwards.
CAGGGAACCAAGCCTGTGCCTAATCAAGTATTGAGCAGACTGCAAGCGGTCAATAACGGCGGGCCCAGGATGTGCCACTGCCCTCTGTGGCATAGCATACTTCTCCAGGAGCTCCGTCAACACCTGCTTTTGGAACCTCCGCAGGCTATTGAACTTCATGGGTGTGTTCACATTCCGAAGCTTGTATATGTTGTAGGCATTCAGAACTGACATGTCCACCATATGCAGAAAGAACTTTTTGTACCATCTGCACGAGGTACGCAGGCAGTCAATGAAGCCTATCTGCATGTCGGACTTGTCCACCAGCCTCATGTTGATGTTGTAGTCCAGGACAGCATCGGGCTTGGTCACCCTGGCCTGGGTGCGGCGATCCACCTTGCCAGTCTCCACCATTTCCCCCTTGTGGATGGTGGTCAGGAGGTTGACCTTCCGCTGGTCGTGCCAGTGGATAGCCAGAATGGGCCCCGACTTCTTCTTGAACACATCACCTTTTTTGGTCTTTGGAGGGAAAGGTGGCATGCCCTTCCTTTTCCCTCGTACTGTGCCTACAGTCCCCGTCTTGCGCTCATGCAGGTACTGTGAGAGAGTGGGGGACGTGTAATAATTGTCCGTGTAGAGGACGTGATTCTTATGAAAGTAGCGGTCCATCATGGCTTGCACCACTGCTCCGCCAAAGCCAATGAGGGGGTCCACAAGCAAGTCCCCTTCCTTCCCGCTGTAGACCAGGAAGTCCAGGACATAGCCAGTTTGGCAGTCGCACAGCACAAAGAATTTTATGCCAAAGCGATGTCTTTTTGAGGGGATGTACTGCCGGAAGCTGAGTTTTCCCCGGAACAGCACAAGAGACTCGTCAATGACGACCTTGCGGAAGGGCTTGAAGTAGGAGGTGAAGCGTTCTCGCATCATCTCATACAACGTCCTAATCTTCCACAGCTTGTCTGGGAGGTGGACGTCAAGGTTGGTGACAAGATGGAGCGCTGCGAGGATATCAAGGTACCGGTCGCGAGACATATATTTCCCGAAGGCAGGGGTGGATATCAGATCATTGGTGATCCAATAGTCAGGCAACCTATGCTTCTTGACATGAGGCATTAGCATGGTGAGTGCCAGGAACACCATGAACTCTTTATGAGTCACTGGGGTCCACTGCCTCATGTGGCCCTTGGTCACCTTTCCCAAAAAGTGGACCTGGAATTGGTGCTGCTTATTTGTCTCTTTGACAACATAGCCTACCACCTCCTCATCAAAGAAGGCCTCAAACAGTTCGTGTGGTGGAGCATTGGGGCCTGCAGGAAAATTGGGGGTAACGCCTGAACCCTCCAGTACCTCATCAAAAGCTGGCACATCAGGGTTGTATGCATCCTCATCAACTACGTCTTGCCACAGAAAAACGTAGAATGGGTCTTGTCTACGCTGACGAGGAGCTCCAGCTGGTGGCCCAGCACGCCCACGGCCAACTCGGGAGGCGCGCGCCCTAGGGCGGCGAGGGCGGCGGCCAGGGCGGTGGGCAGCACGACGGGCAGCACGACGCCGGGCCAAGCGGATGGGTCGAGGGTCGTCGATGTCCATATAGTCATCGTCAGAGTGGTCATCTTGCCCTAACGGTGGACCTATGTAATCATGGCCAGAGTCTTGAGAGAGGTGCCCTTCATCATCAGTGGCCCCGACATAATCTGGCGGGGAACCAGTGATGCGTGGGCGGCGTGCGGGTGGGCGAGGTGGGGAAGGAGTGGCAGGTGAGGCTGTGTCCCCCCGAGGTCCCGGGCTCCTTGGCCTGCGACGAGTGACAGAAAGCAATGTTTCACTGTCACTAGGCCCAGGTATTGGTGATGCGAGCTCAAAGACTTCTTCAGGAAGACATGTTGAAGGCGGGAGAGGTGGGGAGGACCGTGGGGAAAGTTGCGGGGACGTATGGCTGGGGCCGGCCGGGGTGGACGCCGCGGGAGCCTCGAACAAAACTCTCTTACTTTTCTTAATTTTCTTGGTATATTTCCTACCTTTCCCCTTTTCGGCAGCAGTATGTCTCCTGTCGGGGGACCTAGGAGGCAAATAGGCCGAAAGTGTGGGGTCCTCAACCCTTGGCAATGGTGGGGGTGGTGGGGAAGAATGCGGGGCATCCGGGTCATCTTGGGTGGCGTGGGTAGATAAGGGAGACAATGGCGGACGAGAAGGGTCACCACGCTGACCCTCACTCACAGCCTCATCCTCACCAAGTAGTTTTGCTTGTTCCCTAGCTGCCGCGGCCGCCTTCTCAAGTATTTTCTGCTTATACAAATGTAGCTTGAAAGGCGATTTACCTGGGGAAGGGCTTGGCGTCGTGTCACTTAAGCGAAATTTGGTGAGTGACCTTGAACTCTCCCACTCGCTCACTCTCTCAAGTTCACTGTCTTTAGGTAAACCAGCTTCCTCAACAACTGGTACATCACCTTCATCACTCTCATCACTGTCATGTTCTCTCGCAAATCCCAGGAATTGCTCTTCTTTATCACTCTCATGGCCATAATCACTCGACTTATAATTACTGGAGTCGTCACTGACTTCATCATCAACATTATGCTTGGCATCAGCTCGCTCATAAAGTCTCAATGTCGTCTCAATACCTCCGGGAGATAACACATTTAGGCGATGGCGTCGGGGTAAGGCGCGACGAACAAGCAAGGGCGTCGTAGGAAGCACGGTATCGGACACAGCGGAATCACTATTTGGCGTACTGTCCATGATGGCGTCGGGGTAGATACTGTTGCTGTGGCGTAGTTTACGCCTGGTGGCGCCACCTACCGTCCCACGATACCGAAAATGTACGCGCGGCATTCGAAAGCACGCATGCAAGCAATGGGCGTTCAAGAGCCCTTCCGGGTTGCGCGGGCCGAGGTTGTTATGGGCGTTCAAGAGCCCATCCGGGTTGGAGGGGTTAAGGCCGGAGGAACCGAGGGTAGTACAGCCGGCGAACCCTTGTCTGCTAACTGGGTCGTTCCGAACGTGTCACCAAGCATGGCCGTTAAACACTTGGGCACGGATGGTGGCACGCAAAGGCATCACTTGGCAGTGGCTCCGGCGACCTCGATTACGTCAGCCGACAACGGCGAATTTTGTTTCTTTAGAGGTGGAGTCACTAGCCCAGGAAATGATTGCCAAGAATGTCATCATCCCGGTCCCCCCAAATTACCCTGTATTCACGTCCAAACTATTTTTGGTTCCCAAAAGGGACAGTGTTCAGATGAGGCCGGTCGTAGACCTGTCTTATCTGAATCTTCACATTCACAACGAATCTTTCAGAATGTTAACAGTACACCAAATCAGGCTAACACTTCCGCCGGGAGGTTGGATGTGTTCACTAGACCTGACAGACGCCTATTGGCACGTATCGGTCAACAAAAGATTTCAAAGGTTTTTGGCCTTACGGATCAGGCACCAAAATTTTGTTTTTCAGAGGATGCCGTTCGGTTTGAACCTGGCACCTCGATTATTCACAAAACTAGTCCGGCAAGCCCTGATGCCATTGTTAAAACAAGGGATCAGAGTGTTGTGGTATCTGGACGACTGGCTGGTGGTGGCAGAGACACAAAAATTATGCATAAAACATGTCAATATCATTTTAAATCATGTCAAAACTCTAGGCTTCAAGGTAAATCTGGTAAAGTCAAACCTTGTTCCCTCACGAGTAATTCAGTGGATAGGGCTGGTCTGGGACACCGCCGCTCTCACTCTGAGTCAGAGTGTGGACAATCGCAACAGGTTTCGCAGGAAACTGTTCAGGTTTCTTCACAGTCTGACTACGACACGAAGGGTCTGGGAGTCTCTGGTCGGCTCTCTCAACTGGATTCAACTAACTGTCAAGTTGGGCCGGTTGAAAGTAAAACGATTAATATTGGAAGGCAACAAATATTTCCCGCTCTTACCGGCGGGAAAATTATGGCCCATCCCGAAATTAATCCACACCTTACTAGCGGTCTGGGCGAAGAGGGAAACATTGCACTCAATAATGTCATGGACCTCTCCTCCACCAACGGTATGGGTAAACACGGATGCGTCAGGCACAATAGGTTGGGGATTTCAGTCAAATCAGGGGCACCAGGGTCAGGGGCTTTGGTCCCACTTAGAAATCTCGCACATCAATGTCAAAGAATTACTAGTCCCCTTATATTTCCTTCAGGCTCACGGCCCGGCGTTACGGGACAAGTCGGTGGCCTTCAGAATGGACAATCTGAATGCAGTCCACTGTATTCAGAAACAAGGGTCAACGAGGTCAAGGAAGTTGCTAAACGTCAGAAGAGATTTTTGCTCTAGCCAACAGTCTAGATATTTATCTGCACGCTTCTTATCTCCCAGGCGTAGCGAACGTCTGGGCAGACGCTCTATCCCGGCGACAGAGCACGACAGTAGAATGGGAGCTCAAGCAACCCATTTTCAACCTAATGATTGCAGAGCTCTCCCATCCACAAGTGGATCTTTTTGCGTCCGAGGAGACTCACAAACTCCCTCTATACCTCACCCGCCGGGCGAAAACGCCGGCAGGGGGGCCAGACGCCCTAGTGACAGACTGGAACAGATGGAGCTCCATCTATCTGTTTCCGCCGCCAGATGCATCACTAATGTGCCACGTAGTGAACAAACTACGAGATTATCGAGGCTTAGTCTCGCTAATCGCGCCACTGTGGCCGGCGCAGTTGTGGTACCAGCAATTGAAAATGTGGTGCCCGGACCCGGTATCGCTCCCGGTCGGGTATTTCCACTTAGACGCGATTGGCAACCTCGCGACCTCGCTGACTTTTGCATTATGGACATTCAGGAGGCCAAGTGGCTAGCACCATACGGTAGAGATGTGACAAATAAATTACTTAATCAATATACTCAGTCTACAAAACGACAGTATCAATCACATTGGCAAGCCTTTACTTCTTGGATCGTTAGGACAGAACAAACTGTACCCTCAGTGGCATTAGTTTTTAATTATTTGAATTATCTGTTTGAGCAGAAACGTTTATCTGTGGTAACATTAAAAAATCACTTAACTGCGATTAGAGTGCCCTTTTTAGACCTTACAGGTCTCTCCATACCGGTAGCGGAGGAAACAGGTTTTATGAGAGCATGTTTTAAACTCCACCCACCTCCCCGTCAGCTCATGCCTACTTGGTCTCTGGACAAAGCTTTGTCTTTGCTTCACTCTCGTCTGTACCAAAATACTGCAGACTTTGCAGTACTCTTAAAAAAGGCGGTTTTCCTTTTGGCTTTAGCCACCGGAAACAGAGTGTCTGAGCTGGCGGCGATGAGCAACACACCTAATTGTCTTAGGTTTGGTAGACTTAATGAATGTATTTCCATTGCACCCTCCCCAGGTTTTGTAGCCAAGAATGAGCATAGTGCACACGTGTTTTCTGAGTTCACGGTGCCGGCGTTAAAAAGGGGAAAGGTGCATCATAATTTATGTCCAGTACAAGCTCTAACCAAATATTTGAGAGTAGCTCCTCACAACCCCCAAGGTGCTTTATGGGTAGCAAGTACGGGTAAACGCTTACTTAAACGGCGATTAGCCTCTCTTCTGGTAGAAGTCATTAAAGAAAGTAATCCCGGCGTTGTGGGTCGGGCCCACGATTTACGCAAATGGGCAGCCTCTTTACGTTTCCTGAAATTTTTTTCAGTTGAAGACATAGCGTCCACGCAGTTGTGGGCGTCTAATCATACGTTTCTGTCTAGATACTTGTCAGTTGCTCTAGACAAACCTTCCTTACCATGTATAGCTTTAAGGCAGAGGGTCTAGGTGGCCCTGCAGTCACTTTTGTTTACTTTCAGGGGAAGGGGGGGGGGGGGGTGCAGTCAGTTGACACAGGACACCCTAGACCCCGCCGGAGTATGAGAGCTGTGATACAATTTAAGGTTAAAATGTGTTATGAAAATTTCTCAGTGAGAAATTGTGCTAGTACAATGTTAAGTACAAAACAACAGTGTTGTTAGAGTAGTTTAGCTGCGAAAGCAATTTAATTTTAGAATAATGGTGTTCCTTTGCAATTTATCTCCAAGTTTATGTTGGGGTTTATTATGTGCACATGTAAACTTATAACTTGTTATTTTTGTCACCACTCGTTGAGTGGGGTGCCTTTGTAACTACAGATCTGTGTTCAGAATCTTCAGGGTTACCCATTTTTTGTCAGGCAGGCTTCTTTGAAGCACGCACCTGCCTGAACCCCCTTTTTCTTGTATTTGTTCGGCTACGCCGTTATTTAAATATATTTTCAAAGTAAGAATACTATGTGGTTGTTTTTATTATCTGCTTTTCTAGAGTTATGATATGATTACGAATGTCCCCCTCCAGTCTTAGAAATCAGGCATGTTCGTCAATGATGGAGGGGCCACTAATAAATTATAGGTTTGACTCCTGTAAGGAGATAAAGAAAACCTAATATTTAGTAGTGGCCCCGTAATCATTGACGACTGGGGCCCTCCCGACCGTCCCCTTCCCATTCGTTGATGTATTAAGGATTTTGGTTTACTTGATATGTCAGTGAAGGAAGAATGACGCCTGAATCAGCGTCTGGTCAGAAATCCACACAAGTACATCCACGATATGATGGAAAGCTTATTGGATAGTTATTCTTATTTTCTTTTTGTTTTTTATTTTTTACGAAGTTTTTTCGTAGTGAGAACCCAATTCATAATGACTGAAGCCATGAGTGAGGTCGTGTGCGCTCATGATGAAGGCTCCTCAGTTTTTAAATGCTCTGCGCGGTAGATTCAAAACTACGGCGGATTAGTGTTTGAAGAGGATGCCTTATGTAATAGGCATGTTCGTCAATGATTACGGGGCCACTACTAAATATTAGGTTTTCTTTATCTCCTTACAGGAGTCAAACCTATAATCTTTTTTGAAGTAAGAATACTATGTGGTGTTTGATTATCTGCTTTTGCTAGAGTTATGATATAATTACGAATGTCCCCCTCCAGTCTTAGATATCAGGCATAATCGTCAATGATGGAGGGGCCACTAATAAATTATACGTTTGACTCCTGTAAGAAGATAAAGAAAACTTAATATTTAGTAGTGGCCCCGTAATCATTGACGACTGGGGCCCTCCCGACCATCTCCTTCCCATTCGTTGATGTATTAAGGATTTTGGTTTACTTGTTATGTCAGTGAAGGAAGAATGACGCCCGAGTCAGCGTCTGGTCAAAGATCCACACAAGTATATCCACGATATTATGGAAAGCTTATTGAATAGTTATTCTTATTTTCTTTTTGTTTTTATTTTTTTACGAAGTTTTTTCGTAGTGAGAACCCAATTCATAATGACTGAACCATGAGTGAGGTTGCGTGCGCTCATGATGAAGGCTCCTAAAATTTTTAATGCTCTCCGCGGTAGATTCAAACTACGGCGGATGAGTGTTTGAAGAGGGTGCCTTATGTAATAGGCATAATCGTCAATGATTACGGGGCCACTACTAAATATTAGGTTTTCTTTATCTCCTTACAGGAGTCAAACCTATAGTAATGACGCCATGTTGGCCGAGGGCTGGAATGACGTCACGATAGTCAACAACCAATCACAAGCAAGGATACACAACGTCTTGGCTTTGTTAATCAACATGGATATATTCTAGTTAATCGCTGTGTTTCAACCCCTCTCTTTCCCTGATATATTTCATACCCTCCCCAGCTATCGGGATTAGTATTGTTGAGGTAAGTGAAGAAAATAAGTAAGATATATGAGGATATAAATAAAGATTCTTAGGTAAATGGGAATATATAATACGGTTCCTCCCGCTACATAGGAACTTACCGTGGAAATTAGTTGCATTCCCCGGAAATTTTTATTTCTACCATTATCCAACGATCTTAAAACACTCTGTAAGTCATTTTCAGAGTAGCCTAAATAGGCCTAGGCCCATACTGTATAATTTGTTATAACAATAATAATAATAATAATAATATTTATTCAGTTAGCAATTTACAGAGTTGGTACCACATAGTTTGTTATAAATATGACATGTACCAGCCTTGCATAATTCCAACTAAGGATAGCCCAATAAGGCCGTTAGGCGCATTTCCATTGGGGTCCTTGTGGGATTAGGTTAGCTGGGGAAATGGGGAGGATAAAGAAATAGATACTTTAGAGAAAGTATTTCTAGGGGGTTATTTTAAGATACCTTACATCCTATAGTAAATATCAGTAATCCGTAATCAGTAATCATTTCAGTTTGGTTTGTCTATCTCTTATGTCGTATTTAGTAGTAGACATAAGCTTGGTGCTCCCTTCTCGCAGCTGTCCGGTTCAGGTGTTCCTTCAGGCTACGTCTGAAGGAATACAGTGTTCTCTTTTCACGGACTGACTGGGGTAGGTCGTTCCAGTCTTTGATGGCAGTGAAGAAGAATGTTTGCTTACCCTGTCCTTGGATTCTCGGGACCTTAAAATTAAACATCATGTTTCTTGTATTATGTCCACTCCTCTCATTTGCTTTAACAAAATCATTCTTTAGATACTCTGGAGCTCTGTCATAGAAAATTTTGAAGGCATTAGTTAGCCTGATTTGTTTGGCCCTGTCAGAGACATTGAGCATACCTAGTGACTGAAGTTGTTCCTGGCCAACATGTGATCTGGGTCCTAGGTTCAGCATGAACCTAACCATTTTATTTTGAGTGACCTGAAGTTTGTGCTGTGTTGATTTAGCCTTGGGAATTCAGGGTGTCAATCCATGTAAGTTTGATTGTGTTACTAGTAGCTGACACCAAGCTAGGCTATTACTTACACTATGCTGAGCGGTAGTGGACGCTTGTCATCGTGTTCCCGTCTATTTTGACTGCCTTTGGATACTTTCTTACAGTTTCTTACAGTAGATCCTCTGGAAAAAGGCAAACTAGGCCTGTGTATCCAGCTCAGTACCAGCACTGCTGCGGTCGTTCACGGTGTTGGCGGCGGCGGTAGCAGACGCAACATTTTTACTATTCTGTATTTTTGTTTTATAATCAAACTTCAAATCTTGTCTTCCCCATGCTTTATCAAGATTACTTTCAAACTCCCTTATTGATTCGGAATCGACTACATACTGGGGCAGTGCGTTCCACTCATTTACCACTCTATCACAAAATGAGTTCTTTGCCTTCTCAAGCCTATTTCTTTCTTTGTAAATTTTCTTAGAGTGTCCTCTCGTTCTTGTTCCCTCCCACATCAAGAAGATGCCTTCACACACATCCTCATCGTACTTTCCTGACACTATCTTAAAAGTCTCTATCATATCCCCTCTCTTTCTCCTATATGCCAGTGTCCTCAACCTCTGCTCATAGCCCGCGTTCTTCAACGTTGGTACCAGCTTGGTACAATATGTTGAGGGGGGGCTTTGCCCCCCTCACCCCCCCATGACATATTGTCATCATCATATATAATGCCAGCAGGGGGCAATAACCGAAAAAATAGCTGTCAAAATTGACGCGAACTTAACCACGGCGATCGACAAATGTAAACATGACGGTGGTGGGGCCCGGGGGTGTCGGACGTTTGCAATCATGTTCCCGTCTATTTTGAATGCTATTGGATACAATAATATGTTGAGGGGGGCTTTGTTCCCCCCCCCCCCATGACATATTGTCATCATCATAGGTCCTATATATTGCCAGCAGGGGGAAAATAACCGAAAAAAATCGGAGTCAAAATAGCCTAGCCTAGATGCGAAGTTAACCGCGGAGATCGCCCTATGTAAACAATGACGACCGTATGCCCGGAATCTACATCCATCCCAGCCCCCTTTCAACCCATTGTGTATCCCACATTGGAATTATAACTAGGCTAAGACCATGAAATTAATGAATTTCATGAAAACACTCATTTCACAAAATCGGAAGAAAAAACATGAAAAATAAGGGTGCGAGCCTATTCCCTATAATTACCCCTATTTTCCCAAGGCTAATAGCCAAGGCCTAAATTGGTTCTCATAACACTGCATTAGCCTAGGCCTAGTGTCGTTTAAAATAAAAAAAAAATAGGAATTTATCTAGTTTTACACCGGGTCGAAACCATCGATATTATTTAGACAAATATGTTAGTTAGGTCATGTATTTCATTGCCATATATGTCCACCCCGTCGGAAATTCATTATAAAAAATATATAAACGGGGAACGTGAGCTGGGTTTAGACCGTCGCGCAGATACAGTACGTTTCGTCACCACCTCTTAGACCCATTTCGTCACCATTATTAGCCTAGCCACTACTATTTCAAGGCCATTGAACCTTGATTTTGGTAAAAATTTACCTATGGTCCCGTTAAAATATCCTCAAGTAACCTATTAAGAACTGGTCAGGGGACTGCCCAAAATGTACAAATATTATATTAGATTAGATTAACCTAACCTAACCCTAATATAATATAATATAACATAACATAACATATAGGCTATATTTTGAAAAACTCACAAATTGCGAGAGCAGCGAGACGACTCTCATTCGTTCCATTTCGGAATGGAGTGACATGAAGCGATATATTTCGGTATATTTCGCTACATTCCACTCTCTTTGACATCCTGGGCGAGAAAATACATTGAAGTGATTCATTAGTTTCGAACCAAGCTAATAATATAGGTTTGACTCCTGTAAGGAGATAAAGAAAACCTAATATTTAGTAGTGGCCCCGTAATCATTGACGAACATGCCTATTACATAAGGCATCCTCTTCAAACACTAATCCGCCGTAGTTTGAATCTACCGCGCAGAGCATTTATAAACTGAGGAGCCTTCATCATGAGCGCACGCGACCTCACTCATGGCTTCAGTCATTATGAATTGGGTTCTCACTACGAAAAAACTTCGTAAAAAATAAAAACAAAAAGAAAATAAGAATAACTATCCAATAAGCTTTCCATCATATCGTGGATGTACTTGTGTGGATTTCTGACCAGACGCTGAATCAGGCATCATTCCTCCTTCACTGACATATCAAGTAAACCAAAATCCTTAATACATCAACGAATGGGAAGGGGACGGTCGGGAGGGCCCCAGTCGTCAATGATTACGGGGCCACTACTAAATATTAGGTTTCTTTATCTCCTTACAGGAGTCAAACCTATAATTTATTAGTGGCCCCTCCATCATTGACGAACATGCCTGATATCTAAGACTGGAGGGGGACATTCGTAGTCATATCATAACTCTAGAAAAGTAGATAATAAAAACAACCACATAGTATTCTTACTTTTGAAAAATGTATTTAATACGGCGTAGGCCGGAAATATACAAGAAAAAGGGGTTCAGGCAGGTGCGTGCTTCAAAGAAGCCTGCCCGACAAAAATGGGTAACCCTGAAGATTCTGAACACAGATCTGTAGTTACAAAAGGCACCCCACTCAACGAGTGGTGACAAAAATAATAAGTTATAAGTTTATATGTGCACATCATAAACCCCAAAATACATGTGGAGATCAATTACCAATGAACTCCATTGAACTAATATTACACCGCTTTCGCAGCTAAAACTACTATAACAACACCGTTGTTTTGTACTAAACCTTGTACTAGCACAAATTCTCGCAGAGAAATTTTCATATCACATTTTAACCTTAAATTGTATCACAGCTCTCATACTCCGGCGGGGTCTAGGGTGTCCTATGTCAACTGACTGCACCCCCCCCCCTTCCGTGAAAATAAACATAAGTGACTGCAGGGCCACCTAGACCCTCTGCCTTAAAGCTATACATGGTAAGGAAGGTTTGTCTAGAGCAACTGACAAGTATCTAGAGAGAAACGTATGATTAGACGCCCACAACTGTGTGGACGCAATATCTTCAACTGAAAAGTTTTTCAGGAAACGTAAAGAGGCCGCCCACTTGCGTAAATCGTGGGCCCTACCCACAACGCCGGGATTACTCTCTTTAATGACTTCTACCAGAAGAGAGGCTAATCGCCGTTTAAGTAAGCGTTTACCCGTACTCGCTACCCATAAAGCACCTTGGGGGTTATGAGGAGCTATTCTCAAATATTTGGTTAGAGCTTGCACTGGACATAAATTATGATGCACCTTTCCCCTTTTTAACGCCGGCACCGTGAACTCAGAAAACACGTGTGCACTATGCTCATTCTTGGCTATAAACGCCGGGGAGGGTGCAATGGAAATTGAATCATTAAGTCTACCAAACCTAAGACAATTAGGTGTGTTGCTCATCGCCGCCAGCTCAGACACTCTGTTTCCGGTGGCCAAAGCCAAAAGGAAAACTGCCTTCTTTAAGATTAAAGCAAAGTCTGCAGTATTTTGATACAGACGAGAATGAAGTATAGACAAAGCTTTGTCCAGAGACCAAGTAGGCATGAGCTGACCGGGAGGTGGGCGGAGTTTAAAACACGCTCTCATAAATCCTGTTTCCTCCGCCACCGGTATGGATAGACCTGTAAGGTCGAAAAAGGGCACTCTAATCGCAGTTAAGTGATTCTTCAAAGTAACCACAGATAAACGTTTCTGCTCAAACAGATAGTTCAAGTAATTAAAAACCAATGCCACTGAGGGTACAGTTTGTTCCGTTCTAACAATCCAAGAAGTAAAAGCTTTCCAATGAGATTGATATTGTCGCTTAGTAGACTGAGTATATTGATTGAGCAATTTATTGGTCACATCCCTACCGTATGGTGCTAGCCACTTGGCCTCCTGAATGTCCATAATGCAAAAGTCAGCGAGGTCGCTAGGTTGCCAATCGTGTCTAAGTGGAAGTACCCGACCGGGAGCGATACCGGGTCCGGGCACCACATTATTAATTGCTGGTACCACACCTGCGCCGGCCACAGGGGCGCGATTAGCGAGACTAAGCCTCGATAAACTCGTAGTTTGTTCACTACGTGGCACATTAGTGACGCATCTGGCGGCGGAAACAGATAGATGGAGCTCCATCTGTTCCAGTCTGTCACTAGGGCGTCTGGCCCCCCTGCCGGCGTTATCGCCCGGCGGGTGAGGTATAGAGGGAGCTTGTGAGTCTCCTCGGACGCAAAAAGATCCACTTGTGGATGGGAGAGCTCCGCAATCATTAGGTCGAAAATGGGTTGCTTGAGCTCCCATTCTACTGTCGTGCTCTGTCTCCGGGACAGAGCGTCTGCCCAGACGTTCGCTACGCCTGGGAGATAAGATGCGTGAAGATAAATATCTAGACTGCTGGCTAGAACAAAAATCTCTTCCGACACGAGTAGCAACTTCCTTGACCTCGTTGACCCTTGTTTCTGAATACAGTGGACTGCATTCAGATTGTCCATTCTGAAGGCCACCGACTTGCCCCGCAACGCCGGGCCGTGAGCCTGAAGGAAATACAAGGGGACTAGTAACTCTTTGACATTTATGTGAGAGATTTCTAAGTGGGACCAAAGTCCCTGACCCTGGTGCCCCTGATTTGACTGAAATCCCCACCCTATGGTGCCTGACGCATCCGTGTCTACCCATACCGTTGGAGGAGGAGAGGTCCATGACATGATTGAGTGCAATGTTTCCCTCTTCGCCCAGACCGCTAGTAAGGTGTGGATTAATTTTGGTATGGGCCATAATTTTCCCGCCGGTAAGAGTGGGAAATATTTGTTGCCTTCCAATATTAATCGTTTTACTTTCAACCGGCCCAACTTGACAGTTAGCTGAATCCAGTTGAGAGAGCCGACCAGAGACTCCCAGACTCTTCGTGTCGTAGTCAGACTGTGAAGAAACCTGAACAGTTTCCTGCGAAACCTGTTGCGATTGTCCACACTCTGACTCAGAGTGAGAGCGGCGGTGTCCCAGACCAGCCCTATCCACTGAATTACTCTTGAGGGAACAAGGTTTGACTTTACCAGATTTACCTTGAAGCCTAGAGTTTTGACATGTTTTAAAATGATATTGACATGTTTTATGCATAATTGTTGTGTCTCTGCCACCACCAGCCAGTCGTCTAGATACCACAACACTCTGATTCCCTGTTTTAACAACGGCATCAGGGCTTGCCGGACTAGTTTCGTGAATAATCGAGGTGCTAGGTTCAAACCGAACGGCATCCTCTGAAAAACAAAATTTTGGTGCCTGATCCTCAAGGCCAGAAACCTTTGAAATCTTTTGTTGACCGACACGTGCCAATAGGCGTCTGTTAGGTCTAGGGAACACATCCAGCCTCCCGGCGGAAGTGTTAGCCTGATTTGATGAACTGTTAACATTCTGAAAGACTCGTTGTAAATGTGAAGATTCAGATAAGACAGGTCTACGACCGGCCTCATCTGAACACTGTCCCGTTTGGGAACCAAAAACAGTTTTGACGTGAATACAGGGTAATCTGGAGGGACCGGGATGATGACATTCTTGGCAATCATCTCCTGGACCAGCGACTCCACCTCTAATGAAACACAATTTGCCGTTGTCGGCTGACGTAAGCGAGGTCGCCGGAGCCACTGCCAAGTGATGCCTTTGCGTGCCACCATCCGTGCCCAGGTTTTTAACGGCCATGCTTGGTGACACGTTCGGAACGACCCAGTTAGCAGACAAGGGTTCGCCGGCTGTACTTCCCTCGGTTCCTCCGGCTTTAAGACAGGCACTGGGAGTGAGAGAGACTTTAGTTTTTTGATGGTGGGTTTGGTGGTGTTGGACGCTTCGCCGGCTGGCTGGTGTGGGCCGAAGACTGGCCCTGCCCCGGCTTATACTGGCCGCGTCCCCTCTGTCCTGAAAACCCTCTCTGTCTATGCCTGAACTGACCCAGGGGGGATTGGGAGGACTTAGGCGGAAGAAACGGCTTAGAACCCCCTGGCTGAGCTTTAGTAGGAGGCTTAGGTTTGGGGAAGTTAAATGCAGGTTTCTTAGCCTGTGCGGGACTGTGCTTCACGGCCTGTGCCATGTTAAACACTGTTCGCCATACATCAGGGGACATTAAAGAAGGAGTAAGTACTGGGGACATTACCACCTGGTTAGCAATGCGATCAGGCAGCTTGCGAACTAATGACATCCTAAGATCCTGTCGTGCTCGCACCGCCTCAAGTAAGGCTGTGCGTATGTCACCTAAGGATTGAATCGACGACTGAAGAATCAGACGCCGGGATAACTCAACTGATCTTCGAGCATCCGCGTCTGCGATTGCCTGAGTAGACCTGAGTAAAGACTTAGCCACCTGTTGAGAAACTATGTACTGTGAAAACAGGCGGAAAGCTTTTCCCCTTAGCCTAAATTCTCTGTCTAGGTGAGAAGGGGTAGGGGTAGTGAATGGTTCCTTTAGTTCACAAAGATTAATCTTAGGGGCAGCTAGAAAAGAAAATAAAGCTGACGGAACTCCGCCGGCAGAACCTACCGGCATGGAGAACCATGAATGTGTATCCTGAGGGATCTGGTGGGAAGATTTAGAAGTGAAAGTGGTTGCAAAGTTTTGAGCCTCTACCTCCCAATCCACCCAAGGTCCTGGTCCCATCTGTCCCACCTTCAAGACTGGATTAGCTGTCTCGTCTGTGACGGTCTGTAAATCTAGTTCAGGAGTAAGAGCCGACAGAGCCTTAATATCATTAAACCCATCCAGCTTAGACCAGTCTGAAAAAAGTTTTGAAGCTGAGGCAGGGGGTAAAGCAGGCTTAGATGCATAAACAAAATAATCCTGATGATAATAACTAGGTATAGCCTTGATATTTACGTCCAAAACATTACCCAAGGCATCCAATGCCCTTAATTTCTTTGACTTATTTCCCTGGATAAACCACTCACGTGGTACCGGGAGTTCCCCTGACAAGGTAGGCTGGGCAAGCTCTGGCTTAGAGGGGTTCAAAGGCACCCATGACTCGTCTGGCCCATAAAGCAGGGGCATAGCTACCTTTCTAAGAGGCGCTTTGTCTAGAGGGGGTGGATTAACATCCGTAATGACCCTGACATTTGACGTAGTGAATGCCGCCGTAGCTGGCTTAGAGCTCCCTGCCGGTGACAGAGTAGGAGGGTTAGGAATCTTAGATAAATCGATTGACGTTATCAGAGGCCGTACCGCAGAACTTGTCAAGGGAGCCCCCAAGTCCATTGTGGGGTTTTCTCGTTGTTGACTAAAGAATTTAGATAGAGCATGAGTAAGTAACCCATCAATTTCTTGTGCTGTAACAAACTGGTTAGATGCAGAACTTTCAGGTGAATCAGTATTATCATGGGCGGCGTCCAGGCCTGAGCCTGACCCTTGTCCATCCCTATCTGAAATTATTGACACTTCATCTTGTTCCTCCCGATCCTCCTGAGAAGACCCCGCCGAGGCAGGGGCACCTTGTTTCCAAGATAAGTCAGGGATAGAGGATGGGGTCGCCGCGTCCCTGTGGACATCGGCTACTGTGTGACTCGTATGAGTCGGACGTGGATGGTCAGACCCTGGTTGAGCAAACCGCCAAACACCGAGGCTCTGGCCTACGCTCTCTTGAGAGTCTGAAACATTCTCAATTATTGAATTTCCTGAACTTTCCATTTCTAGGGTTAAAATATCAATAGGTAAATCTTGTTTAGAGACAGGCGCTTCACTATACTCTGAGGCTGTAACAGAAACATTTTCAGGTGTAGAGGTACGATGAGATGCACTAGACTTAGGAGAATGTCGAGAGGACTTCCTATGGGAATCCTTTTTGGAGGATTTGTGGCTACGGTGTGACCGCGAACTAGACCTATGTTTGGAAGAATCACCGCCATGACCACTGGGGGAAGCTTCAATCTTACACTTCTTACTAGCCGGGGAAGAGGCCCGACTTGAAGACTGCTGTCTGAGAGGTGACCTTGACCTCGATCTCGCCTGCGACGAGGAGGTGGCTGCCGGGGGAGTAGGCTCTCTCGGGCGTTTAGACGTATCCACAGACGATACAGAACCCTGGCTAGTCTCTGTCGGCTTAAAACCCTTTACTCTAGAGGTACGTTTAGGGGGAGGGTGCTCTGACAGCAACTTATCCCAAAGTGGGACGTTGTCACATTGAAGTGACTTATGTGCGACAATGGTAGTGTAGGCCGACATTTGTTGTCTGACCTCTCTCAACGCTACCGCCGCGGTCTTGTCATTGTCACACAGGACTTTATAGGTTAATTGGGAGCAAAAGGAACAATTAAGTGTAACCCAGAGACCCCTTGAACGGTCTAGACATCTAACACACCTTATGCAAAGGGTATGCGCAAAAATTGGGATCCCCGCGCAAGTAGGGGTAATGCACAGGGCAAAAACTGGGGCCACAGTAGCCATGACAGAGACTGATGTGAGGAAAACTACCGCCGGGTCTGTATTGGTCCGCCGGAGCTCAGCTCTGGAAAAATAAAGAAAAATTTCCAGGAATTAATGCTCATAAGGTTAACCCAAGTGTTCGCATACAAGTGTTAATAACCCGCCGGGTAACGGGATGCAAAGACACAGCTAACACATCTCGCTACGCGGCGGGGTGTAAAGAGGCTAAACAAATCTTCTTAGCTAAAGAACATGAAGAATACCCTCTGATATAAAGGTCCAGTATGGCACTTATAGTCTGTAGGAGGTGGTGACTGTCTCAAGATTCAATTTTGTAACAAAGCCCCCATCATAAAGACGCCGGCCCTTGAAATATTTTAGTAGAATAGCCCAGGGCAGGAATATACGAGATCTGATTTTTTAACGAATTGTCCCAAACGATCGTCGTAAAAATAGAAGGCGGCGATACTGAAAGTATCACCCAATTAAGGTTAATCGAAATTGAATTTGTTTATAAATTCCTTAGTTCCTCCACTTAGGGGCACCCGCCGGGTGTGGGAAACGATTTGGTTAAACCTCACTTGAACCTTCAATTGCCGTAAGAGTAAAGGCAGCGATACACAGAGTATCACTCAAATGGATTGGTTAACTATATGAGACCTAAGTCATTTATCCCACCCTGCTCAGGTGCACCCGCCGGGTGAGACGTCTAAAAGTTAACCCCACAAGTTCCTGACCCCACTTCTTTGTAAAAGATCGCCGGGGAGGAACGCCTAAACAACAGCTAGGTTTTCCATGTGGTTGTCGTAAACCAGGTAGAAAAAACCTATAAAAACGAGTGTTCTCAAGAACGTCGTTTTTTATGTATATCTATAAAATATAAGGATGGGTACAGCCATCCCGCCGGGAATTTAAAGGAGGCCTGAAACCAGGCACCCACAGAGACGTAGTCCTGGAGAGCCACAGACACCTCCCCACGCCGGGGAACCAGCCAGAGTTAAAAACCACGTGTGGCCCAACACTGCTCGTCGGTCAGGATTTTTCATGGTGAAACCGAGAAAAAACCCGCCGGAAGGCAAACCCCACCCTGAACAGACACCATCTGAACAATACGACACGAGGAGAGACACGCACGACTAACCAAGGTCACAACATAATCCGTGGAATTAGCCAATACACAACTAAACCAGGAAACAATTATAGTCCGAGGAATTAGCCAATACACAACTAAAACCCGGATACACATGACACAGTAGGGCATATTTATAAAATAAATAATAACACTAGACATGTGGCAAAGCTACGAGCGGCTGGCTAGGCCTAGGTAGACGGCATGAAAAATAGTTGAAATATAAACACACACTGGAATATCACAACAGGAACCACCGCCAACACACCACCGTAGCGATAACTTCCCACCCCGGGAAGCCTGACACGGACCCAGAAAAAACTTCACTAAGTGAAGAAAAATACGCTGGGAACGTCAGCAAACACACAGCTTACCTCATCAGAAGGATAAAAGGCAGCAATAATTAACGCGTAATGAAAGCCGCCTGCATCACCAACTAACACAACTGTGAAAAGTTCACGTGTCCACAACAGGACCACGAGGGTACATCCGAAATAGATGCCCCATACATACGACCCAAAATACACTGCACTGCGGGCAACCAGCCCAGGACACTCCTGCTACGCCTATCCTAACCTTACTCGATACATCCCAGAGTAAACAAATGAGAAAAAACTCACTAGGGACGCAACGAATGCGGAACCAGCGGAGCCTGAAAGGTACGTCCGGGCAGGCTGAGCGCAGAGCAAAGAAGGAGGAATGACGCCTGATTCAGCGTCTGGTCAGAAATCCACACAAGTACATCCACGATATGATGGAAAGCTTATTGGATAGTTATTCTTATTTTCTTTTTGTTTTTATTTTTTACGAAGTTTTTTCGTAGTGAGAACCCAATTCATAATGACTGAAGCCATGAGTGAGGTCGCGTGCGCTCATGATGAAGGCTCCTCAGTTTTTAAATGCTCTGCGCGGTAGATTCAAACTACGGCGGATTAGTGTTTGAAGAGGATGCCTTATGTAATAGGCATGTTCGTCAATGATGGAGGGGCCACTAATAAATTAAGGCTTTTTGGGCTAGAATATACATTAGAGTGACTTATTAGTTTCGAACCAAGCTACTTTGGTCTACTAAACATAGTGGTGACGAAACGGGTCGGAGTTTTGGTGACGAAACGGGTTGGTTACGAAACGGAATGGTGATGAAACTTCCATACCCATAGACAGGGAACGTGAGCTGGGTTGGTAAATGTTTATCACCAACCAGTGACGAGTTTTTCAGGTTATTTTGTGTTGTTTTTTATTTTGTATTTGATATACAGTGTTGTTTAATACCAAGGACTGTCGCATTTTACTATTTTCCCATTATCCATCAATCTTAAGACACGGCCCCCGATAGAGGGGAGGGCTATGAAGATCAGGGAAATTGTGGGGTAAAAGGCGTAAATAAAGGGGTAATATTGGAGGAACTCTGAAAATACAATATTTAAAAGTAACAAAACCTGAAAATGGAAAAACCCGAGCCAAGTTTTGACCAAACTTGGCTCGGGTTTTTCAATTTTTCAGAGTCCAAAATCACAGTAACCTCATTTCGAAAGTTGGCTCGGGGTTTTTTTCTTACAGTTTCTTACAGTAGATCCTCTGGAAAAAGACAAACTAGGCCTGTGTATCCAGCTCAGTACCAGTACTTGCACTGCTGCGGTCGTTCACGGTGTTGGCGGCGGCGGTAGCAGATGCAACATTTTTACTATTCTGTATTTTTGTTTTATAATCAAACTTCAAATCTTGTCTTCCCCATGCATTATCAAGATTATTTTCAAACTCCCTTATTGATTCGGAATCGACTACATACTGGGGCAGTGCGTTCCACTCATTTACCACTCTATCACAAAATGAATTCTTTGCCTTCTCAAGCCTATTTCTTTCTTTGTAAATTTTCTTAGAGTGTCCTCTCGTTCTTGTTCCCTCCCGCATCAAGAAGATACCTTCACACACATCCTCATCGTACTTTCCTGACACTATCTTAAAAGTCTCTATCATATCCCCTCTCTTTCTCCTATATGCCAGTGTCGGAAGCCACAGTGTCCTCAACCTCTGCTCATAGCCCGCGTTCTTCAACGTTGGTACCAGCTTGTTAGCTCTCCTCTGCTTCTATATCCTTTACCATATATGGAGCCCACACCTGGTTCGCATATTCTAGGTGCGGCCTAACCCGCGCTGTATAGAGATTCCTGAAGATTTCTTCGTCAAGTGACACAAATGTCCTCCTTATCAGCCCTACAATTCTTTTGGCTTTGTTTATCTTTTCCGCTAAATGTTCTGAGAAATTTAACTTATTGTCTATCACTACTCCTATATCCTTTTCTGCATTCACTTCCTCCATCGCTTCATACATACTGTATCCTACCTTGTCTATCTTGCTTGTCCCAATCCGCATGTAAGTTCAAGAAAAGACAGAGCCACCTGATCACATATAACTCTGGGGTCTCCAGTAGCCAGATAGATTACTTCTTGGTTAACAGGAAAGACTGGAAACTAGTTCGAGATGTAAAGGTCATCCCGAGCGAAGAATGTATCCCCCAGCATAAGCTACTTGTGTGCGACATGAGCTTATACAGAGATCCTAAGCGCAAGAAGGTTTACATACCCAAAAGGAAAGTGTGGCTGCTGAAGGACAAGGAAGTTAGGGATAGGTTTCATAATGAACTGGAGGAAATGAATAGAAATAAGGAAGCTAGGCCTAACGATGTAAATAGCCAATGGAACTTTCTTAAGCATAGCCTTATCGCTGCCACTGACAAAGTCTGTGGGAAAACAAAGGGTCACCCCAGGAATAAGACCTCTTGGTGGTGGAACGATGAGGTAGAACATGCTGTGAAAGAGAAATGGAGATGCTTCAAAGCATGGAAGAAAGGAGGCAGCAGGGAGGAATACCAGGCAGCTAAACGAACTGCCAAAAGAGTTATTTACAATGCTAAAAATCGCATTAAGGACCTGGTCCTCGAACAAGTGTGTAACACTGACAATCCCAATGGGATCTTCAACCTAGCTAGGCGAGTTAAAAATGACAGTAGGGATGTTATAGGTGAGCAGTGTGTTAGAGATGATAATGGGAAGATTGTGTATGCAGAAAATGAAATCAGAGAAGCATGGAAGGTACACTATGAACGATTGCTAAATGTAGAGTTTGAATGGGATAAGGAACAGCTTAGTATCGAAAAACCAATATCTGGGCCCCCTCCTTTGATAGCACCAGCTGTAGTGAGCGACGCAATCAATAAAATGAAGGACGGTAAAGCTCCAGGTTGCTCCGACATTGTCGCTGAGATGATAAAAGCCTCAGGGGAGATTGGTGTAAACTTAGTCACTGAGTTGATAAACACCATTATTAAAGATGAGAAAATCCCAGAGGATTGGCTCAAAAGTGTAATAGTAAATATATACAAAGGAAAAGGGGATGCGCTAGATAGAGGAAATTATAGGGGCCTGAAAATGCTTGACCAAATCATGAAGGTCTGTGAGAGAGTCCTTGAGGGTTTGATCAGGCAAAGCATCTCTATTGATGATATGCAGTTTGGTTTTATGCCAGGACGTGGTACAACCGATGCTATCTTCATAGTCAGGCAGATACAGGAAAGATACCTACTAAAAGGCAGGGATCTTTACTTTGTGTTTGTGGACCTGGAGAAGGCCTTTGATAGGGTACCTAGAGATGTTGTACAGTGGGCTATGAGGAAACTTGGTGTGGAAGAGTGGCTGGTGCGTGTGATAATGAAGATGTATGAGGATTCGCGAAGTTCGGTGAGGGTGAAAGGTGTACTGAGTGATGAATTCGCAGTCCGTGTTGGAGTCCATCAGGGTTCAGTGTTAAGCCCCCTCCTCTTTATTATGGTCTTGGAGGCGCTGTCTAGAGTTTTTAGAGGCGGACTCCCGTTGGAACTGTTTTATGCAGACGATTTAGTCCTAATAGCTGACAGTATGCAGGATGCTGAGGCCAAATTCAGAAAGTGGAGAGAGGGCATGGCGAGCAAGGGTTTAAGAGTCAATATTAACAAAACCAAGGTTATGCATTGTAGTTTGAGACGAGGCAATGTGGAAAAGAGCGGTGCATACCCATGTGCAGTGTGTGGAAAGGGAGTGGGCGTTAACTCAATTCAATGTAGCATCTGTCGATGTTGGGTACACCATGGGAGTAAGCGCTGTAGTAGAATAAAGGGGCCCCTGCCGAAGGATAAGTCAGAAATAGAGAAATTTGAGTGCGTAGTGTGCAAAGGCGAGCTTGTGTTAAGTGATGATCCTGTGGCTGTGAATTTTGGAAATGAGTCTTTGGAGCTGGTGAACAAGTTTTGTTACCTAGGAGATACCATCTCTGCCGGTGGTGGGGCCGAGGCTGCCACTGTTGCTAGAATTAGGTGTGGCTGGGGGAAGTTCAGAGAATTGACGCCAATCCTGACCATGAAAAGAATGCCTCTCCCCCTGAAGGGAAAGGTGTATGCCTCATGTGTTAGAAGTGCAATGACGTATGCCTCAGAAACATGGGCCGTTAAAGTAGAGGATGTCAACAGAATGGAGCGTAATGAGATGAGAATGGTGAGATGGATGTGTGGGGCCAGGCTACAGGATAGAATAACAAATGTTGAGCTGAGGAGACGTTTAGGTATAAAGAGTATTAGCGAGGTGATGCGTACAAGTAGACTGGGATGGTATGGACATGTGGAGAGAATGGATGAACAAAATTGGGTGACAAAATGCAGGTCTGTGATTGTGGAGGGAGCTGCACCAAGGGGTGGACCGAGGAAGACCTGGGATCGGACTATACGCGCCGATCTCAAATCCAAGAACTTGACAAGTGAAGCAGCCCTTAACAGGGTTGCCTGGAACGCCGCCATTAGGACAAGAGACTGAAACTGCACTTATGTGTGGAACACTCAGTCTTAAAATGTTATGTATGTATGTATGTATGTACTTGCATTTTTTTGGATGAAAAGGCATTAACCAATGCTCAGACCATCCCTTCATGCCCTCCACATCTCCTTGAAGCAAACCCACATCTTCCTTACTCCTCACTCTTCTATACAGCTTAGTGTCATCCGCATACAGGTATACCTCACTTCCATTAGTTATAACTTCAGGTAAGTCGTTGATAAATATAACGAACAGCAGTGGTCCCAACACAGATCCCTGAGGTACCCCACTTGTAATTTCCCTCCACCCCGAGCCTATTCCATTCACCAGTACCCTCTGTCTCCGATCTTTCAGGAAGGCTTCTATCCATTTCACACATTTCTCCCCTATATTATAGCTTCTAACTTTCTCTATTAACCGTTTATGTGGGACCTTATCGAAGGCCTTCATAAAATCGCAATATACCACGTATATTACATCACCATCTTCTAGAATTTGCATCCAATCATCTACCACCTTAATTAGCTGTAGTACCGTCGACCTCCCCGGCAAGAATCCGAACTGTCTCCCACTGAAAAGTTGGTTTGACTTCATATGCTCCATTATTCCTTCTCTAATTACCGTTTCCATTAGTTTACAGAAGAAGGATGAAGAAGTGCGGGAGAGGGTACAACAGGGGAAGAGGGTTGTAGGAACGCTAAAAGCAGTAACAAGAAATAGGGTGGTCAGTATGGAAGTGAAGAAGTCCTTGCATGACAGTGTGGTAATCCCGACACTGACTTACGGAAGCGAAGCATGGACGTTGGTTGAGAGACTCAGACCAAGAGTGAGAGCAGTGGAAATGAATTACTTAAGGAGTGCGTGCGGAGTTACATGGAGGGATAGACAGACTAATGAGGAAGTAAGAAGGAGGTGTGGTGTGGAGGTAGATGTGCTGGAAAGTGTGAAAAGGAACAACTTGAGATGGTTCGGCCATATGGAACGTATGGAAAGCGAGAGAATGACTAAGAGGGTGTACGAGAGCGAGGTGGAGGGACAGAGGGGGAGAGGTAGACCGAATATGAGGTGGAAGGATGGAGTGAGGAGTACATGAACGAGGGCGGTGCTGGTTGGGGGGAGGGGCGTCGACTGACTGGGGACAGAGGTGCATGGGGGCGGTTCGTTCGTGGCCACCCCTTTGGGGATCACGGCATCAGGCAATAGATAGATTAGTTTACACACAACACTTGTCAAACTGACTGGATTTGTCCTGTATTAAACGATACCTCAAATAACATTTTCAATGGCTCTACTAACATCTCACCTCCTTCCTTTATGATTCTTGGGTGTATCCCATCCGGTCCCGGTGACTTACTTCTGTTCATTTTTTCTATAGCCCTTCTTATTCTAGCATGGGAAAACTCTACTAGTTCTATTTTTTATTTTTCAACGTGGATGAAGCCAGTAAGAATGTGGTTAACATTAGCCTAACCTAACCTAGTATAATGGGTGGGGGCTGCCGCCCCCACACCCCCGCTAAATCCATGAAATCCGAGCCAAGTTTTGTCATTAACCTAACCAAATAACCTAACCTAACCTAGTATTATGGGGTTAACATTAGCCTAACCTAACCTAACCTAGTATTATGGGGTTAACATTAACTTAACCTAACCTAGTATTATGGGTGGGGGCTGCCGCCCCCACACCCCCCGCTAGATCCCTTAAATCCGAGCCAACTTTTGCCAAATAAAAACGATCCAACTTTCGAAATGACGTTACTGTCATTTTGGACTCTGAAAAATTGAGAAACCCGAGCCAAGTTTGGTCAAAAGTTGGCTCGGGTTTTTCCAATTTCAGGTTGTTACTTTTAAATATTGTATTTTCAGAGTTCTTCCAAAGTTCCAATATTAACCCTTTATTTACGCCTTTTACCCCGCAATTTCCCTGATCTTCATAGCCCTCCCCACTATCGGGGGCCGTGTCTTAAGATTGATGGATAATGGGAAAATATTAAAATGCGACAGTCCTTGGTATTAAACAACACTGTATATCAAAGAAAAAACCATCTTCAGACTGATCCGGTAAATAAAAATACCAAACCATAACAAATTACCTGAAAAACTCGTAGCACATACAACCACGACCTCCATCTAAGGGCTCCATCTTCAAACTGAGACGGCCCGGGCCGGCGAGGGGCGTGACGTGACGACTGAAAGACTGTGTGATTGGTTGATAATTTGATGGAAGGCTGTGATTGGTTCCATGAGTGACGGGAAGCATTGTGATTGGTTCATGCTATGGTTCATGATTCCTAAAAAGACCGCTAGGTGTAGTGACGTTCAACTGAAAGATTGAGGGTAAGAGCTCCCGAATGACGGCCATTGTATACTTTTGCTGCGCGGCCATCGACAGGGAGGTATTTTTTACAGTTTCTCGTATTTCACTTATAGCGAATTTGCGACGGTAAGTACATGTACACCAACGGTAATTCAACTCCTGTTATTTTAGGTTTTATTTATTTTCTTTTTGTATTTTAATGTTTTGTAAGTGTGTATTTTATTATTAGAGAGTGCGGAAAGCACTTTTTATTAGCATTTGCATTGTTAATTGTAATTCAGATAGGCTACACCAACAATCTAGGAGTTGACTCGATTTAGTCAACTTTGAAGACATTAGCCTAACCTAACAACCTTACCTAACCTATCCTAGTATTATGAGTGGGGGCTGCTGCCTCCACACCCCCGCTGATTGGGTATTAAAACTATACAAATTTGATGGGATAAAGTGTAGGTATAGGTCTATAATTGCACCTATACAAGCTAAACAAATTATTATTGTATTTTATAGGAAGGTATGATGAGGTAAGTGATGTGGTATAGGTGGCAATATGCGGAAATGGATTATAAGGGCATTCCGCCCCCTCTGACCCCTTTACGAAAATCTACGGTTACTCACTCCAACCCAACTGGATTTCTACTGTTTTACCCAACCAGCGGGGGTGTGAGGGCGGCAGCCCCCTCCCATAATACTAGGTTAGGTTAGATAAGGTTGTTAGGTTAGGCTAATGTCTCTCTGGAGTCTGAAACAATGTAAAATCCGTGTCACATCTAGATTGATAGACTTTTGTCAGAGGGGGCGGAATGCCCTTATAATCCATTTCCGCATATTGCCACCTATACCACATCACTTACCTCGTCGTACCTTCCTGTTAAATACAATATATTTTTTAGCTCGTATAGCCTAGGTGCAATTATAGAAATTTACCAAAGTCTATGGGGTTTACTCTGCAATCTTCAGCTTTGGCTGTCGATAATAGGAAAGTGCCAATAAAAATGTACGGTCAATATTTACGAGTCGCACCACAGCTGGGATCTCATTTCTAATGGTAGTTTTGGGTTCCTATCATTCTATGCTTCATTGCTATATACTTTTTATCCACGGGATTTTTTTTTCTTTTCTTGGCTTAATTTTTGTTTAGCATTAACCTAACCCAAAAACCTAATCTAACCTAACCTAACCTAACCTAATAGCCCCCAAATACATTTAGGTTAGGTTAGGTTAGGTTTTTTGGTTAGGTTAATGCAAAAAAATAAAATAAATAAATAAATAAATAAAACAAGAACAAAATTTGTTTTCCCGTGGATAAAAAGTATACCGGTATAGCAATGAAGCATAGAATGATAGGAACCCAAAACTACCATTAGAAATGAGATCCCAGCTGTGGTGCAACTCGTAAATATTGACCAAATGTACTGACTTCTTGTAGGTGAAGCTCCACTCTGATTGGCTACTAAACATCGGGGAGGAGCTTCCAATGTAAATAAAGTGTCCTGGACTGGCTGTACAAAAATAACTGATAATGTTATAGGGGAGTTAAAATCAAATTGACAAAATAAAAAAAGTAGCACTTATCTGCACATCATTAAGGTCCCCTGAGTAAGGTAGGAGCAAAAAAAATTAATTCCATGAGACAGGAATCCCGTAATCGAGGAGTTGTTGTTCTGCAGAATAGCCAAAAACAATAAAAAATAGCCTACTTGTAAAAATCGTCCCCGGTGTAAAACTGGATAGGCCTAGGCCTATTTACCCAAAGGTCAAATTGGATTTTAGGTCACGTATGTGTTTTTTGTATTATAATCCTTTTTCTCATCAGTTTCTTCATTGATTAGTGTGTATTAAGGTGTTTTTCCGGTAAGATTAGGAGTAGTGGGCGCACCACTACCAACATACAGCATAACTCATCTATAAAACATTAACCTAACCAAACCTTAAATCTAGTATTCATGTAGTACTAGGTTAGGTTAGGTTAGGTTAGCCTAATGTTTTATAGATGATTTATGCTGTAGGCCTATGTCGGTAGTGGTACGCCCACTCCTAATCTTACCGTTTTTCCTTCTGGAAATTCATATTTACCCATTATTTTGCAATATTAAAACATGCCCCCTAAAACCATATTTTTTTCATTAGGCCTACCCTAACATAACCTGGGGGCTGCCGCCCCCAGACCCCCGCAGGGTTAGTAACTTAGTATTGATATAGAATATGACAAAATACTAAAACTAGCCTAGGCCTACAGTAAATAAAATAAAAATATTAGGCTAGTTCTCAGCTGATCCAAGATGGCCACCATCACCCTTATTTAACCCACAAAGTCTAAGGAAATATAATTTAATATGCAGCGGTAAAGACATAGGCTAGCCTATATTATGGTGACTAGGCCTAATACTCTATGACAAAGCTATAGGGCCTAGCCTAGTAGGGGTCGAGACATTTCGCCTCAGGTTCGGTCAGAATCGGTTATACCTGTTCGCAGCAAATGAATGAGACGGTTCGCAGCAGATTCGTTTAACTGCAATGAGACAGTTCGCAGCAGATTCGTTTAACTGCAATGAGACAGTTCGCAGCAGCTTAGGGAACAACACCTACAATAAGATAGGCCTATAAACTCCAGCTTTTGTCACTTGTCTTACAGCAGTGTTCCCTACCAATACTGCTGACTTTTAAAATATGGACCGGTACCAATACAAAAGATACTAAGCGATATTTGTTGTATAGTGTAATTATGCAGGTATTACCGTACCAGTACTATCTAGGATACATTCTAGTGCATTCCTTAAGGCTATCCCTCAACACCATCGCATCGCATTCCTAATGTCAGTCTAGAGTATATTTGTCTCTACCATAATTTTACACAAGATTTCCTAATTGGTGTAGTGTACTGGGTTTGGTGGTAACTATATATCATATAATTAAATTTTTGGCTAGCTGACATTAACCCGTCCAGTATATTATGTTCTGGCAACTATTAGACCATTTGATTCAGTTTATTAAGAAAGACTTAGGCTAGCAATGGGGGACAGGAAAACGTCATCAAAATATCACTCATTTCTATATGTATTAATGTTACAGACATATTACTCTCAAATTCGACGACGTTTTTCCTGTCTCCCATTATAAAACAATCTATGACTAGGTCTCTCGTGGTGCTGGCAAGTTTTAGTTTCTGTGTGAGTTAATCCCAGGTTCGAGTCCCGGAACTTCCTCGTGAGCTTTGTAGGCCTATTTAATTCGGGACTTTGTCTTCTGATTTGAGACTTTATCATCTTTGTGTGTTATGATTTATATGTTCATTTGAAACATTATTATTATTTGTATACTATCTATGATACATTCTAGCGCATTATTATTTGTATACTATCTATGATACATTCTAGCGCATTCCTAATAGCAGTCTAGCGTATATTTGTCTCAATTGACCACTTGCGAGTTTCGTTCTATAAGGAAGTTGGAGTTGTAGACATTGATATTTAGCAGGATTACCAGCTTAAATACTGTTTAGTTCATTTATATATAGGCCTACATAGAATCCAATTCAACATACCCTTTACCCATCAGAAACCTACCGTAGGCTACATTATTATTGCATTTCTGTTTACAATCGATGTCTACAGCTTCAACTTCCTTATAGCCTGAAACTCGCAAGTGGTCAAATTCCTAAATTGGTGTAGTGTAGCCTACTGGGTTTAGTGGTAATGATATAGGCTATCATATAATTATATGTTTGGCTAGCTGATATTAACCCGTCCAGTATATTATGTTCTGGCAACTATTAAACTATTTTATTAAGTTTATTAAGAAATACTATTACTTTCTGTGTCTGTGGTCAAAAGATTTTGACTTCTCCAGTTAGGAAGAATCCACTTATTCAAAGTTCAAACCAATCAGCCCCAGTAAAACCCTGGCATAACAATATTAATACAAAAATAATAATAATAAACCCGTGTTGGTCAGTGTCAATATAGCTACTTTCCCACGACACTAGCGATATTAAGCATCTTGATTTGGTAGCTGGTGTGGGACGGTTCGCCACAGTTCCAATTATCATCCGGGCTCGTTCGCCGCGGTAAGGCGAACCGTCACTTGCTGCGAAACGTCTTGCTCCCGCCTAGTACACATTTAGAACATTATATCCCATACGTGACCTAAAATCCGGTATATATTAAGCAAACCACCCACCAATTTTAATGACAATTTTGAAATGCATGTTGGAATCCCTATAAACTGTACTTCATTTTTATGTAAGTTTGATAATTTGGAAAAATCGATTAAGGGAGAAAATTAACATTGAAAATGATGTGTAAAAAGTCTCCCATAAACGGCGGCCCGCTATATTATTGTAGTTTGCGGCCTAATTTCGTCTGTTAACCCGGGAGCTGCGGGGAGACTCATAAGAGTTCCCCCGGCGCACTGCGGGGAGACTCTTATGAGTGAGTGAAAAAAAAAAATCAACTTTTGACATCGAAAAAAAAATATATTTTTTATTTTTATTTTTTTATTTTTTTATTTTGTTTTGGCCCCTGGGCCATGCAAAATCTCAGTCCTCTACCTCCCCTCCTTCCCCACTTTCCTCCTCTCCTTCAGTTATCACCTATTTTCCCTGTTATTCCCTTATTCTGAGGTATATTTTCGTGCTAACATTAGCGAGTTGCAAGCAGGGTGTTGTTGTTGTTGTTGTTGTTGTTCCCCAAGCTGCCTGGCCGAACAGCCCCAAGGCCCCGAGCAAGGCCAAGGCCATAACCGAGCGTCCCTACAGAATCCTCCCTGCCGACCACAATAAAGCCTGGGTGACCGAAGCCACTCCATGGCAGGGAGCTGAGGAGGGTGCAGAAACGCCCGGGAAACCAAAGACCCACCCCAGGGCCCTGTGCCCCTCAGCAATTATGAAGAGAAAGTTAAGGGGCAAAGGAAAAATGTGACGCTTTGGCTTCCAATCTTGGTAGATTGGGAGGTCAATCCACGGAAGAGACGCCGTCACTTGAGATCTAGAAAATATATAAGTAAAAGGAACAGTCAGAGTAAGCTATGGGTATGGCAGAGATCGCTCAGTTCTCACTCTGATAGACCAGCCCATCACCACATGACTAGAACCCAATCCTCTCAGCATCAGGTAGGAAAGGCCCTAGAAAGCCGTCATCACTGATGGCAAGCGAGTGCAAGAGAGAGAGAGAGAGTATCGATCGACTGTGTCTCAGTGGCCTTGGGGGAAATTGGCGGGAAAGCAGATTGCCTCACCCATACATTATACAACTCGCGGGCTATATCTCCGATTCTGACCATCCAAACGCTGTTTCACTCGTTTTATTGTTGTTTCAGGTTAATACCTTTATAATCAACCCATAATAGGCGCATATGGATAAGTATTAATGCTATTAATGGCACAATGAATATTTTAGTGACGGAAACACCTCAAATACGTCAGCACAGGGGGACGTTTCCAATTACCCCCATGCGCACTTCAGAGGTTAATTCACTTTCTCCTTAATTGGACCCCCTATGAAGTACAACAGATTATGATGATATAAGTGACGGGTGTTTAGAGGGGGCAGAACTCCCCCTTCAACATATTACGTGTCCCACAGTAACTTCTATTATATAAACAACCCAAGAATTTTCACAGATTTTTTAAATTTCATTTAGGATGTAATATAATCTATACTCCATGTTAAAATAAGTGTCAACCCTCGAAAAATTCTATTAAGGAAGATACAGAACCTAGAACCTGTAACCTGTAACGATATTTGTCCAGGGTTCCCCTCCCCATAGACGGCACAGCCGGGCACACAACACGACTCGGCGGACCTCTTTCTCCCTGCCTTTCAGTTCAATAACACTAGGAATTTACCTAATTTTCTATCCAATGTACTATCCAACCAGCGGGGGTGTGGGGGTGGCAGCCCCCACCCATAATACTAGGTTAGGTTAGGTAAGGTTGGTAGGTTAGGCTAAAATCTTTAATGTTGCTTAATTGTTGGATAATGGCTAATGAGCTTACTGGGCAAGTTCATTTTCTATCCCATGTATCATCCAACAACTTTTGCCAAAACTTGACTTTTTTTTTTCATTTTGGGAGTTTCTTGTTGAAAAACAAGAAAACCTGAGCCAACTTTTTTTTGCCACTTTCTGACTTTTATGATGCTGAAAAATCTTAAAATCCCAGCCAACTTTTGCCAAAACTTGGCTTGATTTTTTTTCATTTTGGGGTTTTCTTAAGTTGAAAAACAAGAAAACCCGAGCCAACTTCTTTTTTGCACTTGCTGTCTTTTATGCAGCTGAAAAATCTTAAAATCCGAGCCAACTTTTGCCAAAACTTGGCTCGGGTTTTTTCATTTTGGGGTTTTCTCAAGTTGAAAAACAAGAAAACCCGAGCCAACTTTCATCATAAAAGCCATTATATCCCCTTTTTATGTCTTTAACTCCACATTTTCCGGATTTTTTGTATTTTAATACCACAAATTTTCCAAGTGTTTTTTATAGGCCTAAACAAAATTGGTCATTTGCATCAATACAGTATATAGATAATATAGTGTTTGTAATTAATTAGAAATCTCGGAAAAACCTATTTTCCCCATTAGGCCTATCGATCGATGTTGAGACACGCTCGCTCCCCGATAGTGATTTGAAAAGACATTAGCCAAACCTAACAACCTTACCTAACCTAACCTAGTATTATGGGTGGGGGCTGCTGCCCCCACAGCCCCGCTGGTTGAGTACCCTTAACCCTCCAGCCCCGGCTATGTATTATATATATATTCCTCGAAACCCGGGTGTTTTGGCCGAAAAACGTCTAGGCTAGGCTACCGTATATTCGTTAATCAGACTGCTTCCCGCATTCCCGCGCATCCCCAAGCGTAGCTGTGTTATTTACCTGTAGAATGGCATTAAGTAGAGCTCTCTAAGTCAACTGGTTGAGCTGTAATGATGATTTCATTGGAGATAACTTTATGGCCAAAACAGCCACTTTACACCACTTTTCGATACTTAACAACAACATACAGGCACACACGAACAAGCGACGCTCTCCTTCTTGTGGCCGGAGATGCGGGGCGTCGGTCCAGCCGGCTGTTGTTTACATGCGTCGGACCGACGCCTCGCACACGAAGCTCACAGGCTTTCAACCACTGGGCGTTCAAGAGGCCTTCCGGGTACCTGTTAGGCCTATATGCTTTTTTATGGGCGTTCAAGAGCCCTTCCGTGGTGAGAGGGGTTAATAAAAAAAATAAAAAAATTGGCTGTCGATTATACGAAGGTGAAAGAAAGGTCGATGAAGTCTATGGTGTTTACTCTGCAATCTTCAGCTTGATTGTACATTGATAACGGGAAAGTACGGTAAGTACCGTATTGACAACCTTGTTACGAAAATTAAATTTTAGTAGCATACTAATGGGAGTGTGGGGGAGTGTGTGGGGAAATGTTGAGGTATGGTGGTGAGATAGTGATAGAATGGGTATGGAAAATGTGCAAACTAGCATGGGAGAAGGGGAGTGCACCCGATGACTGGAAGACTGGCATAATAGTCCCCCTATATAAGGGCAAAGGGGAAAGAGGAGTGTGTGGTAACCACCGAGGAATATGTCTTCTAAGCGTAGTAGGGAAGGTATACAGTAGGGTAGTGATTGAGAGAGTGAGAGTGAGAACGGAGAAATGGATAGGCGACGAGCAGGGAGGTTTTAGGAAGGGAAGAGGATGTGTAGATCAGATTTTTACCCTGAATTGTGTTGTGGAGAAGTATCTGGAGAAGAAACAAAAGGTGTATGTTGCCTAAAGGCAACTTGGACTTGAACTTGGACTTGGAGAAGGCCTATGACAGAGTGGATAGAGAAGGTTTGTGGAAAGTACTAAGAATATACGGAGTAGAGGGCAAGTTGCTGAAAGCAGTGAAGAGCATGTATGAGGGTGCAAAGGCGGCAGTACGTGTGGAGAGTGAGCAGAGCGAGTTCTTTGACCTGAATGTTGGTTTGAAACAGGGGTGTGTGATGTCCCCGTGGTTGTTTACTGTATATATGGATGGAGTCATGAAAGAAATACTATCAAGAGCAGTGGATGTTGGTGTATCGCTGAAAAGGGAGGGAATTGAGTGGAAGCTACCTATACTGCTGTTTGCGGATCATACAGTTCTGATGAGTGATAATGAATGGGAGTTGCAGGGTCTGGTAAATGAGTTTGGAACAGTGTGCGAAAAACGGAATTTGAAGGTAAATACGGGGAAGAGCAAGGTTATGGTCTTCGAAAGGGGTGAAGTCACAGAGTGTGAGGTGAAGCTGAACGGTCAGGCTATGGAGATCGTCAACTCTTTTAAGTATCTGGGCAGTGTGTTGAGTAAAGATGGGACTATGGATGAAGAAGTGCGGGAGAGGGTACAACAGGGGAAGAGGGTTGTAGGAACGCTAAAAGCAGTAACAAGAAATAGGGTGGTCAGTATGGAAGTGAAGAAGTCCTTGCATGACAGTGTGGTAATCCCGACACTGACTTACGGAAGCGAAGCATGGACGTTGGTTGAGAGACTCAGACCAAGAGTGAGAGCAGTGGCCAGTGGAAATGAATTACTTAAGGAGTGCGTGCGGAGTTACATGGAGGGATAGAGACTAATGAGGAAGTAAGAAGGAGGTGTGGTGTGGAGGTAGATGTGCTGGAAAGTGTGAAAAGGAACAACTTGAGATAGTTCGGCCATATGGAACGTATGGAAAGCGAGAGAATGACTAAGAGTCTAAGAGGGTGTACAAGAGCGAGGTGGAGGGACAGAGAGGGAGAGGTAGACCGAATATGAGGTGGAAGGATGGAGTGAGGAAGTACATGAACGAGGGCGGTGCTGGTTGGGGGGAGGGGCGTCGACTGACTGGGGACAGAGGTGCATGGAGGGCCTCACTAGGCTATAGGCCTATATTGATGCAAATAAACTAAAAAAAAAAAAAAAAAAAATGAAAATAGCCTAATTGGTTTCCTGGTCAATATTTACGAGTCACACCACAGCTGGAATCTCATTTCTAATGGTAGTTTTGGGTTCCTATCATTCTATGCTTCATTACTATATAGGACCTAGGCTACTTTTTATGCACCGGAAAATATTATTTTTTCTTGTTTTTTTTATTTTTATTTTTAGGCCTAGGCTATTTATTTTTTAGCATTAGGCCTAGGCTAACCTAACCTAAATGTATTTGGGGGCTATTAGGTTCGGTTAGGTTAGGTTTTTTGGTTAGGTTAGCCTAATGCTAAAAAAAAAAAAAAGCAAAGAAAAAAAAATATTTTCCGGTGGATAAAAAGTATATAGCAATGAAGCATAGGCTAGAATGGTAGGAACCCAAAACTACCGTTAAAAATGAGATCCCAGCTGTGGTGTGACTCGTAAATATTGACCGGTTTCCTTAATATTTTCCTAGGCCTATAATCCAGTTTGTCCTACCCAAAAATATTAGCCTACAGTTGGCCAACTTGGCCTATCTAGGTGTAGGCTAGGCTACTGTCTTACTCACGGTCTTGCACTTAACAATCCACCTGCTCCAATAGGCATGATAATGGTTGGCAGGTACTCCTAATGGCTGTAGACTAGCCAAGTCTGTATTTTACTCCGACTGTCTGACAAACTAATTTAGTCAAAACAATACAGTAGGCCTAGGCCTTCTTCTTCTTATTGTTGTTTAAATGTGCAGTTTGCTTGGAGGTTGCAGTGTCTCCAGATTAGGCTACTGCACAGGCGTTTTAAGTAAGGTAGTCCTGTGCAAATATCTGGAGATTATTCTTCTTCTTATATTTTGGGTGTGCAGTGTACATGGAGTATCTCTCTCCCGATAGTTGCACATCACAACCCTAAGAACAAGAAGGTAGTCCTACTCCTTTCTTCTTCTTCTTCTTATTGTTTAAATGTGCCTTTATTTTCTCAAAACATTGATGCAGGCTTGAACTTGAAGGTTGGTGCATTATAAACCCTGCCGCAGATCATGAGAGTGTAGGAAACTCTCGCTACCTAATCACCTCGCAATCAAATTATAAAGTAACATTTATTATAAACCATAAAATAACGTAACTAACATCATCTGTGTGATATGCGTAAGTCCAGCGCCCTACACATTATAAATCGAGATCGAGATCTAACCTAGCAAATAATAACATATGATAATTATTCAGAAAAGGCTCACCGCCTTATTATAAATAATTTAATTTATTAGGCACACTGCAGGTCTATGGAATCCTTTATACATTTAGCCTACTCATGCATAATCCACTGTGGGAAAATAATTTTGATAATTTATAAAACTCGATATTAACCCGGCAGCTACGGGAAGACTTTATAGGACGTTATCCGGACCATCAGCAATATACTATCAACATATCCTGAATAACTCTTGTCTGTAATTGCCTCATAATTAAGTTAATTGTCTGTATATAAATATAGCAATAGCACCGAGTACGAATTGACTATATATACCCTGTTTATTTTCAACTGACAGTAAATTACAAAGTTCCCATCAAGATTACTCCGTTATTTTGAAGATTTTGTAGTGACATATGGTGCTAATTGAAATGCTGGGTTGCCGAGGGTAAATTTACCCTCCCGAAAACTCCCCAGGCTTTGAGATGCCTGGCGCGGGTTCGAACCCTGGTTAGGGACATTTATGTTTTTACCAGACCCACGCGCTAACCGACTGTAGCCTACTACCACGAACGTACAATAGGATAGTAACCTTAGTTCTCCTTGAAAGAACCAGGTGATAGTCTCGTGGTGATTCACGTGATGGGTTTTGAAATAACGAGGAAAAGAAAAAGCGCAGAAGAAGAGAAGAAGGAAACAAAAATCAACAAGAAAAAGAGAGAAGAAAAGGCCCAACAGAAAACAACAACAAAAACAAACGCCACAAACCCACCCCAGCCAACAAGGTCAAGGTTAATCACCCGGAAGGCAGGAACACGAGACGGGAGGATCGCCCACCTGGACCTAAGCATCTCCATCATGACCGGAAAAATAATACACCACGACCAGGATGCCGCGACCCCCAACAGAGTTCTGTTCTCACAACCCTTTTAAACAAACCATAATAGAAGACCTATATCTATGTATCTAATGTTAAGAAATTGTACCTAATGTTAACCTCTCCGCTGCATACCCCCTATAGTATACAGGCACCCCTGTGCGGAGGTATGACGATTTGGGCGACCCTTGCAAATATCGATGAAAAGTACATCAACGTGTAGGGAATGTTCGCGCGCATCGAGCCATATATATTTGA
Organism: Paralithodes platypus; assembly: GCA_032716605.1. Classification (NCBI taxonomy): domain Eukaryota; kingdom Metazoa; phylum Arthropoda; class Malacostraca; order Decapoda; family Lithodidae; genus Paralithodes; species Paralithodes platypus. The sequence goes on along the minus strand of CM064497.1, from coordinate 50,453,216 downwards.
CCCCACAAAAAATGTCTGGGGGGGTGGGGGGGTCCATAGTTGAAGAAAGTGGAGCGAATGGCATCGCGCGGCCAGATTGTCATCACGCGGCAAGATTTCCCGGGTGAATATTCGCGCGCCCAGGGTGTAGGATGAGAGGAAGGAGACGGAGGGTTAGGGCGTAATCTCGCGCATTTATCCCACTTTCATCACTTCTATGCTATGTGGAGTATGTGTAGGTATGTGTACGTATGTAGGCCACCCATATACCAAGGAATATGCCGCATATAGACCAAATATGCGACATATAAGCGATTTCTGAATGAGTTTAGAGGCGGGAACACAGGTAGAGTTTAGGCGGGAAGGTATGAAGAGTACAGGGTGTTCTGGCTGAAAAATCACGTACAGTATATATATTGTATTTTCAGCACTCTCATGCTATATAAAGTACGTGTACATATGTAGGCCACCCATATACCAAGGAATATGCCGCATATAGACCAAATATGCGACATATAAGCGAATTATGAGAGAGTTTAGAGGCGGGAACTGAGGTGAGAGAGTTTATGAGGGAGACAAGTGCTTGTGTACCGCTTGAGTGAGTGCGGGTTTAGCGTGTGGCGGGGTGGTATCGAGAGTTGCCAAGTTATACAGGGTCTGTTGGCTGTAATATCACGTATATATCGTATTTTCAGCACTGTCATGCTATATATAAAGTACGTGTACGTATGTAGGCCACCCATATACCAAGGAATATGCCGCATATAGACCAAATATGCGACATATAAGCGAATTATGAGAGTTTAGAGGCGGGAACTGAGGTGAGAGAGTTTACGCGGGAGACAAGTGCTTGTGTAGCCTACCGCTTGAGTGAATGCGGGGTGGCGGGATGGTATCGAGAGTTGCCAAGTTGTACAGGGTCTGTTGGCTGTAATATCACGTATATATCTTATTTTTAGCACTGTCATGCTATATATAAAGTATGTGTACGTATGTAGGCGACCCATATAACAATGAATATACCGCATATAGACCAATATTATGCGATATATAAGCCTTATGAATGTGTTTTAGGGAGAGTTGTGGTGGGTGGGTGGGTGAGAGGGAGGATGGGAGGGAGGGAAGTCTAGCTGTGTGTCGCTCAGTAACAGTTACACAGTAACAGTCGCTGTCCAAGGCCAGCCACGGCAGTCAGCTGTATGTTAGGGCGGCGTCGGCAGGGCCAGCAGAGGTCCTGGATGGCAATAATATGGTTGTCCCTGTCGCCTTGCCCTTCGTCCCTTTCTTCCCTTTGGCAGGGGCAGGGACAGGGGCAGTGGCAGGGGCAGAAGGGCCGGCAGAGGCGGCAGGGGCGGCTGGTGGTGGTGGTGGTGGCAAGGTGGTAGTGGCAGAGGTAAAAGTATTTTACCCATGCCCTTCCCTGTCTTCCCAGTGGCCCCCGCAGGTCCTGCAGCCCAAGGGCGGCCTCCTGCGTCGGTGGTAGTGGTGGCAGTGGTGGTGGTAGTGGTGGTAGCAGTTGCCTGGGTGGTGGTGGCAGTGTCCCAGAAAGACAATGACTCTGTGCACTGCCCTTGCTTGCACGTGTTATACGTGCTTTATGTGCAGGTTCCTCGTCCTAGGACCTACTCGTGCCATAGTAATGGTAGCTAGGGTCTTTGGCAGACACTCTTTGCCTTCCACAGCCGCTGACACCACCAGAAGGAGGGCTGGTTGTGTCTTTAGGGCGAGAGCATGAGGGTGGTGTAGGCTCCAATGTGTGTGTACGTGCGTGCGTGTGTACCGCTTGCCTGTGTGCGGGCCGAGCGTGTGGGGTGGTGGTATCGAGAGGTGCCAAGTCGTACTACACTCGCACCAATTTGTAGCCGCCTGGCTGTAAGACCGCGGTTTTGGTATGCGTTCAAAAACCGAGATTATATAAGGGGTTCCGCAGCGCAGCGGTAAAACTCTTATTAGTGTTTCAGCACTTGCTGGGTTAAGAAAGAAATAAACCTTGTTAAAAATAAATAAATGAACCAGAGCCGGAGTGTCATTCATCTCAAGGCCACCTGCCCCCAAAAAGAGTTGACCAATTATAATAAACCTGTTATGCCAGGTTTTTACTGGGGTTTAATTGGTTTTGATCAAGTGGGTTCTTCCTAACTGGAGAAACCAACCCAAATGGATGAATAATAGACTATTAGATCTTCTAGGAAAAAAGAGAGGAATATATAGAAAAATTAAGAAAGGCGAAATTCACCTACTTGCTTACTATCAGAATCTATCACGACAGGTAAAAAAAGGATATTAAGAAAGAAAAAAGAAACTATGAAAGTAAGGTTGCCAATGACTCAAAAAATAATCCTAAAGCTTTTTACCAACTATATAAATCCAAGGTTAGAGATGTAATTGGTCCCCTTAAAACTTCGATAGGAGAAATGACAGAAAATGATTTAGAAATGTGTAATACTAATATTAAATAGTCAATTTCTTTCCGTTTTCACAAAAGAAAATTTGGCACAGTTTGGCACAGTCCGTAAGGTATACAGGGTGTTTCATAAATACCTTTTCTAAATTTCAGAATGAATAGACCTAGCAATAATAAATATACTTTACTATGTGACGGTTTTGGAAATTTCTCATATTTACCGGGATATTACACATTTTAGTTTAAATAGGAAAGTCTAGGGGATGAAAACGATCAGTAGATTACCATCACCTCAATTACTTTATTTTGTCATAAATGTTTGAACATCAATGTATTTTACAGTATTTACAATAGTTGCTCGAAGTTTCTCCCACCCTCGTTGATACAGGCTTGGGCTTGGCGCATAAGAGACTGTCGCACTCTTTCAAATATCCCTGGTGTGTTTCTTACTTTTCTGCATGCCTCTTGAACTCGTTGCCACAGTTGCTGACGGGTGTTGATTTGTGTAGCATACACCCTGCTCTTCAAGTGTCCCCAAAGATAAAAGTCAAGTGGAGTTAGGTCCGGTGATCTAGGTGGCCAGGCGATGGGACCACCACGGCCTATCCACTTATCAGGGTACATAACATTAAGGAAATCTCTCGTACCTCGTGCAAAGTGAGCTGGAGCCCCATCCTGCATGAACCACATTTGTCTATGTGTTCTAAGAGGCACATCTTCAAGTAGTATGGGTAAGTCATCCTGAAGAAATCTGGTGTACACATTGCCTGTAAGTCGTTGTGGTAACATAAAAGGTCCGATTACATGGTCACCAAGAATACCGGCCCAAACATTAATCGAAAAGCGTTCCTGATGTCCCCTCGTTGTTGTTGCATGTGGATTTTCTGCTCCCCATGTATGTGTATTATGTAGGTTCAACATGCCATTTCTTGTGAAATTTGCCTCATCACTAAACAAAACCTCTGCAATAAAACCATTGTTCTCCCTCTCTTGAGTAAGGAGCCACCGACAGAAATCCACTCGTTGGTGATAATCACGTTCAGTCAGAGCATGGATGGGCTGGTGATGATATGGGTACAGGCCATGTCTGTTTACAATCCTCCATACTGATGCATGAGCCACACCAAGTCGACGTGTGCTTGTAGATGGATCATCTGCGATGGCATCAAGGATATCCTCTTCTGCATCGAGTAGTTGCTCATCATGAGGCCTTCCTCTGTCTACTGCACGTGGATTCAGTGAGCCATATTCCCGTAGTCGTTTTTCTACGCTGAGGAAAGTAGGCCGAGATGTTTGCCTCCGGTTGGGATATTGTTCACCGTACATTCTTACTGCTTCAGCTGCATTTCCTCCAGCTGCACCTAAAGTAAGTAACATATGTCTGTGTACTCAGCAGAGGTGTATGGCTCCATGTCTGGTACTTACTTAAGACTGCCAGTACATCCTTCTTTCTCTCACCTTCTCACATTACCTTCAATTTGTGAAGCTTCATTCATACAGTATTCGAACCCATGAAGCAAATTGATCGAGCACCTATTGTAAATACTGTAAAATACATTGATGTTCAAACATTTATGACAAAATAAAGTAATTGAGGTGATGGTAATCTACTGATTGTGTTCATCCCCTAGACTTTCCTATTTAAACTAAAATGTGTAATATCCGGTAAATATGAGAAATTTCCAAAACGGTCACATAGTAAAGTATATTTATTATTGCTAGGTCTATTCATTCTGAAATTTATGAAAGGTATTTATGAAACACCCTGTATAGCGATAGTATAGAAAATAGGTTAATTACGGTTACTATAAGTAGAAATTATGTGCTTAAGGAAATTGACAGACTGAAACCTTATAAATCGCCTAGTCCTGATGAGGTATATGCTAGAGTATTAAAAAAATGCAGAGATGAGTTAAGTTACCCATTAACATTTCTATTTAACAAGTCATTAGAAACAGGTATAGTTCCAGAAGCTTGGAAGCTTGCAAATGTAGTTCCGATCTTCAAAAAAGGTGATAAATCAATAGCATCCAATTACCGTCCCATTAGTCTCACTTCAATCATAGGAAAGCTACTAGAGTCAATTATTGCTAGGAATATGAGAAACCACTTAGAAACATTTAACTTAATCAATTCTTCTCAGCATAGATTCACTCAAGGACGGTCTTGCCTTACAAATTTGCTTAGTTTTTTCTCAGAGGTATAATTTATGAAGCAGTAGATAATGACAAGTCATATGATATTATATATTTATATTTATTAGTGGCCCCTCCATCATTGACGAACATGCCTATTACATAAGGCACCCTCTTCAAACACTCATCCGCCGTAGTTTTGAATCTACCGCGCAGAGCATTTAAAATATGAGGAGCCTTCATCATGAACGCACGCGACCTCACTCATGGCTTCAGTCATTATGAATTGGGTTCTCACTACGAAAAAACTTCGTAAAATATAAAAACAAAAAGAAAATAAGAATAACTATTCAATAAGCTTTCCATAATATCGTGGATGTACTTGTGTGGATCTTTGACCAGACGCTGACTCAGGCGTCATTCTTCCTTCTCTGCTCTGCGCTCAGCCTGCCCGGACGTGTCTCCCCACGCTCCGCTGGTTCCGCATTTGTTTACTCCGGGATGTATCGAGTAAGGTTAGGATATGCGTAGCAGGAGTGTCCTGGGCTAGTTGCCCGCAGTGCAGTGTATTTTGGGTCGTGTGTTTGGGGCATCTATTTCGGATGTACCCTCGTGGTCCTGTTGTGCACATGTGAACTTTTTCACTGTTAGCTAGCTTTGTGATGCAGGCGGCTTTCATTACGCGTTATTATTGCTTCCTTTTATCTTTTTGATGAGGTAGCTTATTTTTGCTGACGTTCCCAGCGTATTTTTCTTCACTTAGTGAATTTTTTTCTGGGTCCCGAGTCAGTTCTTCCCTTTGCCGGAAGTGTATGCTACAGTGGTGTGTTGACGGTGGTTCCTGTTGTGATATAATTTAGTGCTTTGTGTTTATATTACGACATGTTTACTTTTATGTCCGTCTGCCTAGGCCTAGCCAGCCTCTCGTAGCTTTGCCACATGTACAAGTGTTATTGATTTATGTTATAAATATGTACTACTGTGTCATGTGTGTCCTGGTTTAGTTGTGTATTGGCTAATTCCACGGTCTATTTATGTGTCCTGGTTTAGTTGTGTATTGGCTATTTCCTCGGACTATGTTGGGCCTGGCGTTAGTTGTGTTTTGGCTACGCCTCGGTCCTGTGTTACGTTCAGATGGTATCTGGACGGGGTGGGTTATTTCCGGCGGGTTTTTCTCGGTTACACCATGAAAAACCCGGCTGGTTGCCGAGTTTTAGCCACGCGTGGTTTAAAAACAGGCTTGTTTACCCGGCGAGTGGGTGTCTGTGGCTCCCCAGGACTGCGTCTCCGTGGTGCCTGTTTCAGGCTCCTTATGAATCCCGGCGGGATGGCTGTACCCATCTAACAGTGTTCATACGGACACGTGTTTGTAGTTTTTTCGGTTTTGCAAAGCCAATAAAAAACTAAGCTGTTGTTGTTTTTCCTCCCCGGCGATCTTTTACAAAGAAGTGGGGATAGGAATGGTTGGGGTTAACTTTAAATCACCCGGCGGGTGCAACCTGGAAGGGTGGGATGACCTAATTTACAAAAGAAATTCAGTTTAGTTGACCAGACAATTGAGGGATGCATTGTGTATCACCTTCAACATACGACGAATTAAGGCATAATTGAGGTTAACGTTTTTAAACTATTATTCACACCCGGCGGGTGCTCCCTGGAAGGGTGGGAATAACGAATTTTCAATTCAATTAGTTAACCAGACAATTGAGGGATACGTTTTGTATCGCCGTCTTCAGCATAAGGCGCAATTGGGGTTAACAGTTTTTAAACTAATATTCACACCCGGCGGGTGCTCCTTGGAAGGGTGGGAATAACGAATTTACAATTCAGTTAGTTAACCAGACAATTGAGGGATACGTTTTGTATCGCCGCCTTCAGCATACGGCGATCTAAAAAGATACTTCGGGAGAAGTTAGATCTCGTATATATGTCAGGCTTCCCAGTTTTTGATCTACGAGATAATTCGGGGGCCGGCGTCTTGTTTTAGGGGGTTTTTCCAAAAAATTGAATCTGGAAACAAACATCACCGGAAAGACTAAATCAGTTATAAACGCCATGCGGGTCTTTTTATTATGTCAGAGGGTATTCATAAATCTTTTTGGACAACTTAAGATATTTTGAAATCTTTTACTTAGGAACCCCACCGCGTAGCGAGCTGTAGTCGTTGTGGATTGCGTCTCGTTACCCGGCGGGTTATTTAACACTTGTGTGCGAACATGTTGGATTAACCTTATGAGCATTAATTCCTGGAATTTTTTTTTTTTTTTCCAGAGCTGGGTCCCGGCGGGTCTATACAGAACCTGGAGTAAGTTTCCCACCAGTCTCTGTCATGGCTACCTTTGCCCCGGTTTTTGCTTTATGCATTACGCCCTCCTGTTCAGGTATCCCTATTTTTGCGCACACCCTTTGTATAAAATGTGTTAAATGTCTCGACCGCTCAAGGGGTCTGTGGGTGATGCGTAACTGTACCTTTTGCTCTCAACTCAGTTTAAAAGTCTTACAAGACAATGATAAGACCGCAGCGGTCGCCTTATGGGAGGTCAGGCAGGAGATGACCGCTTATACTACTATTGTAGCTCATAAGTCACTTCATTGCGATAACGTCCCGTTGTGGGATAAGTTACTAATTGAGCACCCTCCCCTTAAACGTCCCTCTAGAGTAACTGTTCGTAAGCCAGCAGAGACTGGACAGGGTTCTATACTTGCTCCAGCCCCAGGCACAGCTAAGCGACAGCGAGAACCGACGCCCCCGGTGGCAGCCTCCTCGTTACGGGCGAGATCTAGGTCCAGGTCCCCGCTTAGACAGCAGCCGCCGAGTCTCTCTTCTTCACCAACGAGCAAGAAGAGTAAGACAGAGGGGTCAATAAGTGGATATAGCGAGAAATCTTCTAAACCCAAGAGCAGTTCGCGGTCGCAACGTAGCCACAAATCTTCCCGAAAGGACTCACATGATCGAAAGGCCTCCCGGCGTTCACCGGAGTCTAGTGCCTCTCGTCATACCTCTACCCCCGACAGAGCTAGTGTTCAATCTCATGGGGAGAGTTTAGTACCAGTACCAAAAGATAGTTTACCTCTTAGTATTTTAACTCTAGATTTGGAGAGTTCAGTGGACAGTGATCGTCCACTGGCAGAGTCAAGTGGGAACTCCATAATTGAGGGTATTTCAGACTCCCAAGGGAGTGCAGGCCAAGGCATGGGTGTTTGGCGGTTTTCTCAACCTATGGCTCGAACTACACAAACAGTGGCTGATGTCCACCGGGACGCGGCGATCCCATCATCTATTCCTGACTTGTCTTTGCAACAAGATGAGACTCCGGCTTCGGCGGAATCCTCTCGTGGTGAGCCGGATGACAAAGACGATGTATCTATCATCTCAGACATGGAAGTGCAGGAGTCGGGGTCAGTTTTAGACGCCGCACAGGATCGTAATGATTCACCTTTGAGTTCATCATCGAATAAATTTGTCACAGCAGAGGAAATAGATGGGCTGCTGGTTAATGCTCTCACTAAATCTTTTGGCCAACAGCCGGAGACTCCTACAGTGGACCTGGGAGCTCCTATGACAAGTTCTAACGTCCGGCCTCTGATGACTTCTATTGCCTTGACTCAGATCCCTCACCCTCCCTCTATATCACCATCGGTGGTCACTAGGCCTGCTACGGCGGCACTGACTACTTGTAATGTAAGGGTTATAACGGATGTCAATCCATCCCCTTTAGATAAAGCACCTATGAGAAAGGTAGCTATGCCCTTACTGTACGGCCCAGATGAGTCATGGGTACACTTGATCCCCACTAATCCAGAGGTCGCTCAACCTACCTTGTCAGGGGAACTTCCGGTGCCACGAGAGTGGGTAATACAAGGCAATACATCTAAAAAATGACGGGCCTTGGATACTTTGGGGAATGTACTAGATGTTAATGTTAAGGCCATTCCTAATTATTATCACCAGGACTATTTTGTTTATACTGCTAAACCTCCCCTGCCCCCTGCCTCAGCTTCGAAACTGTTTTCTGACTGGTCCAAGCACGATGGTTTTAATGACATAAAGACACTGTCAACCCTCACACCAGAACTTGATTTGCAAACTGTCACAGACTCAGCCGCTAATCCAGTGTTGAAGGTGGGGCAGTTGGGTCCGGGACCTTGGGTGGATTGGGAGACGGATGCTCAGAACTTTGCGACCACCTTCACCTCAAAAACTTCCCACCAGATCCCTCAGGATAGTCATTCTTGGTTCTCTATGCCAGTGTGTTCTGCCGGCGGAGTCCCTTCAGCTTTGTTTGATTTCTTAGCTGCCCCCAAAATCAATTTATGTGAACTCAAGGACCCTTTCACTACCCCTACCCCTACTCACCTAGACCGAGAATTTAGGCTACGGGGGAAAGCATTTAGACTTTTCTCACAGTACATTGTGACGCAACAGGTAGCTAAATCGATGCTCCGGTCCACTCAGGCAATCGCAGACGCGGATGCTAGAAGATCGGTTGAACTGTCTCGGCGACTGCTCCTTCAGTCGTCAATTCAGTCATTGGGTGACATACGCACAGCCTTGCTTGAGGCGGTGCGAGCATGACAAGATCTCAGGATGTCCTTGGTACGGAAGCTTCCTGATCGTATTGCGAATCAGGTGGTCATGTCACCAGTGCTCACTCCCTCTTTAATGTCCCCTGAGGTGTGGAGAACCGTTTTTAATATGGCTCAGGCCTTTAAACATAGTCCCGCCTCTTCTAAGAAACCTGCCTTTAACTTCCCCAAACCCAAGCCAGTCGCAAAAGCACAGCCGGAGGGATCTAAGCCCTTTCATCTACCTAAGTCCTCCTCCACTCAAGGTCAGTACAGGTATAAACAGGGTAAGTTTACAGGTCAGAAAGGACGAGGCTATAATAAACCAGGTCAGGGCCCGTCTTCTGCCAACGCCAGCCAGCCGGCGAAGCGTCCACCACCACCACCTCCACCATAACAAAACTAATGTCTCTCTCATTCCCGGGGCCGGTCTTAAGGCGGGTGGATCCGAGGGTAGTACAGCCGGCGAACCCTTGTCTGCTAACTGGGTCGTTCCGAACGTGTCACCAAGCATGGCCGTTAAACACTTGGGCAAGGATGGTGGCACGCAAAGGCATCACTTGGCAGTGGCTCCGGCGACCTCGTTTACGTCAGCCGACAACGGCGAATCTAGTTTCTTTAGAGGTGGAGTCACTGGTCAAGGAAATGATGGCCAAGAATGTCATCATCCCGGTCCCTCAAAATTACCCAGTCTTCACATCCAAGCTATTTTTGGTTCCCAAAAGGGACAGTGTTCAGATGAGACCCGTCGTAGACCTGTCTTATCTGAACCTTCACATTCACAACGGGTCATTCAGGATGTTAACAGTGCACCAAATCAGGCTAACACTTCCGCTGGGAGGTTGGATGTGTTCCTTAGACCTGACAGACGCTTATTTATTAGTGGCCCCACCATCATTGACGAACATGCCTATTACATAAGGCATCCTCTTCAAACACTAATCCGCCGTAGTTTGAATCTACCGCGCAGAGCATTTAAAATCTGAGGAGCCTTCATCATGAGCGCACGCGACCTCACTCATGGCTTCAGTCATTATGAATTGGGTTCTCACTACGAAAAAACTTCGTAAAAAATAAAAAACAAAAATAAAATAAGAATAACTATCCAATAAGCTTTCCATCATATCGTGGATGTACTTGTGTGGATCTTTGACCAGACGCTGATTCAGGCGTCATTCTTCCTTCTCTGCTCTGCGGTCAGCCGGCCCGGACGTGTTTCTCCACGCTCCGCTGGTTCCGCATTTGCTGCGTCCCTAGTGAGTCTTTTCTCATTTGTTTACTCCAGGATGTATCGAGTAAGGTTAGGATATGCGTAGCAGGAGTGTCCTGGGCTGGTTGCCCGCAGTGCGGTGTATTTTGGGTCGTGTGTTTGGGGCATCTATTTCGGATGAACCCTCGTGGTCCGGTTGTGAACAGGTGAACTTTTTCACAGTTAGCTAGCTTTGTGATGCAGGCGGCTTTCATTACGCGTTATTGCTTCCTTTTATCTTTCTGATGAGGTAGCGTATTTTTGCTGACGTTCCCAGCGTATTTTTCTTCACTTAGTGAATTTTTTTCTGGGTCCCGAGTCAGTTCTTCCCTTTGCCGGAAGTGTATGCTACAGTGGTGTGTTGACGGTGGTTCCTGTTGTGATATAATTTAGTGCTTTGTGTTTATATTACGACATGTTTACTTTTATGTCCGTCTGCCTAGGCCTAGCCAGCCTCTCGTAGCTTTGCCACATGTACAAGTGTTATTGATTTATGTTATAAATATGTACTACTGTGTCATGTGTGTCCTGGTTTAGTTGTGTATTGGCTAATTCCACGGTCTATTTATGTGTCCTGGTTTAGTTGTGTATTGGCTATTTCCTCGGACTATGTTGGGCCTGGCGTTAGTTGTGTTTTGGCTACGCCTCGGTCCTGTGTTACGTTCAGATGGTATCTGGACGGGGTGGGTTATTTCCGGCGGGTTTTTCTCGGTTACACCATGAAAAACCCGGCTGGTTGCCGAGTTTTAGCCACGCGTGGTTTAAAAACAGGCTTGTTTACCCGGCGAGTGGGTGTCTGTGGCTCCCAGGACTGCGTCTCCGTGGTGCCTGTTTCAGGCTCCTTATGAATCCCGGCGGGATGGCTGTACCCATCTAACAGTGTTCATACGGACACGTGTTTGTAGTTTTTTCGGTTTTGCAAAGCCAATAAAAACTAAGCTGTTGTTGTTTTCCTCCCCGGCGATCTTTTACAAAGAAGTGGGGATAGGAATGGTTGGGGTTAACTTTAAATCACCCGGCGGGTGCAACCTGGAAGGGTGGGATGACCTAATTTACAAAAGAAATTCAGTTTAGTTGACCAGACAATTGAGGGATGCATTGTGTATCACCTTCAACATACGACGAATTAAGGCACAATTGAGGTTAACGTTTTTAAACTATTATTCACACCCGGCGGGTGCTCCCTGGAAGGGTGGGAATAACGAATTTTCAATTCAATTAGTTAACCAGACAATTGAGGGATACGTTTTGTATCGCCGTCTTCAGCATAAGGCGCAATTGGGGTTAACAGTTTTTAAACTAATATTCACACCCGGCGGGTGCTCCTTGGAAGGGTGGGAATAACGAATTTACAATTCAGTTAGTTAACCAGACAATTGAGGGATACGTTTTGTATCGCCGCCTTCAGCATACGGCGATCTAAAAAGATACTTCGGGAGAAGTTAGATCTCGTATATATGTCAGGCTTCCCAGTTTTTGATCTACGAGATAATTCGGGGGCCGGCGTCTTGTTTTAGGGGGTTTTTCCAAAAAATTGAATCTGGAAACAAACATCACCGGAAAGACTAAATCAGTTATAAACGCCATGCGGGTCTTTTTATTATGTCAGAGGGTATTCATAAATCTTTTTGGACAACTTAAGATATTTTGAAATCTTTTACTTAGGAACCCCACCGCGTAGCGAGCTGTAGTCGTTGTGGATTGCGTCTCGTTACCCGGCGGGTTATTTAACACTTGTGTGCGAACATGTTGGATTAACCTTATGAGCATTAATTCCTGGATTTTTTTTTTTTTTTCCAGAGCTGGGTCCCGGCGGGTCTATACAGAACCTGGAGTAAGTTTCCCACCAGTCTCTGTCATGGCTACCTTTGCCCCGGTTTTTGCTTTATGCATTACGCCCTCCTGTTCAGGTATCCCTATTTTTGCGCACACCCTTTGTATAAAATGTGTTAAATGTCTCGACCGCTCAAGGGGTCTGTGGGTGATGCGTAACTGTACCTTTTGCTCTCAACTCAGTTTAAAAGTCTTACAAGACAATGATAAGACCGCAGCGGTCGCCTTATGGGAGGTCAGGCAGGAGATGACCGCTTATACTACTATTGTAGCTCATAAGTCACTTCATTGCGATAACGTCCCGTTGTGGGATAAGTTACTAATTGAGCACCCTCCCCTTAAACGTCCCTCTAGAGTAACTGTTCGTAAGCCAGCAGAGACTGGACAGGGTTCTATACTTGCTCCAGCCCCAGGCACAGCTAAGCGACAGCGAGAACCGACGCCCCGGTGGCAGCCTCCTCGTTACGGGCGAGATCTAGGTCCAGGTCCCCGCTTAGACAGCAGCCGCCGAGTCTCTCTTCTTCACCAACGAGCAAGAAGAGTAAGACAGAGGGGTCAATAAGTGGATATAGCGAGAAATCTTCTAAACCCAAGAGCAGTTCGCGGTCGCAACGTAGCCACAAATCTTCCCGAAAGGACTCACATGATCGAAAGGCCTCCCGGCGTTCACCGGAGTCTAGTGCCTCTCGTCATACCTCTACCCCCGACAGAGCTAGTGTTCAATCTCATGGGGAGAGTTTAGTACCAGTACCAAAAGATAGTTTACCTCTTAGTATTTTAACTCTAGATTTGGAGAGTTCAGTGGACAGTGATCGTCCACTGGCAGAGTCAAGTGGGAACTCCATAATTGAGGGTATTTCAGACTCCCAAGGGAGTGCAGGCCAAGGCATGGGTGTTTGGCGGTTTTCTCAACCTATGGCTCGAACTACACAAACAGTGGCTGATGTCCACCGGGACGCGGCGATCCCATCATCTATTCCTGACTTGTCTTTGCAACAAGATGAGACTCCGGCTTCGGCGGAATCCTCTCGTGGTGAGCCGGATGACAAAGACGATGTATCTATCATCTCAGACATGGAAGTGCAGGAGTCGGGGTCAGTTTTAGACGCCGCACAGGATCGTAATGATTCACCTTTGAGTTCATCATCGAATAAATTTGTCACAGCAGAGGAAATAGATGGGCTGCTGGTTAATGCTCTCACTAAATCTTTTGGCCAACAGCCGGAGACTCCTACAGTGGACCTGGGAGCTCCTATGACAAGTTCTAACGTCCGGCCTCTGATGACTTCTATTGCCTTGACTCAGATCCCTCACCCTCCCTCTATATCACCATCGGTGGTCACTAGGCCTGCTACGGCGGCACTGACTACTTGTAATGTAAGGGTTATAACGGATGTCAATCCATCCCCTTTAGATAAAGCACCTATGAGAAAGGTAGCTATGCCCTTACTGTACGGCCCAGATGAGTCATGGGTACACTTGATCCCCACTAATCCAGAGGTCGCTCAACCTACCTTGTCAGGGGAACTTCCGGTGCCACGAGAGTGGGTAATACAAGGCAATACATCTAAAAAATGACGGGCCTTGGATACTTTGGGGAATGTACTAGATGTTAATGTTAAGGCCATTCCTAATTATTATCACCAGGACTATTTTGTTTATACTGCTAAACCTCCTCTGCCCCCTGCCTCAGCTTCGAAACTGTTTTCTGACTGGTCCAAGCACGATGGTTTTAATGACATAAAGACACTGTCAACCCTCACACCAGAACTTGATTTGCAAACTGTCACAGACTCAGCCGCTAATCCAGTGTTGAAGGTGGGGCAGTTGGGTCCGGGACCTTGGGTGGATTGGGAGACGGATGCTCAGAACTTTGCGACCACCTTCACCTCAAAAACTTCCCACCAGATCCCTCAGGATAGTCATTCTTGGTTCTCTATGCCAGTGTGTTCTGCCGGCGGAGTCCCTTCAGCTTTGTTTGATTTCTTAGCTGCCCCCAAAATCAATTTATGTGAACTCAAGGACCCTTTCACTACCCCTACCCCTACTCACCTAGACCGAGAATTTAGGCTACGGGGGAAAGCATTTAGACTTTTCTCACAGTACATTGTGACGCAACAGGTAGCTAAATCGATGCTCCGGTCCACTCAGGCAATCGCAGACGCGGATGCTAGAAGATCGGTTGAACTGTCTCGGCGACTGCTCCTTCAGTCGTCAATTCAGTCATTGGGTGACATACGCACAGCCTTGCTTGAGGCGGTGCGAGCATGACAAGATCTCAGGATGTCCTTGGTACGGAAGCTTCCTGATCGTATTGCGAATCAGGTGGTCATGTCACCAGTGCTCACTCCCTCTTTAATGTCCCCTGAGGTGTGGAGAACCGTTTTTAATATGGCTCAGGCCTTTAAACATAGTCCCGCCTCTTCTAAGAAACCTGCCTTTAACTTCCCCAAACCCAAGCCAGTCGCAAAAGCACAGCCGGAGGGATCTAAGCCCTTTCATCTACCTAAGTCCTCCTCCACTCAAGGTCAGTACAGGTATAAACAGGGTAAGTTTACAGGTCAGAAAGGACGAGGCTATAATAAACCAGGTCAGGGCCCGTCTTCTGCCAACGCCAGCCAGCCGGCGAAGCGTCCACCACCACCACCTCCACCATAACAAAACTAATGTCTCTCTCATTCCCGGGGCCGGTCTTAAGGCGGGTGGATCCGAGGGTAGTACAGCCGGCGAACCCTTGTCTGCTAACTGGGTCGTTCCGAACGTGTCACCAAGCATGGCCGTTAAACACTTGGGCAAGGATGGTGGCACGCAAAGGCATCACTTGGCAGTGGCTCCGGCGACCTCGTTTACGTCAGCCGACAACGGCGAATCTAGTTTCTTTAGAGGTGGAGTCACTGGTCAAGGAAATGATGGCCAAGAATGTCATCATCCCGGTCCCTCAAAATTACCCAGTCTTCACATCCAAGCTATTTTTGGTTCCCAAAAGGGACAGTGTTCAGATGAGACCCGTCGTAGACCTGTCTTATCTGAACCTTCACATTCACAACGGGTCATTCAGGATGTTAACAGTGCACCAAATCAGGCTAACACTTCCGCTGGGAGGTTGGATGTGTTCCTTAGACCTGACAGACGCTTATTTATTAGTGGCCCCACCATTGACGAACATGCCTATTACATAAGGCATCCTCTTCAAACACTAATCCGCCGTAGTTTGAATCTACCGCGCAGAGCATTTAAAATCTGAGGAGCCTTCATCATGAGCGCACGCGACCTCACTCATGGCTTCAGTCATTATGAATTGGGTTCTCACTACGAAAAAACTTCGTAAAAAATAAAAAACAAAAATAAAATAAGAATAACTATCCAATAAGCTTTCCATCATATCGTGGATGTACTTGTGTGGATCTTTGACCAGACGCTGATTCAGGCGTCATTCTTCCTTCTCTGCTCTGCGGTCAGCCGGCCCGGACGTGTTTCTCCACGCTCCGCTGGTTCCGCATTTGCTGCGTCCCTAGTGAGTCTTTTCTCATTTGTTTACTCCAGGATGTATCGAGTAAGGTTAGGATATGCGTAGCAGGAGTGTCCTGGGCTGGTTGCCCGCAGTGCGGTGTATTTTGGGTCGTGTGTTTGGGGCATCTATTTCGGATGAACCCTCGTGGTCCGGTTGTGAACAGGTGAACTTTTTCACAGTTAGCTAGCTTTGTGATGCAGGCGGCTTTCATTACGCGTTATTGCTTCCTTTTATCTTTCTGATGAGGTAGCGTATTTTTGCTGACGTTCCCAGCGTATTTTTCTTCACTTAGTGAAATTTTTTCTGGGTCCCGAGTCAGTTCTTCCCTTTGCCGGAAGTATTTGCTACAGTGGTGTGTTGGCGGTGGTTCCTGTTGTGATATAATTCAGTGCTTTTTGTTTATATTCTGACATGTTAATGTTATCCGTCTGCCTAGGCCTAGCCAGCCTCTCGTAGCTTTACCACAGATTCAAGTGTTATTGATTTATTTTCTAAATATGTACTACTGTGTGATGTGTGTCCTGGTTTAGTTGTGTATTGGCTAATTCCATGGACTATTTATGTGTCCTGGGTTAGTTGTGTTTTGGCTACGCCTCGGTCCTGTGTTGCGTTCAGATGGTATCTGGACGGGGTGGGTTATTTACGGCGGGTTTTTCTCGGTTACACCATGAAAAAACCCGGCTGGTTGCCGAGTTTTGGCCAAGCGTGGTTTAAAAACAGGCTTGTTTCCCCGGCGAGTGGGTGTCTGTGGCTCCCCAGGACTGCGTCTCTGGGGTGCCTGTTTCAGGCTCCTTCTGATTCCCGGCGGGTTGGCTGTACCCACCTAACAGTGTTCATACGGACACGTGTTGTTTGTAGTTTTTTCGTTTTTGCAAAGCCAATATAAAACTATGCTGTTGTTGTATTTCCTCCCTGGCGATCTTTTACAAAGATGTGGGCTTGGGAACAATTGGGGTTAACTTTTAAACTTTAAATCACCCGGCGGGTGCAACCTGGTAGGGTGGGATGACCGAATTTGCAAAATTCAGTTTAGTTGACCAGACAATTGAGGGATGCATTGTGTATCGCCTCCTTCAACATACGGCAATTTAAGACACAATTGGGGTTAACGTTTTTTTAAACTAATATTCACACCTGGCGGGTGCTCCCTGGAAGGGTGGGAATAACGAATTTACAATTCAGTTAGTTAACCAGACAATTGAGGGATACGTTTTGTATCGCCGCCTTCAGCATACGGCGCAATTGGGGTTAACGTTTTTTAAACTAATATTCACACCCGGCGGGTGCTCCCTGGAAGGGTGGGAATAACGAATTTACAATTCAGTTAGTTAACCAGACAATTGAGGGATACGTTTTGTATCGCCGCCTTCAACATACGGCGATCTAAAAAGATACTTCGGGAGAAGTTAGATCTCGTATATTTGTCAGGCTTCCCAGTTTTTGATCTACGAGATAATTCGGGGGCCGGCGTCTTTTTTAGTTTTTTTTCTTCTCCAAAATTGAATCTTGAAACAAACACCTCCGGAAAGACTTAATCAGTTATAAACGCCATGCTGGTCTTTATATATTATGTCAGAGGGTATTCATAAATCTTTTGGACAAATTAAGATATTCTGAAATCTTTTACTTAGGAAACCCCACCGCGTAGCGAGCTGTAGTCGTTGAGTATTACGTCTCGTTACCCGGCGGGTTATTTAACACTTGTGTGCGAACATGTTTGGGTTAACCTTACGAGCATTAATTCCTGGAAATTTTCTTTTTTTCCAGAGCTGGGTCCCGGCGGGTCTATGCAGAACCTGGAGTAAGTATCCCACCAGTCTCTGTCATGGCTACCTTTGCCCCGGTTTTTGCTTTATGCATTACGCCCTCCTGTTCAGTATCCCTATTTTTGTGCACACCCTTTGTATAAAATGTGTTAAAATGTCTCGTTTGGTGTGGGTTACCTTTCCGGCGTTTTTTCTCGTTGCTCCGAGAACACCGTTTTTGTTTACCGAGTTTTAGTCAGGATGGCTCAAAATAGGTAAGTTACCCCGACGAGTTTGGTCGCTTGAGGGCTCATAAGAAACTGCGTTTTCTGTGGTCGAGCCTGGGATCAGGCTTCCTGTGTTATTCATTGCTTTATGCATTACGCCCTCCTGTAATGTATAGTTTAGTGTGGGTTACCTTTCCGGCGTTTTTCTCGTTGCTCTGAGGACACCGTTTTTGTTTACCGAGTTTTAGTCAGGATGGCTAAAATAGGTAAGTTACCCCGACGAGTTTGGTCGCTTGAGGGCTCATCAGAAACTGCGTTTTCTATGGTCGAGCCTGGGATCAGGCTTCCTGGTTTATTCCCGTCGAGGGGGGCTCCACACAGTTTTCTAGGTGATCAGGCTGACACCTGTTGGACTTGGTTTTCTCTGCTTTTCAAAGCCATTGAAACAATGCTGTCTGTTTGTTTGGTCTTTACCTCCCGGCGACCTTTTTACAAAGAGGTCTGGGGCAGGTATACTTGGTTTGACATTGCATATAAAACCCGGCGGTTGTACCTTCGGGTGGTTATATTAACGGATTTGCGATTCGAGATAATTTGCCAAACAATTGATTGATACAATAGGGTATCACGGCCTTCAAGACGGCGATCTATGAGGGCTTCTGGGAAAAGCCGGATTAGAGATTAAGATAGGCTTAGACTTTTTATGGGATAAAAAGATGCCTGAATCTTACTAGTGTCTCAAGTGTAAAGGGATACTTGAAAGACTTCATCTTTAATAAAGATATGCTTCATCTTTATGAGGATTAAGAAGTTATTCTTAATTCTTTTGGACAGGTGAAAGATATGCTGAAATCTTTAATAAGCCATTGAAACAATGCCGTTTGTTTGTTTAGTCTTTCCCTCCCGGCGACCTTTTTACAAAGAGGTCTGGGGCAGGTACAATTGGTTTGACATTGCATATAAAACCCGGCGGTTGTACCTTTGGGTGGTTATATTAACTGATTTGCAATTCGCGATCTTTGTATTTCCTCCCCGGCGATCTTTTACAAAGAAGTGGGGTTAGGAACATTTGGGGTTAACTTTTAAACTTTAAATCACCCGGCGGGTGCAACCTGGAAGGGTGGGATGCCCGAATTTGCAAAATTCAGTTTAGTTGACCAGATAATTGAGGGATGCATTGTGTATCGCCTCCTTCAACATACGGCGCTTTAGGGCACAATTGGGGTTAACGTTTTTTAAAACTAATATTCACACCCGGCGGGTGCTCCTTGGAGGGATGGGAATAACGAATTTACGATTCAGTTAGTTAACCAGACATTTGAGGGATACGTTTTGTATCGCCGCCTTCAACATACGGCGATCTAAAAAGATACTTCGGGAGAAGTTAGATCTCGTATATTTGTCAGGCTTCCCAGTTTTTGATCTACGAGATAATTCGGGGGCCGCCATATTTTTTTTTTTTTTTCTAAAATTGAATCTTGAAACAAACACCACCGGAAAGACTTCATCAGTTATAAACGCCATGCTGGTCTTTATATATTATGTCAGAGGGTATTCATAAATCTTTTGGACAAATTAAGATATTCTGAAATCTTTTTCTTAGGAAACCCCACCGCGTAGCGAGCTGTCGTCGTTGTGTATTACGTCTCGTTACCCGGCAGGTTATTTAACACTTGTGTGCGAACATGTTTGGGTTAACCTTATGAGCATTAATTCCTGGAAATTTTCTTTTTTTCCAGAGCTGGATCCCGGCAGGTCTATGCAGAACCTGGAGTAATTATCCCACCAGGCTCTGTCATGGCTACCTTTGCCTCGGTTTTTGCTTTATGCATTACGCCCTCCTGTTTAGGTATCCCTATTTTTGCGCACACCCTTTGTATGAAATGTGTTAAAATGTCTCGTTTGGTGTAGGTTACCTTTCCGGCGTTTTTTCTCGTTGCTCCGAGAACACCGTTTTTGTTTACCGAGTTTTAGTCAGGATGGCTCAAAATAGGTAAGTTACCCCGATGAGTTTGGTCGCTTGAGGGCTCATAAGAAACTGCGTTTTCTGTGGTCGAGCCTGGGAGCAGGCTTCCTGTGTTATTCATTGCTTTATGCATTACGCCCTCCTGTAATGTATAGTTTAGTGTGGGTTACCTTTCCGGCGTTTTTCTCGTTGCTCCGAGAACACCGTTTTTGTTTACCGATTTTAGTCAGGATGGCTAAAATAGGTAAGTTACCCCGACGAGTTTGGTCGCTTGAGGGCTCATCAGAAACTGCGTTTTCTATGGTCGAGCCTGGGATCAGGCTTCCTGAGTTATTCCCGTCGAGGGGGGCTCCACTCAGTTTTCTAGGTGATCAGGCTGACACCTGTTGGCCTTGGTTGTCTCTGCTTTTCAAAGCCATTGAAACAATGCTGTCTGTTTGTTTGGTCTTTACCTCCCGGCGACCTTTTTACAAAGAGGTCTGGGGCAGGTATAATTGGTTTGACATTAATAATAATAATAATAATAATAATATTAATATTTACTCAGTTAGCAATTTACAGAGTTGGTACCACATAGTATGTTATAAATATGACATGTACCAGCCTTGCATAATTCCAACTAAGGATAGCCCAATAAGGCCGTTAGGCGTATTTCCATTGGGGTCCTTGTATATAAAACCCGGCGGTTGTACCTTCGGGTGGTTATATTAACGGATTTGCGCTTCGAGATAATTTGCCAAACAATTGATTGATACAATAGGGTATCACGGCCTTCAATACGGCGATCTATGAGGGCTTCTGGGAGAAGCCGGATTGGAGATTAAGATAGGCTTAGACTTTTTATGGGATAAAAAGATGCCTGAATCTTACTAGTGTTTCAAGTGTAAAGGGTTACTTGAAAGAATTCATCTTTAATAAAGATATGCTTCATCTTTATGAGGATTAAGAAGTTATGCTTAATTCTTTTGGACAGATAAAAGATATGCTGAAATCTTTAATAAGCCATTGAAACAATGCCGTTTGTTTGTTTAGTCTTTCCCTCCCGGCGACCATTTTACAAAGAGGTCTGGGGCAGGTACAATTGGTTTGACATTGCATATAAAGCCCGGCGGTTGTACCTTTGGGTGGTTATATTAACTGATTTGCAATTCGCGATAATTTGCCAAACAATTGATTGATACAATAGGGTATCACGGCCTTCAAGACGGCGATCTATGAGGGCTTCTGGGTGACGCCAGATTAGAGATTAAGATAGGCTTAGACTTTTTATGGGATAAAAAGATGCCGGAATCTTACTAGTGTTTCAAGTGTAAAGGGATACTTGAAAGACTTCATCTTTAACCCTTATTTAGCGGCGAGCAACATAAGTCGAGTTAAATAAAGCTGGACTATGTGGCGGCGCTCGACATAACTCGAGTGGCAATTTCAGCACGTAATGTGGCTGAGAGAGAGAGACAAGTGGTGGCAGGAGACTAGCGAGCGTATGAC
The DNA here is from genome assembly GCA_032716605.1 of Paralithodes platypus. Lineage (NCBI taxonomy): Eukaryota > Metazoa > Arthropoda > Malacostraca > Decapoda > Lithodidae > Paralithodes > Paralithodes platypus. The sequence continues at coordinate 50,432,113 of CM064497.1, read as the reverse complement.
TGCTCAAGACCACCGCGGCGAACCTACTGACACAAATCTCAGCTCCCTCCTCCCTCTCTCACTCGCTACATACTCAATTATGTACTGAAAGTACCGAATTACCTGCTTTTTGCACTCGCGTTGCACGGTTATTGCAAGAAAACTATCCATCATACAAGGATCGTTATGGTGTCATTCGAAAGCTCTGTTTATGCCCTTTCAGGGATAGGTACTTGTTTTACGTTCTGGGTCTTATTTAGGCATGAAAATGATCACGTAATCAGCCCTATTTTGGCTAAAAACACCCCGCTGTGCGGTACACATAAATAAACCGCATAGGCCGCTCGTAAGGTGTTAAATAAGATATGCTTCATCTTTATGAGGATTCAGAAGATATGCTTAAATCTTCTGGACAGGTAAAGATGTGCTGAAATCTTTAATATGATACTAAAGGACAACGAAAAGTAGTGGTGGAGTGCTACGGTTCGTTGACCGGCGGTTTTGAGGCACATATTTTGTACCGTTTTTTGGGTGTAACCCTATGAGCATTAATCCCCGGAAAATTCTCTTTCCAGGGCGGATTACCGGTGTTGCACCAGGTGACCAGGTAGTTCCCGGGGGTGGGGTAGTTTTCCCCCAGTCTCTGTCGTGTCGGCACTTGAACCTCTCATTGCTGTATGTTCAACGCCGTTAAGCTCAGGTAGCCTTATCTTATTTTTATTTGTTAATGAAATAATTTAATAGCTGAATCATAATAAATATATATATTTTCTATGATTATATTATGATAATATTGTGTTTATTTATAGTAATTTATTTTAATACAATTAAATATAAATTAAATTAATGAGTATACTTTATGATTTTGCTCACCAGCTCTGCTTTCAATGTGTTAATGAGCTATGGGAGCTTTTAATTATCATAAACCTTTACGGGACTCGGACGAGGGCTCCCGTTCAGGGAGTATACCGAGCTCGCAAGCGAGGGACAGCCACAGCCAAGGTGTATGGCGATACTCACAGTCGTACCTCACCCGCCGGACGATAACGCCGGCGGGTGGACCTGACGCTCTGATGACGGACGAGAACAGGTTGAGTTCCATTTATCTCTCTTCCGCCGCCAGACGCGTCTCTAATGTGCCACGTAGTCAACAAACTACAGGATTAGCGAGGCGTAGTCTCGCTAATCGCGCCCCTGTGGCCGGCGCAGTGTGGTACCAGCATTTGAACACGTGGTGCCCGCACCCAGTGTCCCTCCTGGTCGGGTTGTTCCACTTAGAACACAATTGGCAACCTAGAAACCTCGCGGACTTGTTCATTTTGGACATTCAGGAGGCCAAGTGGCTAGCACCTTATGGTAGCGACGTGACCAAGATATTCACGAATCAATATACCCAGTCTACAAAGCGACAGTTTCAATCGCATTGGAAAGCTTTTACGTCTCGGATTCTTAGAACAAAACAAACTGTGCCCTCGGTGGCATTGGTTGTTTATTATTTAATTTATCTGTTCATGCAGAAACATTTATCTGAAAGTGATTTATGTGGGCAGGTTTTAAACTCCGCCCACCTCCCCGTCAGCTCAGGCCCACATGGTCTCTGGACAAAGCATCGTTGTTATTCTCGTTACTGTATGTACCAAAGACTGCAGATTTTACAAAAGGGCAGTATTCCTTATGGCTTTGGCTACCGGGAACAGAGTATCTGAGCTGGCGGCGATGAGCAACGCACCTAATTGCCTCAGGTTTGATAGGCTTCATGAGTGTATTCACATTGCACCTTCCCCAGGATTCATAGCCGAGATTGAGCACAGTGAACACGTGTATTCAGAGTTCACGGTGCCGGCGTTAAACAGGGGAAAGGTGCACCATCTTTTTTGCCCAGTGCAAGCTCTAACCAAATATTTAAGAGTGGCACCTCTAAATCACCAGGGTGCTTTATGGGTCGCAAGTCCGGGTGAACGATTGATGGAGCGTACACTGGCTTCTCTCTTGGTCGAGGACTTTAAAGAGAAGCATCCCGGCGTTGTGGGTAAGACCAACGATTTATGCAAGGGGACAGCCTCTTTACGTTTCCTTAATAATCTTTCGGTGGAAGTTATTACGTCCACACAGTTGTGGGCCTCTAATCAGGAGTTTTTGCCTCGATACCTTTCAGTAGCTCTGGACAAACCTTCCTTGCCATGCTTTACGGCAGAGGGTCTAGGTGGCCCTTTTAGTCACGTTTTGTTTAATTTCAAGAAAAAGGGGGGGGGGGGAGGGTGCAGTCAGTGTGACATAGGACACCCTAGACCCCTCCGGAGTATGTGTTCGGAACATACGAGCTGTGATACTGGTTGTAGGCATTGTATTATAAAATTTCTCTGTAGTATTCATTGCAGGAAATTGTGCTAAAGGCCAATAGTAGTGTTACGACAATTCTTGTTGTAAGTAGCTTTGGCTGTGAAGCAATAGATTTTTGAGAAATCTCGGTAGTGGCAACTACAACTTTTACTTTTGCAGTAATTACTTCTGCATAAGTACACGAGTTCAGTACTTCTACGAATGTACAAGAATTCTTTTATGTTTGGTTATATTTTTAGGAATATATCCACTAGTTAATGGGGTTTTATATGTGCACATGTAAACTTATAAGTTTTTAGTTTTCACCACTTACTTTAAGTGGGGTGCCTTCTTAACTAGCAGATCTGTGCACAGAGTCTCAGAGTTAACCCTTTTTCAAGCAGGCTTCTTTGAAGCACGCTCCTGCTTGTACCCCTTTTTGAAGATTTAGGCTGTATAAAGTTTATGCACCCGAATATCTCTTTTTTACAAAAGTAAGAATACTATGTGGTTGTTTGATTATCTGCATTTCTAGAGTTATGATATGATTACGAATGTCCCCCTCCAGTCTTAGAAATCAGGCATGTTCGTCAATGATGGAGGGGCCACTAATAAATTATAGGTTTGACTCCTGTAAGGAGATAAAGAAAACCTAATATTTAGTAGTGGCCCCGTAATCATTGACGACTGGGGCCCTCCCGACCATCCCCTTCCCATTCGTTGATGTAAGGAGACTCCATTTTTTTTTTTGGCTCTGGTCAAAATTTCAAGTTTTTGTTCTCTCTGTAAACTGCTTCTTTCAATATATGAGAATAGCATAGGAAGGAACAAAAACACATATTGCATCCATAACCCCCAGGGGCGGGGGTTCGCCCAGGACCCCCCAAAAACTGAATGAAATTAAGTCAATCACAAAAAAAAAAAATTGTGTCTGTAGTCTAAAGGGCTTCTGTAGGCCATAGAAATGATCATATGAGGGCATAAACACCCTTATTACATCCCTAAGGTACCCCTTTGGGGTGCCCAATATCAAGGATTTTTGTCCAATTCGAGAGAAAACATTTATGTAGGAGGGGTAACAAAACTAGACCACCAGAATGAATTTACATTTCTCTAAAAGTTACAAATTAAATTGCTAGTAATTACTTTTTGGCCCTAACGAGTCTATTAACTGGATTTGGTATTGCCCAAATGCATTCCCCATATAACCACAGCAAATTGGCATATAAAAGAACATTCTCTCGTCGTTTTTTCGGCGATTTTCCGCAAATTTAGGAGATAATCGTCAATTTTTTATTATTATGACCCCTTGAAAGTCACATTTCAGCTCTACCCCAAACTAATGGTATAAATTTTTTTTTTCACCACCTTATATTATTTATAGGGGAGAAAGCTGACGCTACTTTGTAGGGGATGCTGGTAGGATACGCCATGCCAAAATTGGGGGAAATTTGGAAAAAATTCAGCCGTATGCTGAAGGCGGCGATACAAAACTATCCCTCAATTGTCTGGTTAACTAACTGAATTGTAAATTCGTTATTCCCACCCTTCCAGGGAGCACCCGCCAGGTGTGAATATTAGTTTAAAAAAACGTTAACCCCAATTGTGTCTTAAATTGCCGTATGTTGAAGGAGGCGATACACAATGCATCCCTCAATTGTCTGGTCAACTAAACTGAATTTTGCAAATTCGGTCATCCCACCCTACCAGGTTGCACCCGCCGGGTGATTTAAAGTTTAAAAGTTAACCCCAATTGTTCCCAAGCCCACATCTTTGTAAAAGATCGCCAGGGAGGAAATACAACAACAGCATAGTTTTATTGGCTTTGCAAAAACGAAAAAACTACAAACAACACGTGTCCGTATGAACACTGTTAGGTGGGTACAGCCAACCCGCCGGGAATCAGAAGGAGCCTGAAACAGGCACCCCAGAGACGCAGTCCTGGGGAGCCACAGACACCCACTCGCCGGGGAAACAAGCCTGTTTTTAAACCACGCTTGGCCAAAACTCGGCAACCAGCCGGGTTTTTTCATGGTGTAACCGAGAAAAACCCGCCGTAAATAACCCACCCCGTCCAGATACCATCTGAACGCAACACAGGACCGAGGCGTAGCCAAACACAACTAACCCAGGACACATAATAGTCCGTGGAATTAGCCAATACACAACTAAACCAGGACACACATCACACAGTAGTACATATTTAGAAAATAAATCAATAACACTTGAATGTGGTAAAGCTACGAGAGGCTGGCTAGGCCTAGGCAGACGGATAACATTAACATGTCAGAATATAAACAAAAAGCACTGAATTATATCACAACAGGAACCACTGCCAACACACCACTGTAGCAAATACTTCCGGCAAAGGGAAGAACTGACTCGGGACCCAGAAAAAATTCACTAAGTGAAGAAAAATACGCTGGGAACGTCAGCAAAAATACGCTACCTCATCAGAAAGATAAAAGGAAGCAATAACGCGTAATGAAAGCCGCCTGCATCACAAAGCTAGCTAACTGTGAAAAAGTTCACCTGTTCACAACCGGACCACGAGGGTTCATCCGAAATAGATGCCCCAAACACACGACCCAAAATACACCGCACTGCGGGCACCCAGCCCAGGACTCTCCTGCTACGCATATCCTAACCTTACTCCATACCTCCTGGAGTAAACAAATGAGAAAAAACTCACTAGGGACGCAGCAAATGCGGAACCAGCGGAGCGTGGAGAAACACGTCCGGGCCGGCTGACCGCAGAGCAGAGAAGGAAGAATGACGCCTGAATCAGCGTCTGGTCAAAGATCCACACAAGTACATCCACGATATGATGGAAAGCTTATTGGATAGTTATTCTTATTTATTTTTGTTTTTTACTTTTACGAAGTTTTTTCGTAGTGAGAACCCAATTCATAATGACTGAAGCCATGAGTGAGGTCGCGTGCGCTCATGATGAAGGCTCCTCAGATTTTAAATGCTCTGCGCGGTAGATTCAAACTACGGCGGATTAGTGTTTGAAGAGGATGCCTTATGTAATAGGCATGTTCGTCAATGATGGTGGGGCCACTAATAAATAAGCGTCTGTCAGGTCTAAGGAACACATCCAACCTCCCAGCGGAAGTGTTAGCCTGATTTGGTGCACTGTTAACATCCTGAATGACCCGTTGTGAATGTGAAGGTTCAGATAAGACAGGTCTACGACGGGTCTCATCTGAACACTGTCCCTTTTGGGAACCAAAAATAGCTTGGATGTGAAGAGTGGGTCGTTTTGAGGGACCCGGGATGATGACATTCTTGGCCATCATTTCCTTGACCAGTGACTCCACCTCTAAAGAAACTAGATTCGCCGTTGTCGGCTGACGTAAACGAGGTCGCCGGAGCCACTGCCAAGTGATGCCTTTGCGTGCCACCATCCTTGCCCAAGTATTTAACGCCCATGCGTGGTGACACGTTTGGGACGACCGAGTTAGCAGAGAAGGGTTCGCCGGCTGTACTACCCTCGGATCCACCCTCCTTAAGACCGGCCCCGGGAATGAGAGAGACATTAGTTTTGTTATGGTGGAGGTGGTGGTGGTGGACGCTTCGCCGGCTGGCTGGCGTTGGCAGAAGACGGGCCCTGACCTGGTTTATTATAGCCTCGTCCTTTCTGACCTGTAAACTTACCCTGTTTATACCTGTACTGACCTTGAGTGGAGGAGGACTTAGGTAGATGAAAGGGCTTAGATCCCTCCGGCTGTGCTTTTGCGACTGGCTTGGGTTTGGGGAAGTTAAAGGCAGGTTTCTTAGAAGAGGCGGGACTATGTTTAAAGGCCTGAGCCATATTAAAAACGGTTCTCCACACCTCAGGGGACATTAAAGAGGGAGTGAGCACTGGTGACATGACCACCTGATTCGCAATACGATCAGGAAGCTTCCGTACCAAGGACATCCTGAGATCTTGTCATGCTCGCACCGCCTCAAGCAAGGCTGTGCGTATGTCACCCAATGACTGAATTGACGACTGAAGGAGCAGTCGCCGAGACAGTTCAAACGATCTTCTAGCATCCGCGTCTGCGATTGCCTGAGTGGACCGGAGCATCGATTTAGCTACCTGTTGCGTCACAATGTACTGTGAGAAACGTCTAAATGCTTTCCCCCGTAGCCTAAATTCTCGGTCTAGGTGAGTAGGGGTAGGGGTAGTGAAAGGGTCCTTGAGTTCACATAAATTTGATTTTGGGGGCAGCTAAGAAATCAAACAAAGCTGAAGGGACTCCGCCGGCAGAACACACTGGCATAGAGAACCAAGAATGACTATCCTGAGGGATCTGGTGGGAAGTTTTTGAGGTGAAGGTGGTCGCAAGTTCTGAGCATCCGTATCCCAATCCACCCCAAGGTCCCGGACCCAACTGCCCCACCTTCAACACTGGATTAGCGGCTGAGTCTGTGACAGTTTGCAAATCAAGTTCTGGTGTGAGGGTTGACAGTGTCTTTATGTCATTAAAACCATCGTGCTTGGACCAGTCAGAAAACAGTTTCGAAGCTGAGGCAGGGGGCAGGGGAGGTTTAGCAGTATAACAAAATAGTCCTGGTGATAATAATTAGGAATGGCCTTAACATTAACATCTAGTACATTCCCCAAAGTATCCAAGGCCCGTCATTTTTTAGATGTATTGCCTTGTATTACCCACTCTCGTGGCACCGGACGTTCCCTGACAAGGTAGGTTGAGCGACCTCTGGATTAGTGGTGATCAAGTGTACCCATGACTCATCTGGGCCGTACAGTAAGGGCATAGCTACCTTTCTCATAGGTGCTTTATCTAAAGGGGATGGATTGACATCCGTTATAACCCTTACATTACAAGTAGTCAGTGCCGCCGGAGCAGTCCTAGTGACCACCGATGGTGATATAGAGGGAGGGTGAAGGATCTGAGTCAAGGCAATAGAAGTCATCAGAGGCCGGACGTTAGAACTTGTCATAGGAGCTCCCCGTTCCACTGTAGGATTCTCCGGCTGTTGGCCAAAAGATTTAGTGAGAGCATTAACCAGCAGCCCATCTATTTCCTCTGCTGTGACAAATTTATTCGATGATGAACTCAAAGGTGAATCATTACGATCCTGTGCGGCGTCTAAAACTGACCCCGACTCCTGCACTTCCATGTCTGAGATGATAGATACATCGTCTTTGTCATCCGGCTCACCACGAGAGGATTCCGCCGAAGCCGGAGTCTCATCTTGTTGCAAAGACAAGTCAGGAATAGATGATGGGATCGCCGCGTCCCGGTGAACATCAGCCACTGTTTGTGTAGTTCGAGCCATAGGTTGAGAAAACCGCCAAACACCCATGCCTTGGCCTGCACTCCCTTGGGAGTCTGAAATACCCTCAATTATGGAGTTCCCACTTGACTCTGCCAGTGGACGATCACTGTCCACTGAACTCTCCAAATCTAGAGTTAAAATACTAAGAGGTAAACTATCTTTTGGTACTGGTACTAAACTCTCCCCATGAGATTGAACACTAGCTCTGTCGGGGGTAGAGGTATGACGAGAGGCACTAGACTCCGGTGAACGCCGGGAGGCCTTTCGATCATGTGAGTCCTTTCGGGAAGATTTGTGGCTACGTTGCGACCGCGAACTGCTCTTGGGTTTAGAAGATTTCTCGCTATATCCACTTATTGACCCCTCTGTCTTACTCTTCTTGCTCGTTGGTGAAGAAGAGAGACTCGGCGGCTGCTGTCTAAGCGGGGACCTGGACCTAGATCGCATAGGCCGCTCGTAAGGTGTTAAATAAGATATGCTTCATCTTTATGAGGATTCAGAAGATATGCTTAAATCTTCTGGACAGGTAAAGATGTGCTGAAATCTTTAATATGATACTAAAGGACAACGAAAAGTAGTGGTGGAGTGCTACGGTTCGTTGACCGGCGGTTTTGAGGCACATATTTTGTACCGTTTTTTGGGTGTAACCCTATGAGCATTAATCCCCGGAAAATTCTCTTTCCAGGGCGGATTACCGGTGTTGCACCAGGTGACCAGGTAGTTCCCGGGGGTGGGGTAGTTTTCCCCCAGTCTCTGTCGTGTCGGCACTTGAACCTCTCATTGCTGTATTTTCAACGCCGTTAAGCTCAGGTAGCCTTATCTTATTTTTATTTGTTAATGAAATAATTTAATAGCTGAATCATAATAAACATATATATTTTCTATGATTATATTATGATAATATTGTGTTTATTTATAGTAATTTATTTTAATACAATTAAATATAAATTAAATTAATGAGTATACTTTATGATTTTGCTCACCAGCTCTGCTTTCAATGTGTTAATGCGCTATGGGAGCTTTTAATTATCATAAACCTTTACGGGACTCGGACGAGGGCTCCCGTTCAGGGAGTAGACCGAGCTCGCAAGCGAGGGACAGCCACAGCCAAGGTGTATGGCGATACTCACAGTCGTACCTCACCCGCCGGACGATAACGCCGGCGGGTGGACCTGACGCTCTGATGACTGACGAGAACAGGTTGAGTTCCATTTATCTCTTTTCCGCCGCCAGACGCGTCTCTAATGTGCCACGTAGTCAACAAACTACAGGATTAGCGAGGCGTAGTCCTCGCTAATCGCGCCCCTGTGGCCGGCGCAGTGTGGTACCAGCATTTGAACACGTGGTGCCCGCACCCAGTGTCCCTCCTGGTCGGGTTGTTCCACTTAGAACACAATTGGCAACCTAGAAACCTCGCGGACTTGTTCATTTTGGACATTCAGGAGGCCAAGTGGCTAGCACCTTATGGTAGCGACGTGACCAAGATATTCACGAATCAATATACCCAGTCTACAAAGCGACAGTTTCAATCGCATTGGAAAGCTTTTACGTCTCGGATTCTTAGAACAAAACAAACTGTGCCCTCGGTGGCATTGGTTGTTTATTATTTAATTTATCTGTTTATGCAGAAACATTTATCTGAAAGTGATTTATGTGGGCAGGTTTTAAACTCCGCCCCCCCCCCCGTCAGCTCAGGCCCACATGGTCTCTGGACAAAGCATCGTTGTTATTCTCGTTACTGTATGTACCAAAGACTGCAGATTTTACAAAAGGGCAGTATTCCTTATGGCTTTGGCTACCGGGAACAGAGTACTGAGCTGGCGGCGATGAGCAACGCACCTAATTGCCTCAGGTTTGATAGGCTTCATGAGTGTATTCACATTGCACCTTCCCCAGGATTCATAGCCGAGATTGAGCACAGTGAACACGTGTATGCAGAGTTCACGGTGCCGGCGTTAAACAGGGGAAAGGTGCACCATCTTTTTTGCCCAGTGCAAGCTCTAACCAAATATTTAAGAGTGGCACCTCTAAATCACCAGGGTGCTTTATGTGGTCGTTCCAAGTCCCGGGTGAACGATTGATGGAGAGTACACT
>CM064497.1:50282726-50422329 GCA_032716605.1 Paralithodes platypus | reverse complement strand
GTGTGTGTGTGATTTTTACTATGCCAAGGTTTTTATGTGAGTAAACCTGTTTTATGTATGCCAACGTTTTTTATCCTTACTGTTGAACATTTTCATTCCTACGCAGGTAAAGCAATACCATGAATGCAAGTCACGTGTGTGTTCATGTGGGGTGTAAAGTGGTTCAACTGTGCGTGCCTGAGTGTGTTGCGTGTGTGTTTCGTGTGGCGGGTGTGTGTGTGTGGTGTGTGTGTGTGTGCATAATAATGTTTAATGTTGGTGCAGGTGGTGAGCTTGAAACAGGTGTCGCAAGAGTAATAAATACCAAGACAATATATATGTACATAAGTACATTTTATGTGTGTATATAATAGTAAGGACGTTAATATGAACTCAGAGAGAGTGTGGGTGTGATGTGACAAATTTAGTACCGTATGTTAAATCTTGTGCTATGGCACTTGTATCTCAGTAATATGTACTCAAACCTAACACTGAATATTAAGAATAATGATATTGCAATATTAATAATCTTAGATAAATGTCATACTTATTTGTGAGGCTAAGGCAGGATTCAAAGACCTCAAAATGCTTCACAGTGTGTTCTGTGCGTTGCCCTCTGAAACCCCAGAATAAATACGGATCACTCTTATGGTGGGTTCACACATTCACGTATATTGCTCCCGTCCGGCGTATCGCCAATTTATGTAAAGACGCGAGTAGTTTCTGCCGTGTAAACGCGCCCGTTCTTCCACGTCTATTGCACTTACCGGAAGACGTAGCGTAACGGGGCCGAGTGTTACGTTCAGACGTAATGGAGTCGTACTGAAGCTAACGTATCGTGTTTGCGACAGTGCGTAAGCATAGCCCCGTTCGACAGCATGGGGCTGCACGATTTTGCGGGAAAGGAACACAGGCCACGCCCATGCCACGCCCCTCAAGACCGGCGTAGATGGAAGGACGCAGTTCTTGGGATTTGTTAGGGTGTACCTGGACCGGTACTCTGGCCAATCGGTAGGCACAGCCCGTCTGACCAACCACAGGAACAAAGACAGTCTTTGGCAACCACGTAGGTCTGGGTTGGAATCTGGGAACTACAAAAGGGCAGGAATGGCCAAACACCATTCCCATTCCCAGTCCTTCATTGGCCACATGAAACAACATCGAGGAATTCATCCTGGAGGAGTAACATCGAGGAATTCATTCCGGAGGAGTAACCCCGCTGAGTGCTCAGCCAATTTTGACGGTTGGCTTCTGCCTAGTGCCATATTTTTTTTTTTTTTTGGCTAAATCTATTAAGTTGGGAGACGAAATGGTAAAAAAAAAACATTCCCCTCGCCAGAACTCAGGTCCCCGATGGTCCACGAAAGTAGCTGAAAAGACACTTATAGACTACAGAGACTTTTATGGTATCCCCCGGAATTGTATGGGTGGGAGGGTGGTTTTGGGGTTGGTTGGGGGAAGGGTTAGAAGGGTAATTGACTTGTGTTACACATTATGAAGCCGAATTGGTGAGGTAGTTTCGCCACCACGGATTTTCCTTTTTTCCGTTTCCTTCAGTACGGATACGATAGAAGTGGGTGGTGGGAGGATGGTGGGGGGTGTGGGGTGGGTGAAGGCAGAAGGGGTAAGAGACATTGTCACCAACATATGGAAAAACCGATTGGTGCACGTCGTTTCGCCGCCACAGATTGTTTCCCTTTTTTTTTTTTTTCCTTTCTTCGTACGGATACGCTAGAAGTGGGTGGTGGGAGGAGGTTGGGGGTGTGGTGGGGGGAAGGCAGAAGGGTAAGAGACGGTCACACAAATATGGAAACCGATTGGTGCAGTCGTTTCGCCGCCACAGATTTTCGTTTTCTTTCCTTCTGACGGGACCGACAGTCAGCGAGTGGGTGGGAGGAGGGATTTGGGATTTTTGTGGGGGGGGGTAGCATAAAGGGTAAGGTACATGTGGGTAAAAAATATGAAAGCCATAGGTGCAGTCGTTGCGCTGCTACGATTTGTTTTCGACAGGGTGCAGAGGGTGGCAGGGTTAGCTTGTTGGTTGTTGCTCCGGGGTGGTGGTGTGGGGGGACGTGAGGGTCCCTCGCTGGTCCCGTTGTCCCCTCGTACAACGCATGCCGCGTCTTCCCGCCAACCCGCAGTGCGGCGCCGTTCTGCCAGATGCAGGCTAACTAACGGTATACTTCCACGTTCGACTGGAACTGTCTACGATTTGACGAGAGCAGCTCTCGTCTCACGTGGTCGCTGCTAAGTCCGACGAGGGTGCTCTGGTCAGACGAACGTGGTGGACTGAGTCGGTCGTAATTTTCCCCGTCTTTTTGGACATACGTGAGGGCGAGCCACGTTCCTGATTCGACTCGAATCAGCAACCCGCGAGGCCTTGGCCGCACCCACCAACATTCCCGGCCCGTGGGCTACTCGTTTCGACTCGCGCCATGCGAGTAGTACACCCCCCCCCCGACTACACTGGCGCGTAATTTCATTAAAGTTTTGCGTATTATGCCATTACGTTTTACGTAATCGGTTGCCAACTACCAATATACCTTCGTTTACAACAGACGGGAGCTGACGGGAGCAATATACGTGAATGTGTGAACCCACCATTAAGATAGAGAACTTTAACCCTTTCACGCTTTTATGACTCAGAGGTTGCCAGATTAGCAATAAGAAATAGAGTTCTCTCACTCTTATAATTACCTCTCCAACATTAGTTTTCTGCCCACAGCTAACTCAAAGACAACTGCAGAGGTTGAAGTAACTAAACTAAAGGTTTCTAAATACCCCTGATGGTAACAAAGGCTTTAAAGTATCCCCAATAGGCTCAAAATCGCGTCATATGTCGGAGAGGGTTAAAGAAGAGAGTTCTGTATATGCTGAAAAACGTTTTACCCACCGTTTGTAAAGAACAAGAAGAAAGGCATGTGAGAAGTCATGTTAACCCTTTTCGAAACGAGGACTTCTTAAATAATATTCTGTCTTTCATTAGAAAACTTTATTCAGCTTTGGAAGGACCTCTTGGATCACAAGGTTTAAGGGGAGGTATTTACTTTCTTCCCTAGACCTCCATCAAGCTTTAAATTATACCCCCTTGAGTCCCTTTCAAGATAAAGTTGTACATTTTACGGTAGAAAAATTTCCCGGCCGAAGGCCGGTTCCTCTTAAATTACAAGCTCGCTATCGCTCGCCAGGATAAAATCTATACCTGAATGGCACGAAAGGTCTTAATATGGGGTGAAAGTTCTTAAAATCGCTAAAGTAATGGGGCCAACGTTTTATAATATCAAAAGTAATGGGGCTAAACATGAAGGAGAAAGGGGTCAAGAAAAAATCCCTCAAGTGGAGATCTCCCCTTAATGAGATGGTTTTACCCCTTCTACATTTATAAATTCTTCATTCGTCAATAACATCGTCTAATGTTAGCCAGACGATAGATCACGCCATCGTACTGAAAGGATTTACGATTTCGGTATTCGATGACGCGTTTATTTATTATATTCTGGCTATTATTTGACGATTTTATGTATTTTCGGAAGTGCCGCTAGGAAGCAAAGGGGTAAAAACTATCTTATAACTATTGTAATTAACCCTCTAACTCCCACAAGTCCTTCCAAAACTTAATACAATTGTCTACACTTTGCCAGAATGAAAGGACGAGGGTTTCCACGTATACTGAAGGGTTAAGGGGACGTTATTTTGTTGTTATTATTACCGGTTTATATACTTGTTTTAGTTTGCTCCCTTGACCTCTATCAAGCGTAAAGAAACACCATCCCAAAGACCCCCCTTCGAGATAATGCGTACATTTTTCGGTAGAAAAATTTCCGGGCCAAAGGCCGGTTCCTACAAAATTACAGGCTCGCTATCGCTCACCAGGAAAAAATCGACACCTAAATTTTAGGCACGAAAGATCTTAATATTGACAACGACATGGGTGAAAATATTAAAATGTTAAAACTAATGGGGCTAAACATGAAGGAGAAGGGGGTTCAGAAAAAAAACTAATACTGCCCCTGAAAGACTAGTGTTGGGTGTTGTATGGATGGAGAGATAGGCCTACATGTTGTGGGGAGACCGAAGATATTGGAATTCTATGCACTGTAAAATATCAAGGGTTTAAAAAAGGTACATATTCTCCTTGTGTGTATTGCTAGTGATTCACCTTTGTTCCCTTGTATTAAATGGGTTTATTATCATAACCAATATGCCTCTGTAAGGGTATATTATTGTGGACACTATTTACCATTTTCATCCCTTTTTTACCAATATTTTGGTTTTTATAGCGTAGGAGACTAGATTAAACTAGATGGATTTTTGTTGTTTATGTCCATTTCAGACAGTTTTGCACATGTATTTTTATACGAATTGTATTAATTGTTTTTGTCAACACATGCATATTTTATGTTATCTATATTTTTATTAATTTCACCACAACACCAAACACCCCCAATGAAACTTTTTATATCTAATAATTATGTTCGATATGTGATTTTGATTGTCATGCATATGCATTTATATAGGCGTTATAATTTACGTAGGCCCTATGCATCTATGTATTTCTGTAATGTAAGTATAAATAGTATGTACCGGTATATAGTTATTTTGATATATACATGTATGCAATCATGTGTATGTATGCCTATGTGGATGTGTGTATTGTATGTATAAGACAGTTTTTCTTTCGTAAAATGTTTATGCCTGGAATATAATATGAATATGTGCCGTATGCGTGTATCTCCCGTAACATACACTATGTCTTGTCGTCACATGTATATGCTGGTATGTGTATTGTATGTCAATCTGGGTATGAGTGTAGGCTAGTGTATGTTTGTAGTACTATAGTCCGTTCATTCTAGGTTGGGCAGAAATCGTAACCTCTAACCTCTCATAACTCAAAAAGGACTAGAGTAATAGAGCTAATATTTCTACCATATAGGAAGACTTGGCTAGGAAATAGGTGTGGAAATTGGCAGCTCATTTGCTCTAGCCCTTTTTGAGTTACAGAGGTTAGAGGTTACGATTTCTGCCCAACCTAGAATGAACGGACTATAGTAAGAGTATGTATGCCTGTTACTATACATATACTGCATATGTGTCGTTTGCATTATCGTTACATATTTTGCTAGTAAGTGTATGTATGTTAGTTTTTATATGTGTACTGTGTAAGCTAGTGTATGTATAAATCTGTGTACGTGTGTAGGCTAGCGTATGTGTGGCAATCTGTGTAGCCTATGTATGTAAATGTGTATACGTGTACGTATGACAGGTTTACCAACAAGGAGCCGGTATGGTGTTATGTAGCAGGAGAAACAGGTGTACGGGAAGGGAGGGGGGGGGGGGGGGCTTAATGGCGGAGAGAGAGAGAGAGAGAGAGAGAGAGAGAGAGAGAGAGAGACTGGTGGAGGAGGGTGATGAGAGGAGGGACTAATGATTTCAGAGAGGAAATAATAATGTTGGTGAAAACGTCGATGAATTATTAAGGTAAAAATAAGACAGAAAAAGAGAGAGAGAGAGAGAGAGAGAGAGAGAGAGAGAGAGAGAGAGTGTTATGACGGTAGGTTAGTGAGGCTGTTGTTTTGATATGGGTTGGTAATTTGAGTCTTTATGTTGTTGGTTGTATGATTATATGTGGGTGTTAATTATATATATATATTATACTGTAGTAGGTGGGTAAGTGTACAGATAGATAAAGTGTATTGATCTCGCTGTAAGTAGGCGAGAAATCATGACTTCTAACCTCTATAACTAAAAAAACGACTAGAGTAATCGAGCTAATATGTCTACCATTTGGGAAGAGTCAGTCAAGGAATAGATGTGGAAATTTACAGTCAATTTGCTCTAGCCCTTTTTGAGTTACAGGGGATAGAGGTGATGATTTATCGCCTACTTACAGCGAATAGACTATAGTACATATAGTCTATTGTTGGCATCTGGCGGAAACCTTTATCCCTTAACAGCTGCTTAATGGAAAACTATCAAAGTAGTTTATCTCAGCATCCTATTAATTGCCAAGGTTATATAATTAACAGCTTATTACGCTACAAAATATTGGTCGAAGCTGAATAACCAAGATGGGGACATAGTAATTTACCCTCAAATACAAAAGGCATGCTGTAGTTAGGTAGTTATGCATTGGAAAGTATGTACACACATTTGGCTGGCATATTAATAGGTAAAATATACAGGTAAAATGAGAAAGAAGAGGATAAATGTGTATCATATAAAAACAACTGCAGGTGCAGGTATGGTAGCAGGTGTTCAAGTCGTCATGGCCACGACTGCACATGTGTTGAAAGTATATATTTTAGTTCTTTAAGGGGGGTCACTGACTGTTTTCTCTTTCTCTCCCTCTCTCTTTGGCTTGTATCCATTCGGCCCCATTCAGCCTACTGTTTTAAGACGTTTACCCCCATCCAGGTGTCAATATTTTCTTGCCGAGCGGTAGCGAGCCAGCATATATATATTTTTGTTTTGACAGCAAGCTAGATTTGTACATTTTTCGATAGAAAAATTTCTCCGGCAAAGCCGGATTTTTCCATACAATGCTGGCTCGCTATCGCTCGCCAGGAAGAAATCGGCACCTGGATGGGGATAAACGTCTTAAAACAGTTGGCTGAATTGGGCCGAATGGATACTATCTATCTATCTATTGCCTGACGCCGTGATCCCCGAAGGGGTGACCACGAACGAACCGCCCCCATGCACCTCTGTCCCCAGTCAGTCGACGCCCCTCCCCCCAACCAGCACCGCCTTCGTTCATATACTTCCTCACTCCATCCTTCCACCTCTCCTTCGGTCTACCTCTCCCTCCCTGTCCTTCTACCTCGCTCTCGTACACCCTCTTAGTCATTCTCTCGCTTTCCATACGTTCCATATGGCCGAACCATCTCAAGTTGTTCCTTTTCACACTTTCCAGCACATCTACCTCCACACCACACCTCCTTCTTACTTCTTCATTAGTCTGTCTATCCCTCCATGTAACTCCGCACGCACTTCTCAAGTAATTAATTTCCACTGCTCTCACTCTTAGTCTGAGTCTCTCAACCAACGTCCATGCTTCGCTTCCGTAAGTCAGTGTCGGGATTACCACACTGTCATGGATACAAGCCAGGGAAAGTGAGAAAAGGAGAGAGACAAAAAAAGCCTGTGACCCCCCCCCCCCCTTAAGGTTATGAATCTGTTATTCTGCCTTTGGTCTCATTATTATCGCCTTTAATTGTTTATTAAAAGGATTCAGCTATTTTAAGGTCACAGGACAGGTAGCAATATTGCCAACATATTACCATAATTATTACTGGCACAAGCATACCTAGCCATCAACATTACTAATTTTGTTTTTCTGATTTTTTGTTGTAGTCTTATTGTCGCAATTTGGTGTGTGTGTGTGTGTTTGTGGGTGTGTGTGTGTGTGTGTGTGTGTGTGTGTGTGTGTGTGTGTGTGTGTGTGTGTGTGTGTGTGTGTGTGTGTGTGTGTGTGTGTGTGTGTGTGTGTGTGTGTGTGTGTGTGTTCGTGTGTGTGTGTGTGTGTGTGTGGACGAGCGGTTGTGTGTTTATTGGTACAAATCTCTGGATATTTGTAGGTTTACAGGTACATGAGGTTTGGGGCGACAGTTAATCGGTACACACCTCTTTAAAATACGTTGAAATGGAGTGTTTTCGGTTAGGTTAGGTAAGTTAGGTTAGGTTAGTGTAATTTAGGTTTAAAATCGAAAAATGTACTCGTAAGCATGCACCAAATTGATATGTACCGATAAACACACAACCGCACGTGTGTGTGTGTGTGTGTGTGTGTGTGTGTGTGTGTGTGTGTGTGTGTGTGTGTGTGTGTGTGTGTGTGTGTGTGTGTGTGTGTGTGTGTTATGTGTGTGTGTGTGTTGTGTGTGTGTGTGTGTGTGTGTGTGTGTGTGTGTGTGTGTTCTTTATGCATGGCCACATTTTTTAAGCTAGAGCGTTCATACTTGGTATGCATAATAAGGGGGTCCCTAGGCAGGTTTTAGTGAAAAAAATAGAATTCGCCAGGGTGAAAGGGACGGAGAAACTGATCGGGAAATCGGGAAAATCGCTTTTGGTTTAAAACAACAAAATGGCCGTTTGGGGCAGGAGGTCTCCGATCGAAAAGCTGTATGGAACGAAAGTTGTTCGCAGCACCCCAAAATGGGGGTACGGATGAGGTGAGATCCAAAATCGGAGGTCATTTAGCGCCCAAAATCGAGGTCGCCGTTTAATGAGGCACAGGGAGGTCGAGGCCGGTGATTATGGTAGTAGTAGTATTGTGATGATTGTGGTAGTAGTGATTGATGATGGTGATTATGGTAGTAGTGATGGTGATTACCCGGGCAACGCCGGGTACCCCTGCTAGTTGTTAATATTACGGATATATTTTACAGTGATCCTAATCCTCATTCTGGGAGCTGGAGATGACAACTGACGGCCTGACTTTATGGTTGAATGATTAATTAACTTAATTATTTACTGACTGAAGTATTAATGATTAATATGCCTGGAGGGTAAGCTTAAGGGGGCTATCGGCATTAACTAATTAATTATTTGAGTGTCTGACTGACTGAACCGTCAGTGAATAGTGTATGGTACTGGCTGTAAGCTGAGTGAGGTTGTTTATCAAATGACAAACAGACAGACTGACTAGTAAACGTACTGGCTAGCTGACTGACTGAATGTATGGCTGTCTAGTTAGCTACATAGCTGTCTTGTCTATCTGACTAGTGGCTGGCTGACTGGCTGGCTGGCTGACTGGCTGGCTATCAAAATAATTAACTACCGTACTGTACTTGCCTGAATGAAGGATTAACTGACTGAACATTGGGTGACTGAATGACTGCTTGACTGCCTGCCTGCCTGCCTGCCTCCCTCCCTCCCTCCCTCCCTACCTACCTTCCTACTCACCCACCTACCTACCTACTCACCCACCCACCCACCTACCTACCTACCTACCTACCTACCTACCTACCCACCCACCCACCCACCCACCCACCTACCTACACCCACCCACCTACCCACCAACCCACCCACCACCACACCCACCCACCTACCTACCTACCTACCTACCTACCTACCTACCTACCCACCTACCCACTCACTCAATCACCTAACCCACCCATACAAACTCACCTACCTACCTACCTACCTACCTACCTACCTACCTACCTACCTACCCACCTACCCACCCACCCACCCACCTACCTAACTGACTAACACTAACTACCGTACCATCCTATCTACGTAACTGAGTGAACTGTATATAACTAATGAGTGTGTGTGGTGGGCTGGTGGCTAAGGTGTGGGGGATGCGTGTTGGGAGATAGTGTGTGTGATAACTAAGTGGCCGACAGATTGGTTCACAGAAAGCAGGAGAAGTAGAGTAGATAATATGAAACTACCTCGAATATTTGGAAAGTACAGTTAAAAGCTTATGATTCTGGGAATGTTACCGTATATGGTGGTGAATAGGTACTGTACGTTATGTTATAGCTATACAATTCTTATGTAGAGAGACATTATTATTATTATTTTTATTATTATTATTATTATTGTTAAACCCAAACTCCATAGTTTTTTTTTATCTCCAAGGTTTGTGATGTTATTAATAGAAGAAAAAAACATACTTTTACCGTCAAAAGGGTAATGATGATGGATGACACATTATTATCACTCATTGGTACATTATTCTCACACCATTACAAGAAGCACTGGGAAGGTTCAGTCTCATCTGTTTAACCCTTTCAGTAATATGACCATGTTGTTATTTTACTCTTACTTGACGATTGTATACGGTGTGAGGTAGAACGGGATGAATAACTCGCCAAAATAGCTGAGAATGGCCAATCTTCGAAACCCCTTCAACACTTTGAAGCAATTTCCACCGTATTCGGGTTACCATTTGACGATTTTCTTTAGCTTATAATCTACGGTACAATCGGGGGTATTAAGTGTTGTCATATATTCCAGTGGTTTTCGCTCAAAAAGTGTTATTGGTATCTTTTATGTTACTGGGAAAAGTGCTTATCCCTCAGAGTATTAGTCAGTGTCCGAAACTTTGTGAAATATCTGACAACACTTATTAACCTCTACTGTACCTCTAGAACTCAAAGGGGTAATTACGATCTCAATAAACCCTCTGCACAACATAGATCCTTCTTAAACTGCATAATATCGTCTAATGGTATCCAGAATCCAAGGTAAAGCGGCGTTCTGGTAGTGAAGCGGTTAACTATAGGGACTGTAGTGTGAGGTAGAGGGAGTGACTGTACAGAGAGGCTAATGACACCACTGGCACCAATTCCCGGGCGCCTTTTGCACTTTATTCTAGTTATCTTTAAGTCGGTATCACACGAGCACTTTTTCCCTCAACATTTATCCTCAACACTAGTTTGGCAGTTTATGTGGTCAATATATAAATTATTTCGGTTGCCTAAAGTCATCTACCATCAGTCTACTTTCCGATACCGTTGCAGAATATTCCATAAATGTTGCCAGAAAATTTTTGATCATCGAATCTTGACTATAAAAGCTCTCGTGTGATACCGGCTTTAGACGATATTTGGCAGTTTGTTTATAATTTATTGGGGTCAAAAGGTGTGTTATGGTAGTGTAAAATATGTCAAACGTGTAAGAATGAATATGTCAACATGTACCGGTATGGGAGTAATATGTCAACATGTACCGGTATGGGAGTAATATGTCAACATGTACCGGTATGGGAGTAATTTGTAACAGTAAAGATTTGTATTTTGAATAGGGGGTGTCGTGTGAGGCTGAGGTTGCCGATCTCTGTTACTATAGGGTCTCTGGTGTGAGGGTAGAGCGGGCGGAACAACTGACAGGACCCGTAATTAGGCACATGTAAAGAACTCTTTCATTATGGCGGATTGCTGCACGATAAAAACATATACAGGCTCTCTCTCTCTATATATATATATCTCTCTCTCTCTCTCTCTCTCTCTCTCTCTCTCTCTCTCTCTCTCTCTCTCTCTCTCTCTTCATCTATGTATCTGTTTATCAATATATTTGTGTCTATCTATTTATTAATGTATTTATTTATTTATTTTTATTTTACGGTATATTTATTAATATTTTGTTAGTTTCCTCCCAAAACCTCCATCAAAGCTATTTAAAATATCCCCAAGACCCCATTCGAGATAAATGTCTACATTATTCGGTAGAAAAGTGTCCCTGCCAAAGGCCTGCACTCCTAAAATACAGACTCGCTATCGCTCGCCTGGAAAAGATCGACACCTAAATGACACAAAAGGTATTAATGGGGCTAAGCATGATGGAGAAGAGAGTCCAGAAACTCTAAACCTCCCTTTAATGGAAACCCATGAAACTACTGTGAGTCTCCATCGTATTGTTACTGAATTATCAAAATTAACACTATATATATCTTTCTAATAGCTTGGTAATTTAGATGACGACGTGACAATTTACCGCCAACTGACAGTGAACGTACTATAGTATGTAACTCCTGCAGGTACCCGACCCCGAAAGGGGTTGAAATAGGGGAACCATCCCCCCGACAAAGGCGGCTTTCTAGGGCCTTTCCTAGCTGATGCCGAGAGGATTGGGTTCTAGTCATGTGGTGATGGGCTGGTCTATCAGAGTGAGAATTGAGCGATCTCTGCCATACCCATAGCTTACTCTGACTGTTCCTTTAACTTATATATTTTCTAGATCTCAAGTGACGGCGTCTTTTCGTGGATTGACCTCCCAATCTACCAAGATTGGAAGCCAAAGCGTCACATTTTTCCCTTGCCCCTCAACTTTCTCTTCATAATTGCTGAGGGGCACAGGGCCCTGGGTGGGGCTTTGGTTTCCCGGGCGTTTCCGCACCCTCCTCAGCTCCCCGCCATGGAGTGGCTTCGGTCACCCAGGCTTTATTGTGGTCGGCAGGGAGGGTTCTGTGGGGGCGCTCGGTTATGGCCTTGGAATTGCTCGGGGCCTTGGGGCTGTTCGGCCAGGCAGCTTGGGGAACAACAACAACAACAACTCCTGCAGTATGACAACACCTATATTCTGTTATTATTGCTATCGCTAGACGGTTTTATTAAGCTTAGGAAGATGTGGGAGTCGGAGGGTTCATCGAGATAGAGTTTTAACCCATTTGATTGCTACATGTCCTTCCTAAGCTTTAGTAAAATAGTCTAAGCATAGCCTTAATAAAGGGTTAAGCCCTTCAGTATTCGGGGACGCTTTTGCCACTATTTTCTGACTATCATTAGACGATATTAGGTATAGTCAATTCGCTGTAAGTAGACGAGAAATCATGACCTCTAACCTCTGTAACTTAAAAAAACGACTAGAGTAATCGATCTAATATTTCTACCATTTGGGAAGAGTCCGTCAAGAAATAGATGTGGAAATTTACAGCCAATTTGCTCTAGCCCTTTATGAGTTATAGAGGATAGAGGTCATGATTTCTCGCCTACTTACAGTGAATAGGCTATACTGTAGTTGGTTTAGAATTTGTTGGGGTAAAAAAGTGTACATATTATGATAGTGTACCCCGTTGATTTCAAAAGGCATAAAGCTGCATAAAATCGTCTACTGATAGCCAGAAGGAGACAGTGAAGAGCGTCCTGATATTGAAAGGGTTAACATTACTATTATGCTGTATCTTCTTTCAATTACGGTAGTCCATTTACTTGTAATTTGCTTCGCGGTTCCTCTTTTGTTCGAGATTCCATTTTCAACAGTAATTTTCTCTAATGGCTTCCTTTAATAACTCTCTCTCTCTCTCTCTCTCTCTCTCTCTCTCTCTCTCTCTCTCTCTCTCTCTCTCTCTTACGAACAAATTGCAGATGTAAGTAACTCACAAGATACCGTAATTTTTGGCGACTTTAATTTACCTGTGACCAAGTGGGGCGATACTCTTACTTCACACTCCGGACATGACTTGTATACGAACTTGCAAGAGAGTTCGCTTTATCAATTTGTTCGAACGCCAACCCGTGGTAATAACGTTCTTGACATTGTACTTGCAACAAAAGAAGAATTAATAGAGAATTTGAATGTTGGTGATGAATTCAGTAACAGCGACCATCGTACGATAACTTTCACTTTAAAGTTTACTAGTAACGAACCAAATAGTAGCATCGAAAAAGTCCCTAATTTCAAGAAAGCAAACTTCCATAAACTTAGAGCTATGTTTAAAGAAACTGACTGGAGCTTTTTAATTCACAATAACGACATAAATACATCTTGGAAGTTATTCGAAGCCACTTACCTAAAAGCAGTGCAAGACTGCATACCATCGAAAATACGGCGTCCAGGCCATAATAATAAGCCCAAATGGTGGAATAAAGATATTTCAAAACTGCCTGCTTGCTAAAAAATTTGCTAATGATAGATTAAAATCCTCACAAAATGACGAAGAACGGCTGAAATTTGTAGAGCTACGACGCAAAGCCAAAAAGTTAATTAAGCAAAGTAAAAAGACCTTAGAGTTACATATTGCGAATCAAAGTAAAACAAACCCGAAAGAATTCTATAGTTATATCAGAAAGAAAAAAGTAGTTACTTCAACTGTTGGACCGTTAGTCGATGAAAATGGAGAATACACCAAAGACGAAGTACAAATGAGTAATGCCCTCAATACCTTCTTTGCATCAGTTTTTACAACAAGACCTCAGTGATATCCCTACACCATCGCCGATTCAGATTGATAATTCAGATGTTCTAAGCAATATCACCGTTACAGAGAGAGAAGTATTGAATTGTTTAGATAAACTCAAGGTAAATAAAACGCCTGGACCTGATACAATCTCGCCTAGAGTTCTAAAGGAAGCTAAGGATGAGCTCTCCAAACCACTGACATTACTATTCAATAAATCCTTGCAGTCTGGAACTATGCCCGATCAGTGGAAACTAGCCAACGTAACACCGATATTCAAAAAAGGCAGCAAATCCCTACCCAGTAACTATCGTCCAATTAGCTTTACCTCAGTTGTATGTAAAATGCTAGAAACGGTCATACGAGACAGACTCGTAAATCACTTAGAGGAAAATAACATACTTAAAGATACTCAACACGGCTTTCGTAAAAAACGTTCCTGTTTAACAAACCTCTTAGACTTCTTCCACGATATCCTCAACCTCTACGATTAGAGTAAAGCTGTAGATATTATATACCTTGATTTTCAAAAGGCCTTTGACAAAGTTCCCCACAAACGTTTACTGCTAAAACTAAAAGCGCATGGAATACAAGACGGTGTGTTGAAATGGATAGAAAATTGGCTCAGCGACAGAAAGCAAAGAGTAGTCATAAACGGTAAGGCATCTAAATGGACCAATGTAAGTAGCGGGGTACCCCAGGGATCGGTACTAGGACCAATTCTCTTTCTAATTTACATCAACGACATTGATGAGGGTCTCACCTGTACAATCTCAAAATTTGCTGACGATACAAAAATGGCAAATAGCGTACTCTCAAAAGAACAAGTTGACGATATGCAACACAATCTAGATAAATTGTCATGTTGGGCCCAAATTTGGCAAATGAGTTTCAATGCGGATAAATGTAAAGTACTACATATCGGATACCTAAATGAGAAAGCAAACTATTCGATGAATGGCACTCAGCTTAAGAATGTAAATAGAGAAACCGATCTGGGAGTAACAGTATCGAGTAACCTAAAACCGAGTCAACAATGTTCAGAAGTTGTTAAGAAGGCAAACAAAATAATTGGCTTTTTAGGCAGGTCATTTGAGCATAAATCCAAAGAAGTTATGCTAACCCTTTACAATTCCTTAGTCCGCCCTCTTCTGGAATACTGCGTTCAATCCTGGTGCCCTTATTACCAAAAAGATATAAACAAGCTAGAACGAGTTCAACGTAGAGTTACCAAAATGATACCTAGCCTAAAGAACAAACCATACGAAGAGCGTCTTAGAGAATTAAATCTATTTCCTTTAACCCAGCGCAGATTAAGAGGTGACTTAATTCAAGTGTTCAAAATCATCAAAGGCATCGACAATATGAACTGTAGTAAGTACTTCACTATCGACCAATCTAATTACACGCGGGGAAACGGTTGCAAAATTATTGGTAAATCTTTTAACTCACACGAATCTAAGAATTTCTTCTTCAATCGAGTTGTCAACTTGTGGAATGGGCTTCCCCGAAACGTTATAGACTGCATCACCGTTGATTCATTTAAACTCCGCCTAGACAAATATCTCGCATCAAACCCGCGACTGACTGCGTTTGTAAATGAATAACTTTATTTTATCCCCCCCTCAGTTACTAACCCATCTGTCCCCTACTAACTTCATAATCCTGCCACGGACATTAGTTCCAGAGCAGTAATTCCCTTTCCAATGTTCCCTTACCCACTCTAAACAACTGTTTGGACACTTGATCCTTAGTGTTTTGGAGGACAAGCAACCTAGAAGGGTCACTAGATCTGTTGTTGCTTGATTTCCTTTGTACTCCTTTGTACTCCCTCCCACCGCTCGCTCTCGCTCTCTCTCTCTCTCTCTTCCCCCCCCCCCCCCAGATGTGATAATCCGAGCACGTATTTAACCAGGTGACATAACCCATTTCCGGCGATCCTATCACAATGTTATTTTCACCATATATATACTGTGTGTATATATATATATACCGGTATATATATAAAACATCGCCGGTACAGAATGGGTTAAGTCATTTTGTTCCCGGCTTTGAGGAACCCTTCTGGCACATATATACACACTATCCCCTTTTACCCTCTTGACTGGATATACCTGTAACTTACAGTCTCGTGAACAACTCCATTGCCGGATTGATATATAGATATACCGGTACTTGATTACCGTAGTCGACTCCATACAACACACACATCAATCTATATAATACTCAGCTAGCTTCCATCCACCTCCCCACACCATAAGAACTTATTAATATTTAAAGGTTCTACCCATTTACTTGATTGTACGGTACATAAACTATTTATCTTAGTAATAGTCTTTGAAATTCAGTTGTCCTAATATATAATAACTTATATTTGACTAATGTATCTATCTAACCCATGCATATATTATCAATCCATGTGTATCCTTATTAAGGGGAGGTTTTTAGTGTTTTCCCTAGACTTCCATTAAACTTAAAATTACACCCCCTTGAGCCCTTTTCAAGATAAATTTGTAAATTTTTCGGTAGAAAAATTTCCCGGCCAAGGGCCAGTTGCTCTTAAATTACAGGCTCGCTATCGCTCGCCAGGAAAACAATAGACACCTAAATGGCACGAAAGGTCTTAAAATTGACAACGAAATGGGGCAAAAGGTATAAAATCGACAAACAAATGGGCCGAACGTCGTTCGCCACTCGTATAATGGCACCGAGGAGCTCGCCGCCCCTCGTACTGGGTGAGGATTTAGTGCAACAGACTTTTCGAAGGGGCACCACGCTCCCCTGCGAACTCTGTCTGTCTGTCTAACTATCTATCTATATTTCTATATATACAGTACCGGTATGTAGGTTTTGGGTGAATGTGTGTGTGTGTATGAACGTATGTGCGTGTATGGCTGTGCGTTTGTATCAATCTCTGTGTACGTATATATTTCAGCATCCCTAATGACCTACCTTCACTATAATTACCCTTCTCCTTCACCCTATCTCTCTCTTCCTATTATTACCTCGTTCCTTCATTCTTCCCTCTTCTCTCCTTCTACTATAATCACTCCTCTTCCTTCCACCTATCTCTCTCTTCCTATTATTACCTCGTTCCTTCAATCTTCTCTCTTCTCTCCTTCTACTTTAATCACTCCTCTTCCTTCCACCTATCTCTCTCTTCCTATTATTACCTCGTTCCTTCATTCTTCTCTCTTCTCTCCTTCTACTTTAATCACTCCTCTTCCTTCCACCTATCTCTCTCTTCCTATTATTACCTCGTTCCTTCATTCTTCTCTCTTCTCTCCTTCTACTTTAATCACTCCTCTTCCTTCCACCTATCTCTCTCTTCCTATTATTACCTCGTTCCTTCATTCTTCCCTCTTCTCTCCTTCTACTTTAATCACTCCTCTTCCTTCCACCTATCTCTCTCTTCCTATTATTACCTCGTTCCTTCATTCTTCTCTCTTCTCTCCTTCTACTTTAATCACTCCTCTTCCTTCCACCTATCTCTCTCTTCCTATTATTACCTCGTTCCTTCAATCTTCTCTCTTCTCTCCTTCTACTTTAATCACTCCTCTTCCTTCCACCTATCTCTCTCTTCCTATTATTACCTCGTTCCTTCATTCTTCTCTCTTCTCTCCTTCTACTTTAATCACTCCTCTTCCTTCCACCTATCTCTCTCTTCCTATTATTACCTCGTTCCTTCATTCTTCTCTCTTCTCTCCTTCTACTTTAATCACTCTTCCTTCCACCTATCTCTCTCTTCCTATTATTACCTTGTTCCTTCATTCTTCCCACTTCTCTCCTTCTACTATAATCACTCCTCTTCCTTCCACCTATCTCTCTCTTCCTATTATTACCTCGTTCCTTCATTCTTCCCTCTTCTCTCCTTCTACTATAATCACTCCTCTTCCTTCCACCCTATCTCTCTCTCTTCCTATTATTCCCTCGTTCCTTCATTCTTCCCTCTTTTATTATTACTGCATCTCTCCTTCTACTATAATCATTCCTCTTCTTTCCACCTATCTATCTCTCTTTTTGTTATTACCTAATCCTTTCTCTCTTCCTTCTGTTATTTGTAGTATTTTGTCTCTCCTTCCGTTATTATTCTTTCTCTATAATTACTCCTCTTTCCCCCCTATGTTGCTCTTCTTCCTTATTATTACCTCATCTCTCCATGTTTTGTCTGTGTTATTGTTTTATTTTTCCTTTCACTTGTATTTTTCACTATAATCACTCATTTTTCTTATCCATATCTCGCTATTATTATTATTATTATTATTATTATTATTATTATTATTACCTCAATCCTTCCCTCTCCCCTCTCTTTTATTTTATTATTATTGTATTTCTCCTTTCAGTCTTCTTCTTTCACTATAATGGGAATTCATGTAGATTTGCTCATCCCAAAATTTGCAACAACATAACCAGTCATGGAAAATGTAGATTTGGTAAAACCTGCAAATATCACCACCCATCCCTTTGCAAGACATCACTTGAGAACAAGACCTGCTACAATATGAAATGCCCAGCTTTTCATATTAAAAGGACTTGGAGATATGCTAGACCTAACACGAATGGTAGCCCAAAAAACTCTCTAGCTATGCTTGGACGAGACAGAGAAAAAAAGGCAAGGAGGGAAAGGGCAGATGAAGATGAAGAGACTGAGGGAGATGGAAGAGCACATAGAACACCTCGAGCACCTCCTGGCCTCCCAAGAGTGGCCAATACATCCCGAAGACTATTAGGTACACATAGTACTCCAAACAATCCCTCCCCAATCTTGTTTGCAAATATCCAAGGCCTAAAAAATAGAACCACGAACAAAGTACCATTTATTAGGGGCCTGCTAGAAGAAGGAAACGCTATATTTGCGGCTCTCACAGAAACTCACATTAAAGATCAGGAAGATAGTGAGGTATGGATTCCTGGTTACAACCTACATAGGGCGTACAGAACGCATAGATCACATGGAGGTGTAGCCTTGTACATACATGACTCACTGATATGTACGAATTCCTAAATAACAGTAATGAAGTGGTGGAAATACTTGGAGTTAAAATAGAATCCCTAAATTTAGCAGTTATTGTTACATACAGGCCTCCAGACTCATCCCGAGAAGAATTCAAAACCCAGCTCAACAAAATAAAATCAGAAGTGGAAACCCTGGGGAACCCAACACCAAATATTATATGGCTAGGAGACTTTAACCTACCAAACATTAAATGGAGACAACTAGAAAACCAGTTAGTGGCAAATAACACCGGAGAAGCAAATACTAATACGAGAGAGCTTTTTGAACTTTGTGATTTTTTTAGTCTTACCCAACATATTGCTGAACCCACACGGGAAAACAATATCTTAGACCTGGTCTTCACTAACAACGACTCTCTAGTACACAGCATTAACATATCGGACACAACATACTCAGATCATAAATTAATTGAGATCAAAACAACCTTAGAAAGTGTACAGACAACCTCAGAATCGAGAACAAAAACCGGCCCCTTCAGTAAATTTAACTTCAATAACAAAACATTAGGTGGGAAGAGGTAAATCAAGAAATGGAGGAAATAGACTGGGAAGATTTAATGGATAACCTGACACCAGCAGAATGTCTAGTCTTAATAACAGAAACCATGACCCAAATCTGTAGCCACCATATACCTGCAAGACAAACAAAACGAAGAAGCAAACAAGATCGGGAAAGGAGGAGGCTGTACAGAAGAAGAAAATTACTCACACAAAGGCGCACACATCAAAATCTACAGGATAGGCAAAAGGTCGAAATAGATAGAGAAATTGTGGAAATTGAACAAGGGCTAAGAATATCATATGAACTACAACATATGGAAGAGGAGAGGAAAGCTATTGCAGGTTTAAAGGAAAATTCCAAATACTTCTTTTCATATGCCAAACAAAAGGCTAAAACAACATCAAACATCGGCCCACTGACCAAAGGGGACGGCTCTTTCACAGGGGACAAAAAGGAAATGAGCGAACTCTTAAGCAGGCAGTATGAAATGGCATTCAGTGAGCCTGATGAAACAAAAGTCATCAGAGACCAAAATATATTTTTCATGGAAACCTCCCCCACGGAAACCCCTCAGATGCTGGATATTGATTTCGGTCCAAAAGACATAGAAGAGGCCATTTCCAACATGCCATCCCACTCGGCACCAGGCCCGGACTCATGGAATTCGATCCTAATGAAAAAATGTAAGGAAAACCTCTCAAAACCCCTGGCTATAATGTGGAGAAGGAGTCTAGACACTGGTGACATACCAGATAGCTTGAAAAATGCAATAATTGCCCCACTGCATAAAGGAGGGAGTAAAGCACTACCAAAAAACTACCGCCCGGTAGCTCTAACCTCTCACATCATTAAAGTTTTCGAGCGAGTCCTGCGAAGCAAAATTTCAACATTCATGGAGGCAAATGAACTACACAACGCCGGTCAACATGGGTTTAGAGCGGGAAGATCATGTCTCTCACAACTTTTGGAACACTATGACAAAATTCTTAAAGCGCTAGAAGAAAAGAAAAACGTGGATGTCATTTACACCGATTTTGCTAAGGCATTTGATAAATGTGACCATGGTATAATAGCCCACAAACTGAAAGCAAAAGGTATAACTGGGAAAATCGGACGGTGGATATACAATTTCCTCGTAAACCGAAAACAATCGGTAGCAGTAAACCAAGTCACTTCTGAGCCTTCGGATGTCAAAAGCTCAGTGCCCCAAGGAACAGTGCTGTTCCTCATACTAATTTGCGACATAGATACCAACACCAGACACAGTACGGTGTCGTCTTTTGCTGATGACACAAAATTAAGTAAGATAGTAAACACACAAGAGGACACGGGCCGACTGCAGGAAGACATGAATGTAGTGTTCCAGTGGACCAGGGAAAACAACATGCAATTCAATGAGGAAAAATTCCAATTAATACGGTACGGAGATAATAATGGTGTTAAAGAAATTACAAATTACTTAACAGAATCTAACCACATAATAGAACGGAAAGACAGTGTGAAAGACCTTGGGGTATTAATGTCTGAAAATATGGGTTTCAAAGTACATAACCAGGTCAAAGTGGCGGCTGCGAAACGTCTAACGGGTTGGATTCTGCGTACTTTTAAAACACGCGGTGAATTGCCTATGATAACGCTCTTCAAATCTCTAGTGCTACCGCGGCTTGAATACTGTAGCGTATTAACATCCCCATACAAAGCAGGTGAAATAAATGACGTAGAGAGTGTACAAAGAAATTTCACTTCGCATATAAGTTCGATAAAACATCTACACTATTGGGAGCGTTTAAGAGCACTGAATCTGTACTCACTGGAACGTAGAAGAGAACGTTACCTAATAATATACACATGGAAAATCGCAGAGGGTTTAGTACCAAACCTACATACTCCGATAGTCATGAAATTCAGTGATAGGAGAGGCTGGGAATGCGAAATCCCCCGGATGAATAACAGGGGTGCTATGGGCTCTCTACGAGAGGGCTGGTTATCACACAGAGGCCCACGTCTCTTCAACAAACTCCCACGGCGAGTAAGAGACATGAGGGACATCTCGTTAGACAACTTCAAGAGAGCCCTAGATGTCGAACTGCAAAAAGTGCCAGACGAGCCCATCCTCGCAAGGGAGCGAGCTGTCGCTTCAAACAGTCTACTGCACCAAATCACCACCCATAACGAGGGGCGTCGCGCTCCTTGGTGCCGCTAGAGGAGCGGCGAACACATCCAAAGGTATCCAAAGGTAAGGTATAATCATTCATTTTCCTTCCCTTATATCGCTGTTCTTCTTAGCATCTCATTCCTTCATTATTTTCCTCTTCTCCTCTTTCTTAATTTTCTTTTATTTTCCACTATCACTTTTTTTCCTCTCCCATAAGTTCGCTTTTTGTGTATTACATTTTATTTACATTTTGTTGTTTTTCTGCTTTCTAGTCTTCTCTTAATAATTGTGGCAATCCATCATTTTAATTGCCGACTTGCGAGTTTCGTTCTATAAGGAAGTTGGAGCTGTAGACATCGATATTTGGCAGAATTACCAGCTAAAATACAGTCGTAGTACATTCATAAATACATAAAACCCAATTCAACATACCTTTTATCCATCAGAAACCTACATTATTATTGTATTTCTGTTTAATATCGATGTTTACGGCTCTAACTTCCTTATAGCCTGAAACTCGCAAGTGGTCAATTATATGCCATTATCATGGGTATCTTTCTTTACCCTTTCTTTTTTCTTGATTGTTCTGCAATGCCTTCCTCACGCCCTCCTTATTTCCTTTTAATTCATCGAGTATTTAAAATACAATATTGATTGCAACTTTGTTAGCCTAAATGTGAATATAACACGCAACCGTGCCTGGATATGAAAGATGAAGATGTTTATCATTATATTTGGAAAAGAAATTCACATATTGAAATATATATGTTCTACATTATTACAACTTGAATAGAACAGTTACAATGTATTAAACTGTATTTTTGCACACTGGAATCGTGTGTGTGCATTATATATATATATAGGCCTATATCAGTATAAATTATACTGTATATCTTATTATTATTTTTTCCCAAGAGTATTTCCCTTGATTTTTTTTTTTTTTTTTTTTAAATAGAAACTATGTTTTATTATTCACGTAACTCCTTACTTTCTTCCTTTCGTTCCTTCTCGTTCTTTCTCGTTCCTCCCATTGCCTTCCTTGGAGTTGATCATTCAGTGTTCTAGCTCATACCCACATTATCTCCTTCCTCTTCCTCCTCCACCTTTAGTACATCCCTCTTCCTCCTCCTTATCGTTCTTCTTCCTCCTCCTTCAGATTCTTCCGCCTCCTCAATCTTAATTTTATTTTTGCTCCTCTTCTTGGCTGCTCTTCATTCACTTTTTGTTGCTCCTCCTCCTCCTCTTCATCCACTACTTCCTCTTCCTCCTCCTCCATCTCCTCCCCTCCCCCCAATGTAGCACACCTGTGGAGGGAAGCATGACTCATGGACGTGGTGGTTTTCTCTCTCTTTAATTTATATCTTGTATGTTTTCGCCATTAATTGTTTTTGCGCTACCGAAATGCTCTTCTCTTGTATGC
Organism: Paralithodes platypus; assembly: GCA_032716605.1. Taxonomy (NCBI): domain Eukaryota; kingdom Metazoa; phylum Arthropoda; class Malacostraca; order Decapoda; family Lithodidae; genus Paralithodes; species Paralithodes platypus. The sequence continues at coordinate 50,399,633 of CM064497.1, read as the reverse complement.
TTTTTGTTTGAGAAGTTAAGGAGAGGGACTATCATTTTGTCCTGTTTGTACAATTAATTTTGGATATGACATTACATCATACAAGGCTTACAATTATGCTCGTTATTATCGCTGACCCTTGTTATTTTTCGAGCCATCCCTTCCATCCCATTTTCGTCTTTACTTGTTCTGTACTTGTTTTGCATTTGTATTTCCTCCCTTCTCTATTAGTTATATGCGTTACTTTACTTTCATCACAGCTATATTATTTGCATCCATTCTTCTATCATTCCACCATTCCATCCCTTTCTGTTTGTCCTTTCTCCGTTGCTCTCTTCATCTATCCACCCGTTTATCCCTCTCTCACTCCAATCCTACATCAATTTTTATCTCTCTCCCTCCCTCCCTAGATAAATCCCTCCCTCTATTATGTATCCATCCATCTATCCATATGTCCTTCCCTCCATCCATTTATCCTTCGATCCTCTATTCGTCTGTCTCTTCCCTCCTTCTCAACCTCAATTCCTCCCTCATTGCCTCCCTCCATCCATCTATCCGTGTCTCTTTTCCTCCCTCCTTCCCTCCCTCTCCCCCCCCCTCATCATTGTAACTGTTCTCCCTGACACGCCATAGGTATCGTTATCTGTCCAACTATTGTATGTTGAGCTCTCCTTTACCTCCACCATCCCTTACATTATTGTCATGGCAGAGACTACTACTTGTTGAGGCGGTATATACTTTGACACCGCAGCCATTTTTACTTTAACATCACAACTATGGACTGATTATTTTCGGCACCACTATCACGGCTAATAGCATGTAATATAATTTTTACTTTGACACCACAACTATCCACTAACTATTTCTGGCACATTTATCAATATTAATAACATGTAATATTCTTCCTAACCCGCAATAACCACTGCTTCAGTCTAATCACTGTTATCACAACCAAGCACAACTACTCACCCCAATCACCACAACTCTAGGTACCGTACCACAAACCTAAACAGTCTACTACATTGCTATAGTCTATTCGCTGTAAGTAGGCGATAAATCATAACCTCTAACCTCTGTAACTCAAAAACTACTAGAGTAATCGAGGTAATAAAACTTACAGCCAAATTGCTCTAGCCATTTCTGAGTAACAGAGGATAGAGGTTATGATTTCTCGCCTACTTACAGCGCATATACTATACCACTTAGTACAACCTACCACATGTACGATTGCTACAATTGCCACAATCCCACCTACTTCTACATGTAAGTACCAAGTCCCTATCACAATCACAACAACACACTCCACCACAATCACATTATCACAGCCACAACTACTAACATAACTAACACAGCCAAAACTACATAAACACAACTAACACAACCAAAACTACCAAAATAACAAATAACAACCATAAGTCTCAAAATAATAACTACCACATCCACACTACCTCAACCAAAACTGTTAAAATATCAACCACAACTACCACATTTAACTACCACAACCCGTCAAGACGATATCTTCATAAAACAAAAACAAGAACTACTAGAACACACCACCACAACCACACCTCAAACTCAACTATCACAATCCCACCACAACCACGTGTACAGTCGGCCTAATAAGTGATGCCTTGGCACCAATTATGTTTTGATCAATAATTGGTATCCGCAATATTTACACACGATTTCTTCTTTTTGAGTGCGACATACAACCATGTTCCTACACTTACCCACCCTATTCAACATCTGACTGGCATTAATACAGCACAGAGCCAGCCAAACGTAATGACAGCTGATACACGACTTATTAGCGCCACTGTACTTCAACCACCACCATCGCAACATCATGTACATAAAACCCCATTATTCATGTTTATTACCGGTACCCTTAATCATAATTATTGTTATCCTCTACGACTCCCCTACCATCATTCACCCTTACATCTACAACAACTACCAATATCTTCTTGCTGGACATCTACCACAGCTACCACTATTACCCTGTATACCTACCACAACTACCATCACCATCTTCCTGTGCATCTATCATTATACTCTTATACATCTACGCCAACTACCACCATTCTCTAATACATCTACCTCTACTACAACCATTCTCCCATACATCTACCCCAACTACCACCATTCTCTTTTACATCTACCACCATTCTCTCATATCTCTACCCCTACTACCACCATCCTCTTGCACACCCACCACTAGCGATCACAACAATCGATATTTTTCTTAAGAAACCCTTTACTCTATTACCATACCCACTCTAAACCACTGTTTGGACACTTGATCCTCAGTGTTTTGGAGGACAAGCAACCTAGAAGGGTCACTAGATCTGTTGTTGCTTGATTTCCTTTGTACTCCTTTGTACCATACACATACTGCAACTATCACAATGTTTCCCATATATATATATATATATATATATATATATATCAGACTTTTCTTGTATTACTACAGCAATCATCACCTAATACTACCACACGCATTAAAGTCCTGTCATTCGTCTACCACAATCATCACATACAACTACCACAATCATTACTTACAACTATCACTATCACCACATACAACTATCACTATCACCACATACAACTATCACTATCATCACATACAACTACCACAATCAACACATACAACTACCACAATCATCACATACAACTACCACAATCAACACATACAACTACCACAATCATCACATACAACTACCACAATCATCACATACAACTACCACAATCATCACTTACAACTATCACTATCAATACATATAACTAACACAATCATCACTTACAACTATCACTATCACCACATACAACTACCACAATCACCACATACAACTACCACTATCACCACATACAACTATCACTATCACCACATACAACTATCACTATCATCACATACAACTATCACTATCATCACATACAACTATCACTATCACCACATATAACTATCACTATCACCACATACAACTATCACAATCATCACATACAACTACCACAATCACCACATACAACTATCACTATCACCACATACAACTACCACAATCAACACATACAACCATCACTATCACCACATACAACCAACACAATCACCACATATAACCACCACAATCACCACATATAACCACCACAATCACCACATACATCAATCACCACAAACATCAATCACCACATACACTCACCACATACATAAATCACCACATACAACCATCACAATCACCACATACAACCACCACAATCACCACATACAACCACCACATACAACCACCACATACAACCACCACATACAACCATCACATACAACCACATACAAACGCCACAACCACCACAATCACCACATACAACCACCACATACAACCACATACAACCACCACATACAACCACCACAATCACCACATACAACCACCACAATCACCACATACAACCACCACAACCACCACATAATATAACCACCACATACAACCACCACAATCACCACATAGAATCACCATATACAACCACCAATCACCACATACAACAACCACAACCACCACATATAACCACCACATACAACCACCACAATCACCACATACAACCACCACAATCACCACATACAACCACCACAATCAACACATACAACCACCACATACAACCACCACATACACCACATGCAATCACCACATACAACCACCAATCACCACATACAACCACCAATCACCACATACAACCACCAATCACCACATACAATCACCACATACAATCATCACAAATCACCGCATACAATCACCACATACAATCACCACCAATCACCGCATACAATCACCACATACAATCACCACATACAACCACCACACACAATCACCACATACAATCACCACATACAACCACCAATCACAACATACAACCACCAATCACCACATACAATCACCACATACAACCACCAATCACCACATACAATCACCACAAACAACCACCACAATTACCAAATACAACCACCACAATCACCACATACAATCACCACATACAACCACCACAATCACCACATACAATCACCACAAACAACCACCACAATCGCCACATAGCCTAGACCTACAACCACCATATACAATCACCATAATCTCCACATACAACCACCACATACAATCACCACAATCACCACATACAACCACCACAATCACCATACGTTCACCACAACCCTGTCACCACTAGCACTACCGCTATTGGAGAAGCAATCATTTTCCAATGAGTACTTCACGTGACTGTCACACGCGCGCGCACACTCACATACACGCATAACAAACAAACACACACACTCACACATACATACACAAGCATGGATACACGAGCATGCATACACGCACACCTTTTATAATTATATTCCTTCCACCTTTCCACGCATACAGTGATATAAATATATAGCCTGCTGTATACATACTGTACATACATATGGTATGATGTTGACGTAAGCACATACTGTACATATAAGGACACAGACATGGACAATAATGCTTATTAGAAGTACAGCCAAAATCAATAGGTCGGCGAAAACCATTATATTATTGTGTTCGAATTCTAGACAGAAGGACATTAACTCGATACATATACTATATACTATATACACAGTGATTGTAACTTCCAATGGCAGTTTATGAGCAAGGTTGTCAGGGAACTATTAGGCATCAATAACGAAGTTGATATTGGAGTAACTATTTCAAGAGATTTAAACCCTACCCAATAGTTTAATTATTATTAATTAAGTTAACCAAGTAGGCCTAATTGGCTTCAGTGGAAGATCTTTTTCATATGAATCCGAAAACACAATTCTTACTTTATGCAATTCAGTGATTCGTTCTCATTTGAAAATTGTGTTCAGTGTTGGTATCTGTGTTATAAAAAAAGACATTGAAAAACCGGAGAGAATACACGGAGACTAATTAATATTATTTCAAAATTAAGAAATACGCGTACAAGGAGCGCCTAAAATATTTAATCCTATTTATCTTGACCAAGTGCAGAATAGAAGGTATCGAGTAAACTAATAACAGTTTTTATGATCATCAAAGGCCAATCATAATAACATGGATGCATGTACAGTCACGATCATAAATACTGCAACATTAACCAACAAACTTTCGCCCCTTCGTTTCGAAAAGATTACTAAACTTTTGTTTCAAACTCGAAACAATTTCTTTATTTCATTCTAATTACCGTCAAACGATTGTATTTATCTTGGCATAAATCTTTCATGATGAAAAAGTTGACGTTATCTGGTAGATGTTGCAGCATTTATGCTCGTGACTGTACATTTTTCGCAATATTTGATTCGAAATATACAAACAGTAAAAGTTATAAAGTCCTCGGAAAGGCGTCTCATTCACATGAAGCGAAACAATTTTTTAACAGAGTGGATTACTTATGGAACAGATTTCCCAATACCGTCGTACAATGTTGCACCGTCCAAGCTTCGATATGTCACAGTTGAAGCCTCTAAATGTTACATCGATAGGTATCTTGCCTTGGGCCCTAGACTGACTACATTAATGCCCGAGTATTATATTTTATTTACCAAAGACAGTCCTTCCTCTCCTGTCTCTGACCTACAACAAACAGCCTGGTAGTTATCTCTTCTTTCTTAGTTTTCCTTTGTATTTTAATTATCATCACTACCGGTACCTCTGCCAACATCCTCTTCCTTTTCCTCCTCCTTATTTTAATTTGCATCATCATCATTATCATCACCTTAATCACCTTAATACCATCCTCATTATCATCATCATTCTTCATTCTTTATCATCATCATTATTCTCCATTCTCACCATCACCAGGTAAGAGAAGATCATGTATTCCTGGCCACGACCGTACCGCACATAAACAGACACAAGACAGGCAGAGGCACACGCACATAAAGGGCCTACTACATACACACAGACAGCCGCAGACATAAATCTACATGAGTTTATACGTGGTGTGCATACGGTAGGAGAGGCTCATTAAGGGGGGTACTACTCGCTTTTTATGGACCTCCTACCCCCTCGTGTTTAGCATATTAGTTTTGAGATTTTTAAGACGTTCCTTCCATTAGTTTGGCGATTTTAGTACCTTTCGCCCCTTTTCGTTTTCAATTTCAAGACCTTTCGTGCCATTTAGGTGTCGATTTTCTCCTAGCGAGCGAAAGCGAGCCTGTAAATTTAAGAGGAACCGGCCTTTGGCCGGGATATTTTTCTATCGAAAAATGTACAAATTTATCTTGAAGGGGGGTCTAGGGGGTGTTTATTTAAGCTTGATGGAGGTCTAGCGAGGAAACTAAAACATAAATTAATAAATGAATTAATAGCCCAAAAAACCGGCCACCAGCCCCTTAATGTCGATGACTCACATACACACATAGTACGTGGTGTACATAGGGAGGGTCATTAATGTCCAGGAACAGGATTTATTGTCAACCACGGAGGTCCACTTACATACATACTTACGGTACATATAGTATATACTCACATATATACACACACACACACACACACACACACACACACACAGAGAGAGAGAGAGAGAGAGAGAGACACATTTTGCCTCCGTTTATCTCCTTCCTTGTTCCTCCCCTGCCTTCCCCATTCTCTGTTCCTTTACTCCTTCCTTCATTCCTCCTCCTCGTGTATTATTTATCTCCCCTTCGTGTCTCTTATTATTTTCTTCTTGTCCTTCCTCTATTGAAGTACATGATTAGATTGATATCCAAAATTCGAAAATGGATATTAATCGTGATCGTGTACTCAACCTTTAATTGTGTTAGTGGTGTAATGGTTTAGATGCTTATGTTCTGGGTGTAGCGTCCCGAGTTCGAATCCCGGGAGGACCATATGATTTAATTATTTTATTCAAGTACATTGGGGTTTGTAATTGATGATTAATGTTAAGAATGGGGTGTTAGTTATAGTATAAAGCCAGTATCACACGAAAACTTTTATAGATAACATTCAATGATCAACATTTATCTGGCAACATTTCTGGAATATTTTGCTATTATTCATTGTTTTCAATTGTTAATTATAAACAAGCATACACCTTCCTTCCTTAGCTATAACATGTCCATTGACTTTGTTCTTTACTGCCCTTCTCTGTATGCTATCCTACCCTTCCTTCGTTCTCTCTTTCTCATTCGCTCTTTATTATTATTATCTCTCTCTCTCTCTCTCTCTCTCTCTCTCTCTCTCTTTAGATACCAACCATGCAGACTATAATACGTTCGTTGTGTATAGGTACGAGGCGATCTCAAGACACCTTAGCTCCCAGTGCACAACGAACCGGATCATGATTATGTCCGCCTGTATTAAGTTATGTATTATGTTGATTTATACCATTGCCTATTTTTGTAATAATTGTACGACACTGTTAATGTAGTATGCATTATGTAATTTGTTTAAAATTAATTTATTGTATGAACAGCCGTTGCATAATTAACAGAAGAAAATAATATGAATCTAAATCTGAATCTCTAGGAGCACAGGGAATGGTTAGTATTACAAATATCCTGCGGCTCATTCCGGGGAGATAGTCTAAGTGTCTATGTATTATGTAATTTGTTTAAGATGATCCTATTGTATGAACAGCCATTGTATATTTAATGGAAATAAAATAATCTGAATCTGAATCTCTCTCCCTCTCTCTCTCTCTTCCCTGGCTCTATTGGTCACCATTATTCCTTCCTTCCTATAAATTCTCCATCACCATCCTTCCTCTTTCTCCTCTCTCCCTCACACTCACACACCTTACCGAAATGTTATCGGTCATAATTTTATGCCTACCCAATCATCAACATTAATAGTTCTTTACTGCCTTAGTGCCGTAATTTAGAGGTATTATACAGCTATTAAACTGTATTAATGAATATAGGTTTCGAAAAGCAAAATTTACGGTGTGTATGCAGTATATATATATATATATATTCCTGTATGCCAAGTAATTCTATATTTCTAGGGCCAATATATATTTCCATCATAATATTTTTCTCTGTCCCCCATCACACTCGCCTTCCTCTATCTCCTATCTTCATCTCTTCCTTCCTTGCTCCACTTTTATGCCTTCCTCGCTCTCTCCCTCTTTATTCATTCCTCCCTCTCTCTATCTTAGGATTCATTCATTCCTCTCTATATGTTTAATTCCTTCCTTCTTCTCTATATCTTTATTCTTTCCTCCCTCCCATCTGTATTCCCTCCTCCCTCTCTCCATCCTTATTCTTTTCTCCCTCTCTCCATCTTTATTCCCTCCTCCCTCTCTCCATCCTTATTCTGTCCTCCCTCTCTCCATTTTTATTCTTTCCTCCCTCTTTCCATCCTTATTCTATCCTCCCTCCATCTTTATTCCCTCCTCCCTCTCTCCATCCTTATTCTGTCCTCCCTCTTTCCATTCTTATTCTTTCCTCCCTCTCCATCCTTTTTCTTTCCTCCCTCTCATCTGTATTCCCTCCTCCCTCTCTCCATCCTTATTCTTTCCTCCCTCTCTCCATCTTTATTCCCTCCTCCCTCTTTCCATCCTTATTCTTTCCTCCCTCCATCTTTATTCCCTCCTCCCTCTCTCCATCCTTATTCTTTCCTCCCTCTCTCCATTCTTATTCTTTCCTCCCTCTCTCCATCCTTATTCTTTCCTCCCTCTCTCCATTCTTATTCTTTCCTCCCTCTCTCCATTCTTATTCTTTCCTCCCTCTCCATCCTTTTTCTTTCCTCCCTCTCCATCCTTATTCCCTCCTCCCTCTCTCCATCCTTATTCCCTCCTCCCTCTCTCCATCTTTATTCTTTCCTCCCTCTCTCCATCTGTATTCTGTCCTCCTTTTCTCCATCCTTAATGTTTCCTCCTTTTCTTTATATATGTTCTTTGTTAAGTTTGTCACCCTTTCTAACTTTATTTTCTTTTTGTTATGCTTCCCTTTCCTCTCTTTCGCTATATTTCTTTAAATGTCCAATGTCTTTGCCTTGCGTTACTGCATTTCCTTTTAGGCCTATTTTACAATTTGTTTTGACTCTCTCTCTCTCTTATATATATACAGTATATATATATACATATATATAAAATACTTTCTTTTCTATATTTAAACCGTTCATAACAGCTATTTATGAATACATATTCTATTCCTTTTGTCGTTTTCCATTTAGGTATATCTCGTTAATTTTGCTTCGCCTTTTCACAGATTGTTGCGTATTATTGATTTGCTTAATATGATTCGTCTCTTTGTTTAACTGTTTCCAGATTTGTTCGTATATTCTCTAGTCATGTGTTATATATTTACTTCTATTTTGTGTGTCTGCTCTCTTTGCATAGTTTTGTTTGTCTTTGTTTTTAGTTATCTCTTCCATTCCCCTTCGTTCGTTTTCTTCTCAATTTCCTGTTTCCTCTTCTTTTGTTTTGGTACAGAAGTTAGCACTAACATACACAAGCACAAACATACACTAGCACACACACACACACACACACACACACACACACACACACACACACACACACACACACACACACACACACATATGTTTCAGAGGAGAACTGTGTATATATATGCATTCTTTTGATGTTTATATGTAAATTTGTCCCTCTCCTTTGCATATCCATATGCGCAAACATAGGTAGTATACATTTTACAGCATATTTTATATATTGAGCTATGTATTTATTACTCACTATGTTATAACATATAAATTATATATTTTCCACATTATGAACCTCATCTATATATTGTCTTGTTCCTTTATCTTTCCTTTTTTGTGTTCGTATTTCCATTTTTTCTCCCGCCCTTTTCTACATATATTCCTTCTTTTTTAAATTTCCATCTTTCATTTAATTCGATTCTCATGGTATCTCCCCCCCCCCCCCTCTCTCTCTCTCTCTCTCTCTCTCTCTCTCTCTCTCTCTCTCTCTCTCTCTCTCTCTCTCTCTCTCTCTCTCTCTCTCTCTCTCTCTCTCTCTCTCTCTCTCTCTCTCTCTCTCTCTCTCTCTCTCTCTCTCTCTCTCTCTCTCTCTCTTTTGGGGTTAGCAGGCACGCGATCGGTAATTTTCCGCTGGCAGGGAGAGAGAGAGATTGAGAGAAGCAGAGAAAGATACAAAATGAGGGAAACAGAGAGAAAGAGAGTGAGAGTTGAACAATATAGTTAGTACCGGTAGGACTACTTAAAAACCTTGCGATTCTTTATGAAAATATATATCATGTATATATAGTGTAGTGCACGTATCACAATATATATCATGTATATATAGTGTAGTGCACGTATCACAATATATATCATGTATATATAGTGTAGTGCACGTATCACAATATATATCATGTATATATAGTGTAGTGCACGTATCACAATATATATCATGTATATATAGTGTAGTGCACGTATCACAATATATCATGTATATATAGTGTAGTGCACGTATCACAATATATCATGTATATATAGTGTAGTGCACGTATCACAATATATATCATGTATATATAGTGTAGTGCACGTATCACAATATATATCATGTATATATAGTGTAGTGCACGTATCACAATATATAGTGTAGTGCACGTATCACAATATAAATCATGTATATATAGTGTAGTGCACGTATCACAATATATAGTGTAGTGCACGTATCACAATATATAGTGTAGTGCACGTATCACAATATATAGTGTAGTGCACGTATCACAATATAAATCATGTATATATAGTGTAGTGCACGTATCACAATATATAGTGTAGTGCACGTATCACAATATATAGTGTAGTGCACGAATCACAATATAGTGTAGTGCACGTATCACAATATATAGTGTAGTGCACGTATCACAATATATAGTGTAGTGCACGTATCACAATATATAGTGTATATATAGTGTGTAGTGCACGTATCACAATATATAGTGTGCACGTATCACAATATATAGTGTAGTGCACGTATCACAATATAAATCATGTATATATAGTGTAGTGCACGTATCACAATATATAGTGTAGTGCACGTATCACAATATAAATCATGTATATATAGTGTAGTGCACGTATCACAATATATAGTGTAGTGCACGTATCAAATATAGTGTAGTGCACGTATCACAATATAAATCATGTATATATAGTGTAGTGCACGTATCACAATATATAGTGTAGTGCACGTATCACAATATATAGTGTAGTGCACGTATCACAATATATAGTGTAGTGCACGTATCACAATATAAATCATGTATATATAGTGTAGTGCACGTATCACAATATATAGTGTAGTGCACGTATCACAATATATAGTGTAGTGCACGTATCACAATATATAGTGTAGTGCACGTATCACAATATATAGTGTAGTGCACGTATCACAATATATAGTGTAGTGCACGTATCACAATATAAATCATGTATATATAGTGTAGTGCACGTATCACAATATATAGTGTAGTGCACGTATCACAATATATAGTGTAGTGCACGTATCACAATATATAGTGTAGTGCACGTATCACAATATATATCATGTATATATAGTGTAGTGCACGTATCACAATATATAGTGTAGTGCACGTATCACAATATATAGTGTAGTGCACGTATCACAATATAAATCATGTATATATAGTGTAGTGCACGTATCACAATATAAATAACGGTAATATATACCGTTGTTTAAGGTACGCTAATGAATATATATATATATATTATTTTATTTTATTTTTTTAGGGAAATGTGTTGCTTGTAGATTACATACTACAGTTAAATCTTTTCACTTTTAATTTCCGGACATATTTACCCATTGCACTCGTGTTGAGGATTGCCATATTGTTATTCAATTCAAATTGTTGAAGCCAATTAGTGTTCAAAATACTTAAATGAGTTCACTTCGATGCCACATTGTTCCAACAAGAAATTGAGAGAAAAGCAGGTGGGAGTGTAGGACGGGTACTACTTAATTATTTAAGTGTAGTTGCCTGGTATTGGACAAACAGGGTGCTCAGAAATTACATGCTCTCTCTCTCTCTCTCTCTCTCTCTCTCTCTCTCTCTCTCTCTCTCTCTCTCTCTCTCTCTCTCTCTCTCTCTCTCTCTCTCTCTCTCTCTCTCTCTCTCTCTATCTCGCTCTCGTTCTCTTCTCTCACTCACTCTCTTTTTTCTCTCTCTCTCTCTCTCTCTTTGCTCCTTGTCCTCTCTCTATCTCTCTCTCTCTCTTTGCTCCTTGTCCTCTCTCTCTCTCTCTCTCTCTCTCTCTCTCTCTCTCTCTCTCTCTCTCGCTCTCGCTCTCGTAAAATGTGAACTATGCCTATTACTTTCAATATCTCTGGTTTCTCTATCTGTCTTTCTATTTATCCATTTACATATCTGCCTCTGGGTGTGTGTATGTGGGTAGGTGCAGCAATAGTAATATTATTACTATTACTAGTAATGATATTAATTATATATATATATATATCTATATATATATATATATATATATATATATATATATATATATATACTGGTATATATATATATACAAGATATATATATATATAGTACATATATATATATAGTACATATATATATATAGTACATATATAGTATATATATAGTACAAGATAGTTTTTTATTTAGTACAAGATAGTTTTTTATTTCAATTCATAGATACGCCGACTAGAGGTAATAATATTCTCGATTTAGTTTTCAGTAACAATGAACATATGGTAAATAATGTAGAGATAGGGGACCACCTAGGAAATAGTGACCACAATTCTGTGTATTTTAATATACAATGGAAAGGTAATACCAGAGAGAATACAACATTAATACCTGACTTTAGAAAAGCCAATTATGGTGGGTTAAGAAGAGCCCTATTAGCGGACCCTATGGTCAAAAAATTAAGTCGATCCAGGTGTCCAAATGAGTGTACCCCTTCTCAGGCACCTGTCATCTTAAGTCAGGAAGAGACGTCAACCTTGGTAGATACATACGATAATTTTATCAAGTCAGTATTCAATGCACAAAATAAATACATCCCCAAAAGAAAATTTAGATCAACACAGAACCAACCCAAATGGATGAATAATAGACTATTAGATCTTCTAGGACAAAAGAGAGGAATATATAGAAAAATTAGAAAAGGCGAAATTCACCTACTTGCTTACTATCAGAATCTATCAAGACAGGTAAAAAAAGGATATTAGGAAAGAAAAAAGAAATTATGAAATTAAGGTTGCCAATGACTCAAAAAATAATCCTAAAGCTTTTTACCAACTATATAAATCCAAGGTTAGAGATGTAATTGGTCCCCTTAAAACTTCGATAGGAGAAATGACAGAAAATGATTTAGAAATGTGCAGTACATTAAATGGTCAATTTCTTTCCGTTTTCACTAATGAAAATTTGGCACAGTTTCCAGAAGTCCGTAAGGTATATAGCGATAGTATAGAAAATAGGTTAAGTACGGTTACTATAAGTAGAAATGATGTGCTTAAGGAAATTGACAGACTGAAACCTCATAAATCGCCTGGTCCTGATGAGGTATATGCTAGAGTATTAAAAGAATGTAGGGATGAGTTAAGTTACCCATTAACATTTTTATTTAACAAGTCATTGGAGACAGGTATAGTTCCAGAAGCTTGGAAGCTTGCAAACGTAGTTCCGATCTTCAAAAAAGGTGACAAATCAATAGCATCCAATTACCGTCCCATTAGTCTTACATCAATCATAGGAAAGCTACTAGAGTCAATTATTGCTAGTAAAATTAGAAACCACTTAGATACATTTAATTTAATAAATTCTTCTCAGCATGGATTCACTCAGGGACGTTCTTGCCTTACTAATTTGCTTAGTTTTTTCTCAGAGGTATATGAAGCAGTAGATAATGACAAGTCATATGATATAATATATTTAGATTTCAGTAAAGCTTTCGACAGAGTCCCCCACGAGAGATTGATGAGAAAGGTTGAGGCGCATGGAATAGGTGGGGCGTTGTTGGGATGGATTAGGTCATGGCTAATTGGTAGGAAGCAGAGAGTCAGCATAAATGGTACGAAGTCAGAATGGGGAGCAGTCAAAAGTGGTGTCCCCCAGGGATCTGTATTAGGTCCTCTGTTGTTTGTTATATACATAAATGACCTTGATTTAGGTATAACTAGTAGGATAAGTAAATTTGCAGACGATACAAAGATGGGGAGAACAATTGATTCAGATAGAGATATAGAGTGCCTCCAAAGGGATCTAGATACCTTACACGAATGGTCAGTAAATTGGCAGATGAAGTTTAACATTGACAAATGCAAGGTATTAAAGATAGGGAAGATGCATACAAATGTTAAATATAAACTAGCTAATGTGGAATTAGAAAACTCGAATTGTGAGAAAGATCTAGGTGTGTTTGTTAGCAATGATTTGAAGCCTAGACAACAGTGTATAAGCGTTCGAAACAAGGCAAACAGGATTCTCGGGTTCATCTCAAGGAGTGTGAGTAACAGAACTGCTGATGTTATCTTAAAACTTTACTTGTCATTAGTGAGACCCCATATGGATTATGCTGTTCAATTTTGGTGTCCTTATTACAGAATGGACATAGATTCATTGGAGAGAGTACAACGTAGAATGACAAAAATGATCCATAATATTAGAAATCTTCCGTATAAAGAAAGGTTGAAGAAATTAGGCTTACATTCGTTAGAGAGACGCAGAGTTAGAGGGGATATGATAGAGGTGTTCAAGTGGGTTAGTGGGATTAACAAAGGGGACATGACAAATGTACTAAAGCTCAGTGATAGCGAAAGAACTCGTACAAATGGTTTCAAATTAGATAAATTTCGTTTCAGAAAAGATATAGGCAAATATTGGTTTGGTAACAGAGTTGTAGATGGGTGGAATGGACTACCAAGTGCTATAGTGGGATTAAAAACGATAGGGAGCTTTAAGATAAAATTGGATAAGCATATGGACGAGAAGGGTTGGGTGTGAAGGGGGATCAGCAGGGTTGGGCCAATCAGCGCTCTGCAGACCCCCGTAATCCTGCGTTAATCTCTAACCGTTTTGGTAAGATGATCCTCAGGGTATTAGAGTGTTGAGCCTATAATTGGGCTTTGTAATTGGGGTTGTGTGGGACAGGGATCTGCCTTGCTTAGGCCAATCGGCTTTCTGCGGACTCCCATTTTCTTATGTTCTTATGTTCTTATATATATATCTTACAAATACACGTGAGCTACTAAATGTTTTTATACTCTCAGCCGGGCTCGAACCACTAACAGTTTGGGTGGTTCGAGCCAGGCCGAGAGCATATATACAGTATATATATATATATATATATATATATATATATATATATATATATATATATATATACTGTTGTTGTTGTTCCCCAAGCTGCCTGGCCGCACAGACCCAAGGCCATAACCGAGTGGCCCCACAGAACCCTCCCCGCCGACCACAATAAAGCCTGGGTGACCGAAGCCACTCCATGGCGGGGAGCTGAGGAGGGTGCGGAAACGCCCGGGAAACCAAAGCCCCACCCAGGGCCCTGTGCCCCTCAGCAATTATGAAGAGAAAGTTGAGGGGCAAGGGAAAAATGTGACGCTTTGGCTTCCAATCTTGGTAGATTGGGAGGTCAATCCACGGAAGAGACGCCGTCACTTGAGATCTAGAAAATATATAAGTTAAAGGAACAGTCAGAGTAAGCTATGGGTATGGCAGAGATCGCTCAGCTCTCACTCTGATAGACCAGCCCATCACCACATGACTAGAACCCAATCCTCTCAGCATCAGCTAGGAAAGGCCCTAGAAAGCCGCCTTTGGCGGGGGGATAGCTCCCCTATTTCAACCCCTTTCGGGGTTGGGCACCCGCCTATACTGTATATACGTATTGTGTGTGTGTGTGTGCTATACTAGCCTAATTTCCATTATCCAACTAGATGTATATTAAGATCGATATCCATGTCTGTCTGTCTATTAATATATCCCAGCCAATGTTTATGATTATCCACCAATATAGTCTTTTATATATTTGTTTCATATACCTGTGTGCCTATCAAGTATGTCTGTCTGTCAATTTGCCTACTATTATATCTGTCAATTTACTTGCTAATATGTCTGTCGGTTCATCTACCTGCTATTATGTCTGTTAATTTACTGCTATTGTCTTTCTGTCAATTTACCTGATATTATGTGTATCTGTTAATACACTACTATTATGTCTGTCTGTTAATGTACCTGATATTATGTCTGTCTGTTAATTTACCTGCTATTATGTCTGTGTTAATTTATCTGCTATTATGTCTGTCTGTTAATTTACCTGCTATTATGTCTGTCTGTTAATTTATCTGCTATTATGTCTGTCTGTTAATTTACCTGCTATTATGTCTGTCTGTTAATTTTTCTGCTATTATGTCTTAATTTATCTGCTCTTATGCCTGTCTGTTAATTGACCTGCTTATATCATCTATAACTAAGCTAACCTTCAATTGTGTTTTGTTGCAGGTATGTGTTGGGTGGGATGGCGGAACACACTAGGAGAGGTATGTACTATAGTGTATTAAGGGGAGACTGACCGTTTGTTTGGTCTATTAATTAATTTATTCATAAATTTGTTTTGAGTTTCCTCCCTAGGCCTCCATCAAGCTTAGAAAAACATCCCCTAGACCCCCCTTCAAGATTAATCTGTACATTTTTCGGTAGAAAAATTTCCCGGCCAAAGGCCGGTTCCTCTTAAATTTGCAGGCTCGCTATCGCTCATGAAAAAATCGACACCTAAATGGCTTGAAAGGTCTTAATATTTACAACGAAATGAGGCAAGAGGTGTTAAAATCGCCAAACTAATGGGCCGAACGTCTTATAATCTCAAAACTAGTGGGGCTAAACATTAGGGAGAAGGGGGTCCAGAAAAACGGTCTTCCTCCCCTTAACAACTCTGTGGTAAGTTAGCTATAGGCTGCAAAAAGTGCCAGACGAGCCCATCTTAGCAAGGGAGCGGGCTGTCTCTTCAAACAGCCTGCTGCACCAAATCACAACCCACAACGAGGGGCGACGCGCTCCTCGGTGCTGCTAGGAGAGTGGCGAACACAACCTAAGGTAACCTAAGGTAAGGTAGGACTCATGTGTTATATGTGCATGGGGAGGTTCCCCTCACACCACTCTCCTAGACAAAATTGAAAGGAAGGACTTTCGTATCATTAACTCTCGTCCACTCACCAACTCTCTGCAATCTCTCTCTTTTCGCCGCAATGTTGCATCTCTCTCTATTCTATCGCTACTATAATAATCAGTGTTCCTCAGAGCTTTCCCAGGTATACCACCTCCTTTACGTAGGGCACGTGGTCTTGTGTCTTGCAACACAATCTCACCCCTACTATGTGCAACTCTCCAACCCAAGAGTGAAACGTTACTCTCAGTCTTTCTTCTATTCAACAGCTGAGCTCTGGAACTCTCTCCCAGAATCAGTCTTTCCCTCTTCCTATGACTTAAATTGCTTCAAACTCTGTCCAGGCATTTTGGCTCGAATGTCCCTTGATTTTGGCCCTGTCACTCTTTCAATTTTGGGGGAGGCACTCGCTATAGGCAGTTCTGCCTTTTGCCTCCCTCACTCACATAGGAAAAAAAACAAAAATATTTCATGGTACCGGGTTTATCGTTCGCCTTCTCCTTCAACTCTCTTATTCTCTGTCCATTTTAACGGTCATTGATTTGTCTTTCATAGTTTTAAGCACACACACACACACACACACACACACACGCACACGCACACACGCACACATACACACACACAAAGTAAGTAAAATGGATTGATTATAAAGTAACTAAGACAGGACAACACGAGCGCTGCTCAAGTCCTGTAAACTACAAATAGGTAAATACACACACACACACACCCTCTCTCTCCCAACCGTTCCATTCTTATATTTGTTTACCTTTTCTCTCTCTTCTTACTTCCCTAACTTACCTTCTCTTCCCCCTTCACCCATTCATTGTCATTTATCCAGCCATGCCTCCCTCTCTCTCCTCTATTAATTTATCTTACCTGGGTTTTTACTAATTTAACCGGTACTTGTCTTCCTATACATTCTCTCCTTGTTATTCTATATAGTATTTATGTGGCTCTTCATCCTTCATTTCTTCTTACTATTGTGTACTTACGGGCTTATCTTATCCTCCTTCCACTCCCTTCCCTCTCTCCCTTTCTTCCTTTTTTACTCTCTTCCTTCCTATATCTGTGCCACTTCCTTTTCCCTTCTTTTGTTTTCCTCCCTTTCCTCTCCTCCCCCCCCCCCCCCCTTCCTCACTCCATTCCCTTCCCTACACTTCTCCCTTCCCAGATATACGAAAGATCACTTATAACTGTGTTATGTTACTAACCCATCTGTCCCCTACTAACTTCCTAATCCTGCCACGGACATTAATTCCAGGGCAGTAGTTCCCTTTCAAATGTTCCCTTACCCACTCTAAACCACTGTTTGAACACTTGAACCTCAGTGTTTTGGAGGATAAGCAGCCTAGAGGGGTCACTAGAACTGTTTTTGCTTGATTTCCTTTGTACTCCCCACTCCCTCTCTCTTACACTCTCCCTTCTCTTTCTTCCCTCCTATCCTCCCCTCTCCTCTCTCTCCGTCCCAAGGTTGCAGAAACTGGTGAGTGGGGATAAAGCCTCCTACTTTGTTGTCTTTATCTTTCAGTTAATAGCAAATACTATGTTAGATAGCAAGGTCTGTCTAGTCTGTGTATCAATGTAACTAGGTAACTCTTCTCTACCCCTTCTAATCCCTCCCTCCTCTCCTCTCTTCTCCCCTCCCACTCCTCCCTCCCACCCACTCCCAACCATTCCCAAACTCTTTAATACGGCAACTTTTAAGGCAGTGCTCGCTTATTGCACAATGTTTCGGTCGTTTGTAGATTTTAATGTGCTCCTTTCAACAGTTTAATGTCATTTTTAGCGCCATATTTTTACATTACATTAATTTAGTTCAGTATTCTTTTATTTATTTTTTTATTTTTTATTTTATTATTATTTTATTTTTTATTTTATTTTATTTATTTTTTGGGGGGGGGATTTTCGTAGTAAAATACTTGTTATTAATTATATTATACCGGTATATTTGTATTTGTCCACCCTTAATTACAAGCGCCAACACTACGGGTAATGTTGTTGCTGGTGTTTTGTGTTATGTTAATACATTATAAATATTATATGCTAGTTAATTATGGTGTTTAATTTTCTCATTAGCTCAGAAACATCGATTTTCGCTTTTTCTTTTGTGCACTGTCCAGTCCATTGATTTTGTTTTGTTATAAACTTTCGTTGATATATATTATTCTTTAATAGTATAGTAAAGGCTAGTTTGTTTTTATTACCGGTATGTATTTTTTTGTGGTTTAAATGTCATTGAATTCTATCTATTGCCTGACGCCGTGATCCCCGAAGGGGTGGCCACGAACGAACAGCCCCCATGCACCTCTGTCCCCAGTCAGTCGACGCCCCTCCCCCCAACCAGCACCGCCTTCGTTCATGTACTTCCTCACTCCATCCTTCCACCTCTCATTCGGTCTACCTCTCCCTCTCTGTCCCTCCACCTCGCTCTCGTACACCCTCTTAGTCATTCTCTCGCTTTCCATACGTTCCATATGGCCGAACCATCTCAAGTTGTTCCTTTTCACACTTTCCAGCACATCTACCTCCACACCACACCTCCTTCTTACTTCCTCATTAGTCTGTCTATCCCTCCATGTAACTCCGCACGCACTCCTTAACCCGTACAGCCCCAGCGACGCATCTGACGCGTCGGCGATGTATGTAACGCACAGCCCCAGAGACGCGCCTGATGCGTCACCCTAATTGCACCGACCGTAACCTCAGGTGTAGCCACTCAAGAGGGCTCAAATTTGTATGGGAACTGTGTACGTATCCCACGCAACCGTGCCGATGGTTGAAAACTCAAAAAGTCCACGTGCGTGCGCGTGAGCGCGCAATAACCTGGTTTTTTGGGGTAATTGCCTTCAATTTTTTACTCTTGTAAAATACGTTTTCGGGGGCTCTGTAGGACCATTTTTTAAGCTTTTTGAGCGGTTTTTCGTGGTTTTTCCTGCATTCCTAACCCATTCGCTATTGTTTCTGGAATAAAACCATTTTTTGAAAACTGGCCGGGTTCTGGTGAACAAACATTACAAAACTAGCCGGGGCTCCACGGGTTAAGTAATTCATTGCCACTGCTCTCACTCTTGGTCTGAGTCTCTCAACCAACGTCCATGCTTCGCTTCCGTAAGTCAGTGTCGGGATTACCACACTGTCATGCAAGGACTTCTTCACTTCCATTCTGACCACCCTATTTCTTGTTACTGCTTTTAGCGTTCCTACAACCCTCTTCCCCTGTTGTACCCTCTCCCGCACTTCTTCATCCATAGTCCCATCTTTACTCAACACACTGCCCAGATACTTAAAAGAGTTGACGATCTCCATAGCCTGACCGTTCAGCTTCACCTCACACTCTGTGACTTCACCCCTTTCGAAGACCATAACCTTGCTCTTCCCCGCATTTACCTTCAAATTCCGTTTTTCGCACACTGTTCCAAACTCATTTACCAGACCCTGCAACTCCCATTCATTATCACTCATCAGAACTGTATCATCCGCAAACAGCAGTATAGGTAGCTTCCACTCCATTCCCTCCCTTTTCAGTGATACACCAACATCCACTGCTCTTGATAGTAGTTCTTTCATGACTCCATCCATCTATTCAGTAAACAACCACGGGGACATCGCACACCCCTGTTTCAAACCAACATTCAGGTCAAAGAACTCGCTCTGCTCACTCTCCACACATACTGCCGCCTTTGCACCCTCATACATGCTCTTCACTGCTTTCAGCAACTTGCCCTCTACTCCGTATATTTTAAGTACTTTCCACAAACCTTCTCTATCCACTCTGTCATAGGCCTTCTCCAAGTCTATAAAGGCAACATACACCTTTTGTTTCTTCTCCAGATATTTCTCCACAACACAATTCAGGGTAAAAATCTGATCTACACATCCTCTTCCCTTCCTAAAACCTCTCTGTTCGTCGCCTATCCATTTCTCCGTTCTCACTCTCACTCTCACTCTCTCAATCACTAACCTACTGTACACCTTCCCTACTAACCTTAGAAGACATCCACTCTGTCATAGGCCTTCTCCAAGTCTATAAAGGCAACATACACCTTTTGTTTCTTCTCCAGATATTTCTCCACAACACAATTCAGGGTAAAAATCTGATCTACACATCCTCTTCCCTTCCTAAAACCTCCCTGTTCGTCGCCTATCCATTTCTCCGTTCTCACCCTCACTCTCTCAATCACTAACCTACTGTACACCTTCCCTACTAACCTTAGAAGACATATTCCTCGGTGGTTACCACACACTCCTCTTTCTCCTTTGTCCTTATATAGGGGGACTATTATGCCAGTCTTCCAGTCATTGGGTGCACTCTCCTTCTCCCATGCTAGTTTGCACATTTTCCATACCCATTCTATCACTATCTCACCACCATACCTCAACATTTTCCCACACACTCCATCTGTTCCTGGTGCTTTCCCCAACTTCACTCTTTTCATGGCTTCCCACACTTCATTGAATTGCCCGTAGTTATTAAGTGTAATTTTGTATGTTGGTGAATTAAAGGTTTTACGGTTCTCGGGTTATTTGATTATCGCGTGTTTGTGGTGTTGTGTTTATCATGTGTGGTCCATATAATTCACACTCTTCCTTTACCCTACCTAGGTGTGGGTGTGTGTGTGTGTGTGGGTGGGTGGGTGGGTGGGTGTGTGTGTGTGTTGGGGAGGATGAGAAGAGACTAGAGGTGATCATTATAGAAACAATGAGAATAAAGGTAAGATTCAAAACACCAAAATAAAATAGTGTTGGTAAATCTAATAAAGGAGGGGAAGGAGTTATAAAAAGGGGGTTAATGTGGGCGTATTTTGTTGTGTTGTACAAAGGAGTACAAAGGAGTACAAAGGAAATCAAGCAACAACAGATCTAGTGACCCTTCTAGGTTGCTTGTCCTCCAAAACACTGAGGATCAAGTGTCCAAACAGTGGTTTAGAGTGGGTAAGGGAACATTGGAAAGGGAACTACTGCCCTGCCACTAACGTGGCAGGACTAGGAAGTTAGGGGACATATGGGTTAGTAACTGAGGGGAGGATAAAGTTATTCATTTACAAACGCAGTCAGTCGCGGGTTTGATGCGAGATATTTGTCTAGGCGGAATTTAAATGAATCAACGGTGCTGCAGTCTATAACGTCTCGGGGAAGCCCATTCCACAAGTTGACAACTCGATTGAAGAAGAAATTCTTAGATTCGTGCGAGTTAAAAGATTTACCAATAATTTTGCAACCGTTTCCCCGCGTGTAATTAGATTGGTCGATAGTGAAGTACTTACTACAGTTCATATTGTCGATGCCTTTGATGATTTTGAACACCTTGAATTAATAATCTGCGCTGGGTTAAAGGAAATAGATTTAATTCTCTAAGACGCTCTTCCTTTAGGCTAGGTATCATTTTGGTAACTCTACGTTGAACTCGTTCTAGCTTGTTTATATCTTTTTGGTAATAAGGGCACCAGGATTGAACGCAGTATTCCAGAAGAGGGCGGACTAAGGAATTGTAAAGGGTTAGGATAACTTCTTTGGATTTATGCTCAAATGACCTGCCTATAAAGCCAATTATTTTGTTTGCCTTCTTAACAACTTCTGAACATTGTTGATCGGTTTTAGGTTACTCGATGTTACTCCCAGATCAGTTTCTCTGTTTACATTCTTAAGCTGAGTGCCATTCATCGAATAGTTTGCTTTCTCATTTAGGTATCCGACATGTAGTACTTTACATTTATCCGCATTGAAACTCATTTGCCAAATTTGGGCCCAACATGACAATTTATCTAGATTGTGTTGCATATCGTCAACTTGTTCTTTTGAGAGTACGCTATTTGCAATTTTTGTTTGTATCGTCAGCAAATTTTGAGATTGTGCAGGTGAGACCCTCATCTATGTCGTTGATGTAAATTAGAAAGAGAATTGGTCCTAGTACCGATCCCTGGGGTACCCCGCTACTTACATTGGTCCATTTAGATGCCTTACCGTTTATGACTACCCTTTACTTTCTGTTGCTGAGCCAATTTTCTATCCATTTCAACACACCGTCTTGTATTCCATGCGCTTTTAGTTTTAGCAGTAAACGTTTGTGGGGAACTTTGTCAAAGGCCTTTTGAAAATCAAGGTATATAATATCTACAGCTTTACTCTCATCGTAGAGGTTGAGGATATCGTGGAAGAAGTCTAAGAGGTTTGTTAAACAGGAACGTTTTTTACGAAAGCCGTGTTGAGTATCTTTAAGTATGTTATTTTCCTCCAAGTGATTTACGAGTCTGTCTCGTATGACCGTTTCTAGCATTTTACATACAACTGAGGTTAAGCTAATTGGACTAATTAGTCCACTTCCTAATGTGTGTGTATGTATACTATATATGTCGGTGTGTGTGTGTGTGTGTTCAAGGATGTGTAGGCGTACGGCAAGCGTCGTGTATGAGTCAGCAAGCATAAATCCACGACTTTATGTGCATCTAGCTTTATGTGCATCTAGGCCTACACACACATTATATATATATATATATATATATATATATATATATATATATATATATATACAGTAATATTATATACCGGTATATATATTTATATATATATATATATACACATACATACATACATACACAACCCTACACAAAGAGAGATAGAGAGAGAGAGAGAGTGAGAGTGAGAGTGATTGAATGTGTGTCTAAACAGGCACAGTACCTGGTTCCCTTTATTTCCTCTTGGTTTCCTCCCCCATTACTCCCTTGATCATCAACATTTCCTCCTGCCTTCCTCTCTCTCTCTCTCTCGTTGTCTGTTGCCTCTTTCCCTGCCATCCCCCTTTCTTCTCTCTCTCCTCAACCTTTCTCTATCTCCCTCCACTTCCTTTTCTCTCCTTCCCTCCCCTTCCCCTTCTCTCCCAGCCTCTCCTTCTTATTATCTCTCTCTCTCTCTCTCTCTCTCTCTCTCTCTCTCTGTCTCTCTCTCTTTCTCTCTTTCTCTCTCTCTCTCTCTCTCTCTCTCTCTCTCTCTCTCTCTCTCTCTCTCTCTCTCTCTCTCTCTCTCTCTCTCTCCCTCCACTTCCTCTTCTCTCCTTCCCTTCCCAACCTTTTCTCCCCCTTCCTCTCACCCCTCTCCTCCTCTTTCCAACCCCCTCCCTTCCCCTTCTCACTTTACTGGTTTCCTCTCACTCCTTCCCCCTCCCGTGTCCCCCCCCCCCCCCCCCCCCCCTCCCTCTCCTTCCCCTTGCATCGCTTCCTCTGCCAACTCCATTTACTTTTATCTCATTCCTGGTTATTTATTCATCCCTAGCGGTGTGTGTGTGTGGGTGTGGGTGTGGTCGGGGTCGGGGGGGGGGGGGGGGGGTTGGTTGGTTCTACTATCTTGCTATATTTTGCTTGCGTGTGATGAGCTCTTCCTTGCTGATGTCCCGCTACTGTGTGTGTGTGTGTTATTTGCGTGTATGCCTGGGCGTGACCGTGTACGTGGCTCAGTAAATATAATTTCCATTGTTTAAACGTTTATACTTTGATGGTGTGTGTGTGTTTTTTTTTTTTTTTTTTTTTCTTCTGTGTGTGTGTGTCTGTGTGTGTGCTTGTATATGTGTGTGTGTACGTCAGTACCGGTATGCATGTGCGTGACTACTGTATGTGTGTAGGCTATGTAATTTGCGTGTACATCTGTGGGCGTGACCGTGTACATGGCTCAGTGAACGTGTTACCATTGATTGTCTATACTGTGATGGTGTGTGTGTGTGTGTGTGTGTGTGTGTGTGTTGGGGGGGGGGGGGGGGGGGTGTAGGGGTAGGTGGTGTTCATGTAGTTTTAGGTGGTGTGTGTTTGTGTATGTATGTAGGTTGGATCGACAGACAGACAGACAAAGCGAGAAAGAATGTCTGTTGAGTATGTGTGTGTGCGTGTGTTAATCCTGTGTGCGTGCGTGTGTAATGGGTGACTGTAATGGGTGTTAATCTGGGTGTGATGGTGGGAGAGTGGTGGGTGTTCGTCTGCACACTCATATCCTCACACACCACACATTTCTTAACTTTACTCTCAAATTCTCCCACTCATTTAATTGTCATTGTTTCTTGCTTACTTGTTTCACTTCAAATTTGCTACTATTTATTTTCCATGTTAGGTATTCTCCTTATGTCTTCAATGTGTTTTAACGAATATATTTATTCCTAACTTTTTTCCCCCTAGCTCCCATGGCATCAACACCATCACCATCATTGTTCATAAGAATCATACCAGTTATATCATTGCACTAAAATATACTCAGCCAATGTTAGCCAGAAGAAATATAAAAAGACATGCATGAGGTTAGTCTAACTTTAAATGTCTTCTTAGAAAGCACAATCGCACCCAAAGATTGACTGGCCATAGTGTGCAATATTTTGGTTACGAGACCTTTTTCCTAAGCTAATTACAATCGAGTAATGTTACCCAGAATATAATGAACAGTAAAGCAGGTCTCACTCGAGCGCTTTTTTTCTCAACTTCTCTGACCAGTCTAACTCTAGCCTGTCAGTTTTTATATAAAAGTTGTGTAAGGATTCAGCTGCCTATTATAATCTAGCTACACTCTTAATTTCAGGTACCGATGTAAGAGATTTCTGTAATGTTGGGAACATTTGGGCCCTCGAAAGTTTACGATAAAGTTCGCGTGTGATACCCCTCTTACTTTAAAAATGATGAGTAGTACATCCATAATTTCAACTTCCATTTTTCAGTAGAATTAAAACAAACAAAAAACTGAGTCCTTAACACAAAAACTAAGTCTTTTTATTTTATCTGTATTCAGTTATGTAAAACATTTTCCACATTCCTCTACAAAGTTGTGGAGGAGGAAATAGATTTTGACCTTGACTGAATAAGAGTTTCATAGTATGATGATCCCTTTCTTATTATCATTATGGTTAACACAAGACAATTTCAATCAGCTTGGGAAGGAACTCGAGGAAGTTGAAGGAACTAAAAGGCTACAACCTCTCAACTAATTTTTTGACTCACACAAATCCATCATAAACTAAATAATATCGTCTCTTGATAGCCGAAGTAAACTACACAACTGCGTGATGGTACGGTGCGGAAGGGGTTAAGCTTCAGGGGGTAAATCATGTGGCCAATTTTGTGGTTGGCCTATGTTGATTATTGATTACGTTGATTATAGGGTGATGGGGGGGGGGGGGGGGGCGAGGAATTGAGTTAGTCCTTATGCTAGGGGGCGTGGTTTTGGAATGGTTGATTACCAGTGTGGTTAACAGCTGTTTGGCTGATATATACTGTATATATATATATATATATATATACAAATACTAGCAGGGGTACCCGGCGTCTATCTATCTATTGCCTGACGCCGTGATCCCCGAAGGGGTGGCCACGAACGAACCGCCCCCATGCACCTCTGTCCCCAGTCAGTCGACGCCCCTCCCTCCAACCAGCACCGCCTTCGTTCATGTAGTTCCTCACTCCATCCTTCCACCTCATATTCGGTCTACTTCTCCC
The DNA here is from genome assembly GCA_032716605.1 of Paralithodes platypus. Lineage (NCBI taxonomy): Eukaryota > Metazoa > Arthropoda > Malacostraca > Decapoda > Lithodidae > Paralithodes > Paralithodes platypus. The sequence goes on along the minus strand of CM064497.1, from coordinate 50,373,103 downwards.
CCTCTGTCCCTCCACCTCGCTCTCGTACACCCTCTTAGTCATTCTCTCGCTTTCCATACGTTCCATATGGCCGAACCATCTCAAGTTGTTCCTTTTCACACTTTCCAGCACATCTACCTCCACACCACACCTCCTTCTTACTTCCTCATTAGTCTGTCTATCCCTCCATGTAACTCCGCACGCACTCCTTAAGTAATTCATTTCCACTGCTCTCACTCTTGGTCTGAGTCTCTCAACCAACGTCCATGCTTCGCTTCCGTAAGTCAGTGTCGGGATTACCACACTGTCATGCAAGGACTTCTTCACTTCCATACTGACCACCCTATTTCTTGTTACTGCTTTAGCGTTCCTACAACCCTCTTCCTCTGTTGTACCCTCTCCCGCACCTCTTCATCCATAGTCCCATCTTTACTCAACACACTGCCCAGATATTTAAAAGAGTTGACGATCTCCATAGACCTGACCGTTCAGCTTCACCTCACACTCTGTGACTTCACCCCTTTCGAAGACCATAACCTTGCTCTTCCCCGTATTTACCTTCAAATTCCGTTTTTCGCACACTGTTCCAAACTCATTTACCAGACCCTGCAACTCCCATTCATTATCACTCATCAGAACTGTATCATCCGCAAACAGCAGTATAGGTAGCTTCCACTCAATTCCCTCCCTTTTCAGCGATACACCAACATCCACTGCTCTTGATAGTATTTCTTTCATAACTCCATCCATATATACAGTAAACAACCACGGGGACATCACACACCCCTGTTTCAAACCAACATTCAGGTCAAAGAACTCGCTCTGCTCACTCTCCACACGTACTGCCGCCTTTGCACCCTCATACATGCTCTTCACTGCTTTCAGCAACTTGCCCTCTACTCCGTATATTCTAAGTACTTTCCACAAACCTTCTCTATCCACTCTGTCATAGGCCTTCTCCAAGTCCATAAAGGCAACATACACCTTTTGTTTCTTCTCCAGATACTTCTCCACAACACAATTCAGGGTAAAAATCTGATCTACACATCCTCTTCCCTTCCTAAAACCTCCCTGCTCGTCGCCTATCCATTTCTCCGTTCTCACTCTCACTCTCTCAATCACTACCCTACTGTATACCTTCCCTACTACGCTTAGAAGACATATTCCTCGGTGGTTACCACACACTCCTCTTTCCCCTTTGCCTTATATAGGGGGACTATTATGCCAGTCTTCCAGTCATCGGGTGCATTCCCCTTCTCCCATGCTAGTTTGCACATTTTCCATACCCATTCTATCACTATCTCACCACCATACCTCAACATTTCCCCACACACTCCATCTGTTCCTGGTGCTTTCCCCAACTTCACTCTTTTCATGGCTTCCCACACTTCTGACCTCCTGATCCCCACCTCCTCCTCCACTACTTTCTTCTTCTCCCTCCCATACCATATCCAGCTATGTTTGCTGGCTCTTCATTCCTTTCATTTAGCAACTCACTGAAGTACTCCCTCCATCTTTCGACTCTCTCTTGCTTCTCGGCTAGCATTCTCCCATTCTTATCTTTCACACCCTTACTGTTTCCCTTGCTACCTTCCCTAACTTTCTTGACTTCTTTCCAGAACAGTTTCTTACTCTCCCTCCATTTTACACTCAGATTCCTTCCAAATTCCTCATCTACTCTTCTCTTACTTTCCTTCACTACTCTCTTCACCACCCTCTTACTCTCCACGTACCTCGCTCGTTTCTGTCTCTCGGAATCTACCGGCGTTGCCCGGGTTTAAATTCTACTTATATATACTGTATATATATTGTGTATATACAGTATAATGTTTATGTGTGTATGGAGAGCGAGAGTGTGTGTGTGTGAGAGCGAACTAGTGATCATGTTAATTAGCAGAGAAACACGACGCCTGTATAGTAATAATTGTGGTAGCTGTGTGATTAAAAATAGCGATGAGCTGTGGATGTATTTGTGTTTTGGTTGTAGTAGTTATATAGTTGGTGGTAGTTATGGGTTTCTCTTGGTAGTTTAATGGTTTTGTATGGTTGTGTGGTGGTAGGTGTCTGGTACTAGAGCGGCGTGAGGGATACTTTTATCAATGTGTGAGGTAGTTGAGTGTGTAGCGGTAGTGAATGTGTTTGTGTGTGTCTGGGTTTATGCTGTGAGGAGTGTTTGATATATGTATTCGTAACTTGGTATTTGTGTTTGCCCTATAAGTATTGGTAGGGATTATCTATATGGTTGTTTGGTAGTCGTGTGTTATGACGTGAGTTGTGGTAATTTTTTTTTTTTTTTTTTTTTTTTTTTTTTTTTAAGGTTCTGGTTATTCTGGGTTTTGAAATGTTAATCGTGATTAATTGATAGCTTTGGAAGGTGTGGTATTTGTGATTTTCATTAGGCTCGTATGGTTGTGTGGTAGCTGGGTTTACATAGTGGTAGTATTGATAGAACCATGTCTTTGTGTGAGGGTGGTGGTGTTTAGTAAAAATGGTGGTAGTGTGGTAATGAATGGGTGTTGTGGTTTGTGTGTGTTTGTTGGTAAAGGGGTATATTTGTTATGCGAAAATATTGGTGACAGCGTGAGACTAGATGTACTGGTGGTTAATGGCGTGTGTGTGGTTTGGTATGGTAGATTGGTTCCTGTGTATGGTTTGGTGTGGTAGATTGGTCCCAGTGTATGGTTTGGTGTGGTAGATTGGTTCCAGTGTATGGTTTGGTGTGGTAGATTGGTTATTGTGTATGGTTTGGTGTGGTAGTTGGGTTCCTGTGTATGGTTTGGTGTGGTAGTTTGGTCCAGTGTATGGTTTGGTGTGGTAGATTGGTTATTGTGTATGGTTTGGTGTGGTAGTTGGGTTCCTGTGTATGGTTTGGTGTGGTAGTTGGGTTCCTGTGTATGGTTTGGTGTGGTAGATTGGTTATTGTGTATGGTTTGGTGTGGTAGTTTGGTCCTGTGTATGGTTTGGTGTGGTAGATTGGTTATTGTGTATGGTTTGGTGTGGTAGTTGGGTTCCTGTGTATGGTTTGGTGTGGTAGATTGGTTATTGTGTATGGTTTGGTGTGGTAGTTTGGTCCTGTGTATGGTTTGGTGTGGTAGATTGGTTATTGTGTATGGTTTGGTGTGGTAGTTTGGTCCTGTGTATGGTTTGGTGTGGTAGTTTGGTTATTGTGTATGGTTTGGTGTGGTAGTTGGGTTCCTGTGTATGGTTTGGTGTGGTAGTTTGGTCCAGTGTATGGTTTGGTGTGGTAGATTGGTTTGTGTATGGTTTGGTGTGGTAGTTGGGTTCCTGTGTATGGTTTGGTGTGGTAGTTTGGTCCAGTGTATGGTTTGGTGTGGTAGATTGTTTATTGTGTATGGTTTGGTGTGGTAGTTGGGTTCCTGTGTATGGTTTGGTGTGGTAGTTTGGTCCAGTGTATGGTTTGGTGTGGTAGATTGGTTATTGTGTATGGTTTGGTATGGTAGTTGGGTTCCTGTGTATGGTTTGGTGTGGTGGTTTGGTCCTGTGTATGGTTTGGTGTGGTAGATTGGTTATTGTGTATGGTTTGGTGTGGTAGTTGGGTTCCTGTGTATGGTTTGGTGTGGTAGTTTGGTCCAGTGTATAGTTTGGTGTGGTATATTGGTTATTGTGTATGGTTTGGTGTGGTAGTTGGGTTCCTGTGTATGGTTTGGTGTGGTAGTTGGGTTCCTGTGTATGGTTTGGTCCTGTGTGTGGTTTGGTATAAGAACATAAGAAAATGGGAGTCTGCAGAAAGCCGATTGGCCTACACAAGGCAGATCCCTGTCACACCCAACCCTAATTATAAGCCCAGCTTAAAAACACCATTAGGACTTACCTCACCGAAACGGTCAGAGGTCAGAAAAACGGGGATCTGCAGATCCCCACACCTGGGCCACACCTGACAGATCACCCTCACACCCAACCCATCTCGTCCATATGCCTATCTAATTGGATCTTAAAGCTCCCTATCGTTCTTGATCCCACTATAGCACTTGGTAGCCTATTCCACCTATCTACAACTCTGTTACCAAACCAATATTTGCCTATATCTTTCTTGAAACGAAATTTATCTAATTTGAAACCATTTGTACGAGTTCTTTCGCTATCACTGAGCTGACAGTACCAATTGGTATGTCACATTGGTATAGTCACATTGGTATGGTACTTGGGTTCCTGTGTATGGTTTGGTGTGGTGGATTGGTCCCTGTGTGTGGTTTGGTGTTGTAGTTGGGTTCCTGTGTATGGTTTGGTGTGGTGGATTGGTCCCTGTGTGTGGTTTGGTGTGGTAGTTGGGTTCCTGTGTATGGTTTGGTGTGGTAGTTTGTTTCTGTGTGTATGGTTTGGTGTGGGTTTTGGGTTCTGTGTATGGTTGGTGTGGTAGTTGGTTCTGTGTGTTCTGGAGTGGTAGTTTGGTTCCTGTGTATGGTTTGGTGTGGTGGATTGGTCCCTGTGTATGGTTTGGTGTGGTAGTTTGGTTCCTGTGTATGGTTTGGTGTGGTAGTTTGGTCCTGTGTGTGGTTTGGTGTGGTAGTTGGGTTCCTGTGTGTGGGTTGGTGTGGTAGTTGGGTTCCTGTGTATGGTTTGGTGTGGTAGTTTGGTCCTGTGTGTGGTTTGGTGTGGTAGTTGGGTTCCTGTGTATGGTTTGGTGTGGTGGATTGGTCCCTGTGTGTGGTTTGGTGTGGTAGTTGGGTTCCTGGGTATGGTTTGGTGTGGTGGATTGGTCCCTGTGTGTGGTTTGGTGTGGTAGTTGTGTTCCTGTGTATGGTTTGGTGTGGTAGTTTGGTCCTGTGTGTGGTTTGGTGTGGTAGTTGGGTTCCTGTGTATGGTTTGGTGTGGTAGTTTGGTCCTGAGTGTGGTTTGGTGTGGTAGTTGGGTTCCTGTGTATGGTTTGGTGAGGTAGTTTGGTCCTGTGTGTGGTTTGGTGTGGTAGTTGGGTTCCTGTGTGTGGTTTGGTGTGGTAGTTTGGTCCAGTGTATGGTTTGGTGTGGTAGATTGGTTATTGTGTATGGTTTGGTGTGGTAGTTGGGTTCCTGTGTATGGTTTGGTGTGGTAGTTTGGTCCAGTGTATGGTTTGGTGTGGTAGATTGTTTATTGTGTATGGTTTGGTGTGGTAGTTGGGTTCCTGTGTATGGTTTGGTGTGGTAGTTTGGTCCAGTGTATGGTTTGGTGTGGTAGATTGGTTATTGTGTATGGTTTGGTGTGGTGGATTGGTTCCTGTGTATGGTTTGGTGTGGTAGTTTGGTTCCTGTGTATCGTTTGGTGTGTTAGTTAGGTTCCTGTGTATGGTTTGGTGTGGTAGTTTGGTCCTGTGTATGGTTTGGTGTGGTAGTTTGGCCCTGTGTATGGTTTGGTGTGGTAGTTGGGTTCCTGTGTGTGGTTTGGTATGGTAGTTTGGTCCTGTGTATGGTTTGGTGTGGTAGTTGGGTTCCTGTGTGTGGTTTGGTGTGGTAGTTGTGTGGTTGTGGTGGTTTGGTCCTGTGTATGGTTTGGTGTGGTAGTTGGGTTCCTGTGTATGGTTTGGTGTGGTAGATTGGTTCCTGTATATGGTTTGGTGTGGTAGTTGGGTCCCTGTGTATGGTTTGGTGTGGTAGTTGGGTTGTGGTATGGTTGGTGGTAGTTGGGTTCCTGTGTGTGGTTTGGTGTGGTAGTTTGGTCCTGTGTAAGGTTTGGTGTGGTAGTTGGGTCCCTGTGTATGGTTTGGTGTGGTAGTTGGGTTCCTGTGTATGGTTTGGTGTGGTAGTTGGGTTCCTGTGTGTGGTTTGGTGTGGTAGTTTGGTTCCTGTGTATGGTTTGGTGTGGTAGTTTGGTCCTGTGTATGGTTTGATGTGGTAGTTTGGTTCCTGTGTATGGTTCGGTGTGGTAGTTTGGTCCTGTGTATGGTTTGGTGTGGTAGTTGGGTTCCTGTGTGTGGTTTGGTGTGGTAGTTGGGTTCCTGTGTATGGTTTGGTGTGGTAGTTGGGTTCCTGTGTATGGTTTGGTGTGGTAGTTTGGTCCTGTGTATGGTTTGGTGTGGTAGTTGGGTTCCTGTGTGTGGTTTGGTATGGTAGTTTGGTCCTGTGTATGGTTTGGTGTGGTAGTTGGGTTCCTGTGTATGGTTTGGTGTGGTAGTTTGTTCCTGTGTATGGTTTGGTGTGGTAGTTTGGTTCCTGTGTATGGTTTGGTGTGGTAGTTTGGTTCCTGTGTATGGTTTGGTGTGGTAGTTTGGTTCCTGTGTATGGTTTGGTGTGGTGGATTGGTCCCTGTGTATGGTTTGGTGTGGTAGTTTGGCTCCTGTGTATGGTTTGGTGTGGTAGTTTGGTCCTGTGTATGGTTTGGTATGGTAGTTTGGTCCTGTGTATGGTTTGGTATGGTAGTTGGGTTCCTGTGTATGATTTGGTGTGTTAGTTTGGTCCTGTGTATGGTTTGGTGTGGTAGTTGGGTTCATGTGTGTGGGTTGGTGTGGTAGTTTGCTTCCTGTGTATGGTTTGGTGTGGTAGTTGGGTTCCTGGGTGTGGTTTGGTGTGGTAGTGGTGTATGGTTTGGTGTGGTAGTTTGGTTCCTGTGTATGGTTTGGTGTGGTAGTTTGGTTCCTGTGTATGGTTTGGTGTGGTAGTTTGGTCCTGTGTATGGTTTGGTGTGGTAGTTTGGTTCCTGTGTATGGTTTGGTGTGGTAGTTTGGTCCTGTGTATGGTTTGGTGTGGTAGTTTGGTCCTGTGTGTGGTTTGGTGTGGTAGTTGGGTTCCTGTGTATGGTTTGGTGTGGTAGTTTGGTCCTGTGTGTGGTTTGGTGTGGTAGTTTGGTCCTGTGTATGGTTTGGTGTGGTAGTTTGGTTCCTGTGTATGGTTTGGTGTGGTAGTTTGGTTCCTGTGTATGGTTTGGTATGGTAGTTTGGTTCTGTGTTTGGTTTGGTGTGATAGTTTGGTCCTGTGTATGGTTTGGTATGGTAGTTTGGTTCCTGTGTGTGGTTTGGTATGGTAGTTGGGTTTTGTGTGGGTTTGGTATGGTTGTGGGTTCTGTGTTGGGTGTGGTGTGGTAGTGTGGTTGGTTGTGGTTTTGGTGTGGTGTTGGTATGTGTGGGTTTGGTGTGGTAGTTTGGTGTGTATGGTTTGGTTTGGTGTGGTAGTTGGTTCCTGTGTGGTTTGGTGTGGTAGTTGGTCTTGTGTATGGTTTGGTGTGGTAGTTTGTCCTGTGTATGGTTTGGTGTGTAGTTTGGTTCCTGTGTATGGTTTGGTGTGGTAGTTGGTCCTGTATGGTTTTGGTGTGGTAGTTTGTGTGTGTATGGTTTGGTGTTGGTGGATGGTCCTGTGTATGGTTTGGTATGGTAGTTGGGTTCCTGTGTATGATTTGGTGTGTTAGTTTGGTCCTGTGGTTTGGTATGGTAGTGTGGTGTGTTTGGTTTGGTATGGTAGTTGGGGTTTGTGTATGGTTTGGTTGTGGTATTTTGGTTTGTGGTATGGTTTGGTGTGGTAGTTTGGTTCCTGTGTTGGTTGGTGTGGTAGTTTGTGTTTGGTTCTGGTGTGGTATTGTTTTTATGGTAGTTTGGTCTTGTGTATGGTTTGGTGTGGTAGTTTGGTTGTTGTATGGTTTGGTGTGGTAGTTTGGTAGTGTATGTTGGTTGTGGTAGTTTGGTTCCTGTGTATGGTTTGGTGTGGTAGTTTGGTCCTGTGTATGGTTTGGTGTGGTAGTTTGGTACTGTGTGTGGTTTGGTGTGGTAGTTGGGTTCCTGTGTATGGTTTGGTGTGGTAGTTTGGTCCTGTGTGTGGTTTGGTGTGGTAGTTTGGTCCTGTGTATGGTTTGGTGTGGTAGTTTGGTTCCTGCGTATGGTTTGGTGTGGTAGTTTGGTTCCTGTGTATGGTTTGGTATGGAAGTTTGGTTCTATGTTTGGTTTGGTGTGGTAGTTTGGTCCTGTGTATGGTTTGGTATGGTAGTTTGGTTCCTGTGTGTGGTTTGGTGTGGTAGTTGGGTTCCTGTGTATGGTTTGGTGTGGTAGTTTGGTCCTGTGTATGGTTTGATATGGTAGTTTGGTTCCTGTGTGTGGTTTGGTATGGTAGTTGGGTTCTTGTGTGTGGTTTGGTATGGTAGTTGGGTTCCTGTGTGTGGTTTGGTGTGGTAGTTTGGTCCTGTGTATGGTTTGGTGTGGTAGTTTGGTTCTTGTGTGTGGTTTGGTGTGGTAGTTTGGGGCCTGTGTATGGTTTGGTGTGGTAGTTTGGTTCCTGTGTATGGTTTAGTGTGGTAGTTGGGTTCCTGTGTATGGTTTGGTGTGGTAGTTTGGTCTTGTGTATGGTTTGGTGTGGTAGTTTGGTTCCTGTGTATGGTTTGGTGTGGTAGTTGTGTGTGTGGTATGGTTTGTGTGTGGTAGTTTGGTCGTTATGGTTTGTGTGGTAGTTTGGTCCTGTGTTTGGTGTGGTGTGGTCCTGTGTGTTTGTGGTAGTGGGTTCCTGTATGGTTTGGTGTGGTAGTTTGGTTCCTGTGTATGGTTTGGTGTGGCAGTTTGGTTCCTGTGTATGGTTTGGTATGGTAGTTTGGTTCTGTGTATGGTTTGGTGTGATAGTTTGGTCCTGTGTATGTGGTATGTAGTTTGTTTAGTGTATGGTTTGGTATGGGCGTTTGGTCCTGTGTATGGTTTAGTGTGGTAGTTTGGTCCTTTGTATGGTTTGGTATGGTCGTTTGGTTCCTGTGTGTGGTTTGGTGTGGTAGTTGGGTTCTTGTGTGTGGTTTGGTATGGTAGTTGGGTTCCTGTGTGCGGTTTGGTGTGGTAGTTTTGGTCCTGTGTATGGTTTGGTGTGGTAGTTTGGTTCCTGTGTGTGGTTTGGTGTGGTAGTTTGGGGCCTGTGTATGGTTTGGTGTGGTAGTTTGGTTCCTGTGTATGGTTTGGTGGTGTTGGGTTGTGTATGTTTTGGTTGTGGTAGTTTGGTTCCTGTGTATGGTTGTTGTGGTAGTTTGTTGTGTATGGTTTGGTGTGGTAGTTTGGTTCCTGTGTATGGTTTGGTGTGGTAGTTTGGTCCTGTGTGTGGTTTGGTGTGGTAGTTTGGTTCCTGTGTATGGTTTGGTGTGGTAGTTTGGTCCTGTGTATGGTTTGGTGTGGTAGTTGGGTTCCTGTGTATGGTTTGGTGTGGTAGTTTGGTTCCTGTGTATGGTTTGGTGTGGTAGGTTGGTTCCTGTGTATGGTTTGGTATACACAGAGAGCTCTGCAGAACACTGTTGTAATAGCAATAGAAGAGTGAAAGAGATGCACCATTGGGGCGTGTCGAAGATTGTAGCGAACTAGTAAGAGGAAGTGAGTTGATGAGGCGAAATGCTTTTGATTCTACTCATTCGAAAAGTGCAGTATGGGTGGAGCCGCCCCACACATGCGAACAATACTCAATACATGGGCGCATTGTGCCCTGATACAGAGCAAGAAGCTGTGCGGGGGTGGAGAACCCACAGAGACTGTTGATTACACCTACATTTTGGAAATCTGTTTTAGCAAGAGTGGTAATATGATCTTTCCAAGAATGGTCCGATGAAAAAGATGCACCTAGCATATTGAGAGAAGATGAAGGGTTGATTTGTGTATTGTTGAATAATAATAAATAGTCTTGCGGAAGATTGCGATGGAGAGATACAAGATTTTCTCTGCCCAAATTAGAAATAATTTATAAATCAGAAAATAAGCGTTCTATAGGCTTTTTACGCTAGTTTTGGAGTGATTGCCTGATGGGTTGATGTGAAAACTAGTTGAATAGTGTAAGGTAGAGTCAACAGCATATGAGTGGATAGGACTAGAGGTACAGTTAAGGAGATCATTAATTGATATTCTAAAGAAAATTGGAGACAGGACAGAACCCTGAGGAACACCTGAGTTGATAGGTTGAGGAAGTGAGCGAAGGCCGTCCACAAATGCAGCTATGGAGCGGTCTGAAAGTAAATTAGAGACAGACACAGATACAGGGATAGAAACCGAAGGAGGGTAGTTTAGAAATGATTAGATTAATATCCAGTATTCGAGAATGGATAATAAGTCGTAGGCGTGTGCATAAATCTTTAACCGTCTTGGTGGTGTAATGGTTAAGGTGTCTAAAAATCTGTGTGATAACCCAGGTTCGAATCCCGGTGGATCACATAATAATATTATATGCTTTCATTAATTTCATTGGAGGTGTTTGGTGGTGTGGTGAAATTAATAAAAACTAGATTAGAGATTTGTGCCAGACTCTATTGAAGGCTTTCGATATGTCTAGCGCGATAGAAAAAGTCTCGCCGAAGTCCCGAAAGGAGGATGACCAAGAGTTGGTAAGATATGAAAGAAGACCATCAGTAGAGCGACCCTGAAGGAAACCGTACTGGCGATCTGAAAGTAGATTATGAGAAGATATATGAAAAGAAATTTTGAGTTAAGAATAGTTTCAAAAACTTTAGATATGCATGAAATGTGAGCAATTGGACGATAGTTGGAGGGTTGAGAGCCTTCATCCTTCTTTGGGACAGGTTGAATAAGAGCAAACTTCCAGCAAGAAGGAAAGACAAAGACGAAAGAGTTTGCCTAGGCAGGGAGTCGGTACGGAAGAACAGTTGTTGTGGTAATTGGCTTAATTTGTATGGTTTGATAGCTTAATTAGAGGATATGGTTTAATATAATAGTGTGGTTCCTGTGTGTGGTTTGAGGTGGTAGTTTCGTGTTTAGTTTGGTGTGGTAGTTGTGTGTGTGGTTTGGTATGGTAGTTGTGTTGTGGTAATTGTGTTTGGTTTCTGGTAGTTGTGTGTGTGGTTTGGTATGGTAGTTGTGGTTTGTTGTGGTAGTTGGGTTGGGTTTGGTCTTGTAGTTGTGTGTGGTTTGGTGTGGTATAGTTGTGTGTGGGTTTTGGTCTGGTAGTTTTGAGTGGTTTGCTATGGTAGTTGTGTGTGTGGTTTGGTGTAGTAGTTATGTGGTGGTGTGTTGATAGTGTGTTTGTATTTAGCTGATGTTACTATAGTAGTGCTAAGAGTATTGTGGTGTTTATTATGGTACTGGTTGTGTGGCTGGTGATATGGTATGATGGTGTGGCGATGGTGTTTTTATCTAGCTGGTGTGAGTATTGGACGCAGCTGTTCATTTTTACCAGCTGAACTGTCTGTGAGCCATTCTCTCTCTCTCTCTCTCTCTCTCTCTCTCTCTCTCTCTCTCTCTCTCTCTCTCTCTCTCTCTCTCTCTCATATCTCACTATATATATATATATATATATATATATATATATATATATATATATATATATATATATACCGGTATATATATATATTTTACCCTGTTGAGCCATATGGTCTGGTATGCTGGGGCCAACCAAGGGGAGTTTCGCCTTTAATACCACCGCCCCTTTATTATTATCTGTCTACCTGCCAGCATGCCCTCCCTGTGGTTGCGGTTTGTGTGGTAGGTAGTTGTTGTGGTTGTGGTTGTGGATTGTGTGGTAGGTAGTTGTTGTGGTTCTGGTTTGTGTGGTTGTGCATTGTGTGGTACGTAGTAGTTATGGTTGTGTGATTGTAGTAGTTGTGGTGAGAGCGATTTTGGTAGTTGTGGTTGTGCTTTGTGTGGTAGATAGTAGTTGTGATTGTGGTTTGTGTGGTAAGTAATGGTTGTGGTTCTGGTTTTTATGGTTGTAGTGGTTATGGTATGGGTGATTGTGGTAGTTGTGGTTGTTCTTTGTGTGATAGGTAGTATTTGTTTTCTGGTTTGTGTGGTTGTAGTGGTTGTGGTTGCGAATTGTGGGGTAGGTAGTAGTTTGTCTCTGGTTTGTGTGGTTGTAGCGGTTGTGGTAGTTATGATTGCGATTGTTGTGGTAGTTGTGGTTGTGCATGTAGTTGTTTTAGAGGTGGTTGTGGAAGGGAGAGTAGGTTGGGTTGTTATGGTAGGGGTGGCTGTAGTGGATATGGTTGTTGTGGTGGATGTGGCAGTGTTGGATGCAGTTATTTAGTGTTGTAGAATTGGTTGTGATAGTCTTAGGCGAGTGTGTTGTCATTTTGGGTATGCTTGTGGTCAGGAGGGTGGGTTGGGTTGTAGTGTTTGCTAGTTGGGGTAGGTTTTGGTTGTTTATTTTGGTAGCTGTGGTTGTGGTTGTTGCATAGCAGATTGTGGTAGGTTTGGATGTTGCTAGTGTGGTAGCTAGGGTAGTTGTGGATGTTGTAACTTGGGTTGAGTATTAAGTTGTGGTAGGTTAGATTGTGGTTGTGCTAGGTTAGTTTGTAGTTGTGGTAGATTTGGTCATGGGGCTACGTGCTGTTGGTTGAGGTAGGTAGGTTTTTGTGATAGATTAGGTTGTGGTTATTGGTTGTGTTATGTTAGGTTGTGGTTGTGAAAGTAGGTTATGATGGTGGTTGTGGGTTGTGGTAGGTAAGCTGGATCATATGTAAATAGAGCAGGGAATCAGTCAGTCAGTCAGTCAACTCCGGTTATCTCTGTGGTGCGTGGGTTGTCTCTCTCTCTCTCTCTTTATCTCTCTCTGTTTAGCCTCAATACGAATATAACACGCAACCATGGCTGGAAATTAGAAATGAAAAGGCTCGGCACTAGTAGTTGTTCAAACTTTTTCACATATAAGATCTGTTCTACCTGGAACAAACTGCCCTCAGAAGTTGTAAACAGTTCTTCAGTAGAGCAGTTCAAGAAGAAAATAGATAGTATTTTGTACACTCTGTAATGAGTGTAGTGCACTAAACAGTCTCTCTCGTTTAACTTCGAGTATCTCCCCGTAATGGACCGCAAGGTCTCTGAGATACTAACTATTCCTTGTAACTCCTTATAACTCTCGTGTCTTTCATTTTATATGTTTGTATGTGTTTCTATGTATCTAACTATCCATGATTCCTCTTACATCTATTTCCTCCCCCCCACCCGCGCGGGATGTCACATAATTATATACAGTATTGTCCCCTTCAGCACTGGATAACATTAGATGATTTTCATTGCCCTGTGAAGGACCCATAGGAATCAGAAATATAAGCAAGATAATATGATGTATGTATGGATCTCTTTGATTCGTCGAGGGCTCTAGCATAACCTACTGTTGACCCATTCAGTACCGGGGACCTCCTTTTCATCATATTCTGGTCACTATTATACGATTTAATTCAGCTTAGGAACGATATGTGGTAGCTTGAAGGAATGAATGAGGTAGTTTGTCGCCTTTTAATTACTAGTGGGCCATCCTAAACTGAATAAAATCATGTAATAGTTGCCAGAATATAATGAAACCGGTACTGAAGGGGTTAACCAGGATAGACTAAAAGTGTCCCTATTGTACTGGTAGGGTTAATCCTTTCAATTAGACGACGCTGTTTGTTTACTTTTAATATTCGGTGGTTAACTCCAGACGACTTTGTTCAGCTTTCGAAAGGCCTCGAGGGATCAAATGGTAAACAAATTGCCTTACTATACTGAACCCTCTCCCTATAAAAGGTTAATCGTAAATTGATTAAAACCGTCTGTCCGTTGGTAAAATGTCACACCGAGTTCGGCGTCATGTGACTAAAAGGGTTAAATTGGAGACAGTGGGATAAACGGACGGGCCAATGAGACAGAGAGGATGGACAGATAGTGAAAATGGACGGTGCGACAGGTTTGGCTTGACAGGGAAAGTTACAGAGAGAGAGAGAGAGAGAGAGAGAGAGAGAGAGAGGAGAGAGAGAGAGGAGAGAGAGAGAGAGGAGAGGAGAGAGGAGAGAGAGAGAGAGAGTGAGAGAGAGAGAGAGAGGAGAGAGAGAGAGAGAGCGAGAGAGAGAGAGAGAGAGAGAGAGAGAGAGAGAGAGAGAGAGAGAGAGAGAGAGAGAGAGAGAGAGAGAGAGAGAGAGAGAGAGAGAGAGAGAGAGAGAGAGAGAGAGAGAGAGAGAGAGAGAGAGAGAGAGAGTGTGAGTGTGTGTACAGTATATAAATGCTCTTGTCATGGATATACACTCACACATATACCATCACCACACCTTCACACTCAGAACATAACCATCATCTCACCATCACCATGCCAACACCATCACCATTTCATAACCACACCATCAGGTTTTATAACATGACCATCACTTCACAACCATCACCACACCCTTGTCACCATCACCATACATCCATCACTACACTTTCGTCACCATCACCATACGTCTACCACCACACCCTCGTTACCATCACCATACTCTCGTCACCATCACCATACCCTCGTAACCATCACCATACGTCAACCACCACACCCTCGTCACCATCACCATACCCACATCTCATGCATAACATCACCACACTCGTCTAATACATACCATCACCATCACCACACTCTCGTATTATACATACCGGTACCATCACCATCACCACACCCTCTAACATACATACCCTCACCACACCCTCGTCACCATCACCACACTCGTCACCATCACCAGATCCTCGTCACCATCACCACACCCTCGTCACCATCACCACAACCTCGTCTCATACATAGCATCACCATCACCACACTCTCGCCACATACAGTACATACCATCACCATCACCACACCCTCGTCACCATGACCACACTAATGAGTTAAAGGTGAAGTTACTTTCATCACTTATTAGGAGTCCTATAATTAGCATACGTATCGTTATTAGGCAATAGACGGAACGGAGGGGAACGAGAGAGAGAGAGAGAGAGAGAGAGAGAGAGAGAGAGAGAGAGAGTGAGTGTGAGAGAGTGTATGTGTGTGATAAAGCAAGAGATATGGAAAGCACATCTGTGCGCCAGACGCTGCAGACGCTCTGTCAACGCTCTCACGATATCGATCATAATTTGAGTATTAACTACTCATCCTCTTCATTCTTGTGCATGAAAGGTGGTTAAGAGCACGTTTAACCATCCTGTAGCTTAGTAAGTAACACTGCACGATATTTCGCTGTGTATTGACTGATAAACTTTGTGTTTATCACAAGACTCCTGCTCGGACAGGGCGCCACTAGCGCCATCTATTGTTTTGTTTTGCTTTGTAAACAAACGCTCTCTTATTACTATTTTATATAAAATCGTAGCCCCTAATTTTACCCATTACCTACTGTAGTAAGTATCTATTTAACTGCCTTGTATGTAAGTAAAGCTTTGCATATTAATTTGCTAATAAACAATATTGTTTACTAACTAACCGCCTACAGGGACTAACGCCGACACCATTTTGTAAACAAACCTTTTTGGGGGATTATACATATTAAATTCCAGCAAATTTTGTACCAAATTTAAGTGCATTCATTTATCTTTTCCCCCTAGATATATTCTTGACTTTTTCTCCTCAGACTGATTTTACTTTAAGCTAAGGGTGGTATTTGTACAAACTAACCTAGCCTAACCCAACCTGCCAAGCTTTTAACCTAACCCAAACCTAGCCTAGCCTATAGCCAGCCAATCTGTTTTATTATTAACTCTTGTAGATATTGTATTTAGTATCCTACTGTAGCTATATATATCTGTAATTTTAGTTGTTGCTTGCACGATCTTGTAATAACCTTTGACTGATACACTTTTTTATCTAAAAAGAGTAGGCTACTGCTTTACTAGGCTACAGTGACACCAGGGTCATCTGTTGACACAGTATATTAACCCCTTGTGTGCAGTCACACTTTATTTTTATATAATCTCTATTTGGTGAATTGTATATTTAGTTACATATTCTGTTAATACATATATTTGTTTAAGGTTAGGTTATCACACCTGGTAGCCTATTTCTGCGAATTTCAATTTTATTATATTCGGTTAGGCTATTCAACGCTGGTAGCCTATTATTGCGTATTTCAATTTTAAAAAAAAACTTTTGGTTAGGCTATCGCCCCTGGAAGCCTAATTCTGCGTATCTCAACATTTTTGTTTTCGGTTAGGCTATCACCCCTGATAACCTATTTCTGCGTATTTCAGCATATTTGTTTTCGGTTGAAGTGATTGAAGTGTTTTTAAAGTGAGTGAAGTGTTGTAAAGTGAGTGAATTGTTTTTTAAGTGAGTGAAGTGATCTGAAGAAAGTGACTGTCACCATGCCTCGCGCTTGTGCGAACTGCGCCGGTAGGTTTGGTGAGTCCATGTTTGCTACTATCGATCTTCAAGTCTGCCGGCTCTGGCAGCAACGAGAGAATTTTACAGTGAAATTAGATGAAGCCTACAACAAGATCAACGTCCTCACCATGAAGCTGGAATCACTCCAAGAGTTTGTAACACTCAACGTTGGAGTGCCACAAACTTCAATTGTCACCGCAACTCCAGCAGCCACCAACGCCCCAACGTCAACTGCCAACAATTCAACGCCTACAGTAGCCATTTCAGCTGATGTTTCCGATACTCAAGATACAAATAGCGACTCTCTTCCCCCTCAAGACAACTTCCGTGTCGTGAGGAACAACGTTTGCCCCAAGACCAGGAAACACATACCGATTACCGAGTGTCAAAACCGTTTCCAGATACTCGCAGACTCAGATGACGAAGAGGAAATAGAAGAAGTCCGGCTCGTGGGAGACTCGATGATACGTGGTCAGCTCACAGAGTTTTGCGCCAGGGCACCTAAGACCAGGAAGCGTTTTTGTATCCCTGGTGGTGGTGTGGATGACGTAGTTGCAGCAGTTGACGAAGTATCAAAGCTGGCCCCAGCTAATACAATGTACGTCATCCACGTTGGATCCAACGATGTACAGCGAACCCGGTCGGAAGATTTGCTTTTAAAGTACCAGCAGCTGATCAAGTCGTTTAAGGAGAAGTCATCAAGGATCATCGTCTCAGGAATCGTCCCCCGGCTCGGTGTAGAGAGCCGATTTTACAACATAGCCACCAGCACAAATCGTTGTCTAGCAAACCTCTGCAGGAAGGAGAACGTGGGATTCGTCGACACCTGGGACAATTTCTACTACGATGACTATTTGTTTTTCGGACGATGGAGTTCATCTGAACCAGGTGGGAGCAGCGCGTTTTGGGCGTCTTCTCAACGATGCGGTGAAGGATTTTCGGAGAAGAAATCGACTCAGCACAGGACAACCAGGAAGGAGGACCGAAGACAGCGAGGACGGCAATCTACAAAGGAATTAAATACTAATCCGTCAAGAACCGCGAATTTGGATAAAGCTCCACCAACACGACCCAAATTCAAAACTGTCAGGGATAACGACCGAGGACCGAGGACAGCCATGAATGTAAATGTAGATCCGACCAGAACCAAAAAATTTGAATAAAGACCGTTCCTTGAATCCCAAATCCAAAACTTTGAATGTTTTCTATGCAAACGCTCGTAGCATACGCAATAAATTTTCAGATTTAGAGGAACTAGTGTTTACAGAAAATTATGATGTGATTGGCATAACAGAATCTTGGCTCAATACACAAGATAGAGACTTTTTAGCAGAGTATTCACTTCCCGGTTATGTAATGTTTGAGAACAGCCGAATAAATAAAAATGGAGGTGGCGTTTTATTTTATATCAAAGAAAGTCTTAACCCGACCCTCGTGTCAAAACCTCAAATTGTGAACGTCGACACATCTTTTGTGCTAATAAAGAATAATAAAGGTACAAAAATAATACTTGCGTTAATATACAGACCTCCAGCTCAATCAGTGCAAACTGACCGAGAAATTTACGAACAAATTGCAGATGTAAGTAACTCACAAGATACCGTAATTTTTGGCGACTTTAATTTACCTGTGACCAAGTGGGGCGATACTCTTACTTCACACTCCGGACATGACTTGTATACGAACTTGCAAGAGAGTTCGCTTTATCAATTTGTTCGAATGCCGACCCGTGGTAATAACGTTCTTGACATTGTACTTGCAACGAAAGAAGAATTGATAGAGAATTTGAATGTTGGTGATGAATTCAGTAACAGCGACCATCGTACGATAACTTTCACTTTAAAGTTTACTAGTAACGAACCAAATAGTAGCATCGAAAAAGTCCCTAATTTCAAGAAAGCAAACTTCCATAAACTTAGAGCTATGTTTAAAGAAACTGACTGGAGCTTTTTAATTAACAATAACGACATAAATACATCTTGGAAGTTATTCGAAACCACTTACCTAAAAGCAGTGCAAGACTGCATACCATCGAAAATACGGCGTCCAGGCCATAATAATAAGCCCAAATGGTGGAATAAAGATATTTCAAACTGCCTGCTTGCTAAAAAATTTGCTAATGATAGATTAAAATCCTCACAAAATGACGAAGAACGGGTGAAATTTGTAGAGCTACGACGCAAAGCCAAAAAGTTAATTAAGCAAAGTAAAAAGACCTTAGAGTTACATATTGCGAATCAAAGTAAAACAAACCCGAAAGAATTCTATAGTTATATCAGAAAGAAAAAAGTAGTTACTTCAACTGTTGGACCGTTAGTCGATGAAAAAGGAGAATACACCAAAGACGAAGTACAAATGAGTAATGCCCTCAATACCTTCTTTGCATCAGTTTTTACAACAGAAGACCTCAGTGATATCCCTACACCATCGCCGATTCAGATTGATAATTCAGATGTTCTAAGCAATATCACCGTTACAGAGAGAGAAGTATTGAATTGTTTAGATAAACTCAAGGTAAATAAAACGCCAGGACCTGATACAATCTCACCTAGAGTTCTAAAGGAAGCTAAAAATGAGCTCTCCAAACCACTGACATTACTATTCAATAAATCCTTGCGGTCTGGAACTATGCCTGATCAGTGGAAGCTAGCCAACGTAACACCGATATTCAAAAAAGGCAGCAAATCCCTACCCAGTAACTATCGTCCAATTAGCTTAACCTCAGTTGTATGTAAAATGCTAGAAACGGTCATACGAGACAGACTCGTAAATCACTTAGAGGAAAATAACATACTTAAAGATACTCAACACGGCTTTCGTAAAAAACGTTCCTGTTTAACAAACCTCTTAGACTTCTTCCACGATATCCTCAACCTCTACGATGAGAGTAAGCTGTAGATATTATATACCTTGATTTTCAAAAGGCCTTTGACAAAGTTCCCCACAAACGTTTACTGCTAAAACTAAAAGCGCATGGAATACAAGACGGTGTGTTGAAAAGGATAGAAAATTGGCTCAGCAACAGAAAGCAAAGGGTAGTCATAAACGGTAAGGCATCTAAATGGACCAATGTAAGTAGCGGGGTACCCCAGGGATCGGTACTAGGACCAATTCTCTTTCTAATTTACATCAACGACATAGATGAGGGTCTCACCTGCACAATCTCAAAATTTGCTGACGATACAAAAATTGCAAATAGCGTACTCTCAAAAGAACAAGTTGACGATATGCAACACAATCTAGATAAATTGTCATGTTGGGCCCAAATTTGGCAAATGAGTTTCAATGCGGATAAATGTAAAGTACTACATGTCGGATACCTAAATGAGAAAGCAAACTATTCGATGAATGGCACTCAGCTTAAGAATGTAAACAGAGAAACTGATCTGGGAGTAACAATATCGAGTAACCTAAAACCAAGTCAACAATGTTCAGAAGTTGTTAAGAAGGCAAACAAAATAATTGGCTTTATAGGCAGGTCATTTGAGCATAAATCCAAAGAAGTTATCCTAACCCTTTACAATTCCTTAGTCCGCCCTCTTCTGGAATACTGCGTTCAATCCTGGTGCCCTTATTACCAAAAAGATATAAACAAGCTAGAACGAGTTCAACGTAGAGTTACCAAAATGATACCTAGCCTAAAGAACAAACCATACGAAGAGCGTCTTAGAGAATTAAATCTATTTCCTTTAACCCAGCGCAGATTAAGAGGCGACTTAATTCAAGTGTTCAAAATCATCAAAGGCATCGACAATATGAACTGTAGTAAGTACTTCACTATCGACCAATCTAATTACACGTGGGGAAACGGTTGCAAAATTATTGGTAAATCTTTTAACTCGCACGAATCTAAGAATTTCTTCTTCAATCGAGTTGTCAACTTGTGGAATGGGCTTCCCCGAGACGTTATAGACTGCAGCACCGTTGATTCATTTAAATTCCGCCTAGACAAATATCTCGCATCAAACCCGCGACTGACTGCGTTTGTAAATGAATAACTTTATCCTCCCCTCAGTTACTAACCCATATGTCCCCTACTAACTTCCTAGTCCTGCCACGTTAGTGGCAGGGCAGTAGTTCCCTTTCCAATGTTCCCTTACCCACTCTAAACCACTGTTTGGACACTTGATCCTCAGTGTTTTGGAGGACAAGCAACCTAGAAGGGTCACTAGACCTGTTGTTGCTTGATTTCCTTTGTACTCCTTTGTACTCCTTTGTGTGGATGATAATTGTGGAATATACTGTAGGTAGCTGCTATACAGAACGAAACATGTGGACCATTTTGGACCACATACTACTATACTGTACTGGAATATTTATATGTCACCGGTACGTAGGAACAATACTGGGGCACATTTTGAGAGAGAAATTATTGAAACACGTCTCTCGTTTGGAAAATATTACATTCACTAGCCTATAAAACAAATTTATAATATACAATGCAAATGTATTCAAGAAGCCTGATAAGTGTTAGAATTGATATACCGAGTGATTCTTACACTCTGATTATGTGTATCAGTTTCATCACAATCTGCATGTTCTATGTTTGCATACACAAATAGTCCAGTGTAGGTAAACTGGTACACACCAGGGCAGACACACACGTAGCTAAGGTGGGACAGGTAGGTCATTATAGAATAGGTAAATACCGTACTCTAGGGCAGGTAGGTAATTATGGAACAGCTAAATACTATAACAAAAATCCAACGCCACTAATTATCTTTTGTTCAGTAACTGGTCAAGTGTTAGGGCCTAGGTATGCTGCTGTATGGCTAAGCACACACACACACACACACACACACACACACACACACACACACACACACACACACACACACAAACACACACACACACACACACACAGACACACACACACACACACACACACACACACACACACACACACACACACACACACACAAAGGAGTTAGGTAAGGACATTGTGGAAGAATTGTTGGATGGAACAGATAGGGCAGAAGTAATGTGTTTGGTGAGACAGGTGGGACAGAAAGATGTTTGGAGATTATTTTGTGCTCCCTAGACCTCCATGAAGCCCAAGAAAATATTTCCAGGACCCCCCCCCCCCCTCCAAGATAAATGTGTACATTTTTCGGTAGTATATGTCTAGGCTGAAAGCCGGTTCCTCCTAAAGGGGGTCTGGTTTATTCGAGCTAGCATTAGCCGATTTGGCTCAGGTTTGGAAGGATCTCTTAGGAATCAAAGGAGGATAATCTCCCCGATTCCCGCTGATCCTTCTAATCTGAATACATCATTTAATGCTAGCCAGAAGAAGGGGATTGAGTGAGACAATTGGTACACAGATGAGAGAGAGAGAGAGAGAGAGAGAGAGAGAGATGTGCGTGAGGTGACAAACTTGGACAGAGAAAGGGACACCTGGAGGGAACAAAGAGAGGTAGACACATTAGGCCTATATAGGGTGCTAGCAGCAGTATAGGCCTGGGTCCCTTTTTATATATGTGTATGTGTTGGAGGGGGGGGGGGGGGGTCTTTCCTGAGGTCCCATGCGGCGTGTGTGTGTGTCGCCGTCGCCGCCGCCGCCGCCGCCGGTGGGGGATTTATACGTTTATTCATACACATTCACGCACCCACATACATCCAAACACACACACACACACCTACCTGGATTGTAGTTTAGGACCGAAGTCCTGGGCCACGCTGGTGCGCCGCCCTCAGTAGTTCCTCGTTCTGATTTGATGTAGCAGGCTGTTTCCGTCGGACGTTTGGTAATAGTGTGGCAGCGATGGTTTGTCGGGTATTGTTCGTAGAAATTTGTCCAATCCAGTCTTGAAACTTAAGAGAGAGCCTGTGTGTTCTCTTAGTTGCTTGGGGAGACAGTTATATATCCTTGGACCGTGTACAGCCAATGAATTCTCTTTCAAGGTTTGTAAGCTCATCCTTGTTCTCACTGAACGCGGAATAGTGCACAATTTTCCTCGTCTACTGCTGTATGTCGTCCTAATTTCATCTTCGTTTTCCAGATTTGGTATCATTTCGTTAATTATTTTCCACACGTACATTGCTACATATCTCTCCCTTCTTCTCTCCAATGAGTACATGTCTAAATGCTGTTGTCTCTGCCAGTAGTCCATGTTGTTCAGTCCTTCGATTCGGGACGTGTACGTTCGTTGTACTGCCTCCAGTTTTCTGATTTGGCCGATGTTTGTGGGGTTCCATAACTGGCAGCAGTATTCAACCAATGGAAGTATCAGGGCCCTGAATAATACTATTAACGCACGTGGTTCTCTTGTTTTGAATGTTCTAAAAATCCATCCCATATTCTTTCTGGCCTTCGCTACAGTATTATCAATATGATGGTCGAAGCTAGCGTCGTCGCTTATTGTTATTCCCAGATCCCGCAAGTGGTTGCTTTGGATTATAATTCCTCCTTCTGGTGTTGTATAGTCCTTGTCGGCCACTTCCTGCTTCGGGTGTCGATATCTCAATAACTCGAATTTTGTGCTATTGAATATCATATTATTCATTTCTGCCCAGTTATATATCGTCTTCAGGTCATCTTGTATCATTTTATAATCATCTTCCCTTCTCACAATGCCCAGGAGTCGAGTGTCGTCTGCGAATGAGGTTGTTTTACAGTACTGTATACTCTGGTCGATATCACTGATATATATGAGGAAAAGCAAGGGGCCAATCACCGACCCCTGTGCCACACCACTTCTCACTTCCGACTTCTTGGATTCGCTTCCTTCGACCATTACCGATTGACTTCTATTAGTGATAAAGCTCCCGATCCACTTGTGTAGCCTACCTCTAATCCCAATATGTTCCAGTTTTTGCAATAAGATCGAGTGGTCAACCTTGTCGAAAGCTTTAGAGAAGTCCAGGTAGATTGCATCTGCACCATCTCCATCTTCTAGAGCACTCAAAATATCCATCCTGTGTTGAAGAAGCTGCGACACGCACGATCTTCCGCTTCTAAATCCGTGTTGACCTTTGTTATAAAGCGATTGTTCCTCCAGATATTGGGTTACTTTTTTTACAACTATCCTCTCGAATATTTTAATTACGTGTGAAGTAAGAGCCACCGGTCTATAATTTTTTGGTTCCGTTCTCGGCCCACTTTTATAGATGGGTGATATTTGTCCGTGTTTTAAGAGACTAGGTATTTCCCCAGTATCCATCGACTTTCTCCATATCATGTGCAGTGGTTTGGATATAATGGAGGCACACTGCTTCATGAGTATTGCTGGTATACAGTCTGGTCCTGCAGCGGCATATGTGTTGATTTCTCGTATGGATGTCTCTATATCTGTCCTGTCGAACTCTACATCGCTCACACACACACACACACACACACACACACACACACACACACACACACACACACACACACACACACACACACACACACACACACACACACACACACACACACACACACACACACACACACACCACACACACACACACACACACACACCACACCCACACACACACACACACACACACCTCACACACACACACCACACACACACACACACACACACACACACACACCCCACACACACACACACACACACACACACACACACACACACACACACACACACACACACACACACACACACACACACACACACACACACACACACACACACACACACACACACCACACACACACACACACACCACACACACACACACACACACACACAACACACACACACACACACACACACACACACACACACACACACACACACACACACACACACACACACACACACACCACATACACACACACACACACACCACATACACATACACACACACACACACACACACACACGACACACACACACACACACACACACCGCACACACACACACACAAATACACACACACACACACACACACACACACACCACACACCCACACACACACACACCACAGACACACACACCACACACACACACACACACACACACACACACACACACACACACACACACACACACACACACACACACACACACACACACACACACACACACACACACACACACACACACACACACACACACACACACACCACACACACACACACACACACACACACACACACACACACACACACACACACACACACACACACACACACACACACACACACACACACACACACACACACACACCACACACACACACACACACACACACACACACACACACACACACACACACACACACACACACACACACACACACACACACACACACACACACACACACACACACACACACACACACTGTTACTTTCTTACTTGGTTGCTTATTCTGCCATCCTACCTACAGTACGGTACCTTACGTTTCCCCTGTTATAATTTTTGCCTGTCTGTTTTCTTGTATCTACCATATTCCAAGTGAATGTGGTGGGGAAATCGAGGAAGAAATGAAGGGGGATGGAATGGAGTACAAAGGAAATCAAGCAACAACAGATCTAGTGACCCTTCTAGGTTGCTTGTCCTCCAAAACACTGAGGATCAAGTGTCCAAACAGTGGTTTAGAGTGGGTAAGGGAATATTGGAAAGGGAATTACTGCCCTGGAACAGGATTAGGAAGTTAGTAGAGGACAGATGGGTTAGTAACTGAGGGGGGGATAAAATAAAGTTATTCATTTACAAATGCAGTCAGTCGCGGGTTTGATACGAGATATTTGTTTAGGCGGAGTTTAAATGAATCAACGGTGATGCAGTCTATAACGTTTCGGGGAAGCCCATTCCACAAGCTGACAACTCGATTGAAGAAGAAATTCTTAGATTTGTGAGAGTTAAAAGATTTACCAATAATTTTGCAACCGTTTCCGCGCGTGAAATTAAATTGGTCGATAGTGAAGTACTTACTACAGTTCATATTGTCGATGCCTTTGATGATTTTGAACACTTGAATTAAGTCACCTCTTAATCTGCGCTGGGTTAAAGGAAATAGATTTAATTCTCTAAGACGCTCTTCGTATGGTTTGTTCTTTAGGCTAGGTACAATTTTGGTAACTCTACGTTGAACTAGTTCTAGCTTGTTTATATCTCTTTGGTAATAAGGGCACCAGGATTGAACGCAGTATTCCAGAAGAGGGCGGACTAAGGAATTGTAAAGGGTTAGGATAACTTCTTTGGATTTATGCTCAAATGACCTGCCTATAAAGCAAATTATTTTGTTTGCCTTCTTAACAACTTCTGAACATTGTTGACTCGGTTTTAGGTTACTCGATATTGTTACTCCCAGATCGGTTTCTCTGTTTACATTCTTAAGCTGAGTGCCATTCATCGAATAGTTTGCTTTCTCATTTAGGTATCCGATATGTAGTACTTTACATTTATCCGCATTGAAAGTCATTTGCCAAATTTGGGCCCAACATGACAATTTATCTAGATTGTGTTGCATATCGTCAACTTGTTCTTTTGAGAGTACGCTATTTGCAATTTTTGTATCGTCAGCAAATTTTGAGATTGTACAGGTGAGACCCTGTACAGGTGAGACCCTCATCTATGTCGTTGATGTAAATTAGAAAGATAATTGGTCCTAGTACCGATCCCTGGGGTACCCCGCTACTTACATTGGTCCATTTAGATGCCTTACCGTTTATGACTACTCTTTGCTTTCTGTTGCTGAGCCAATTTTCTATCCATTTCAACACACCGTCTTGTATTCCATGCGCTTTTAGTTTTAGCAGTAAACGTTTGTGGGGAACTTTGTCAAAGGCCTTTTGAAAATGAAGGTATATAATATCTACAGCTTTACTCTCATCGTAGAGGTTGAGGATATCGTGGAAGAAGTCTAAGAGGTTTGTTAAACAGGAACATTTTTTACGAAAGCCGTGTTGAGTATCTTTAACCCGTCCAGTCCCGGCTAGTTTTGTAATGTTTGTTCACCAGAACCCGGCCGGTTTTCAAAAAATGGTTTTATTCCAGAAACAATAGCGAATGGGTTAGGAATGAAGGAAAAACCACGAAAAACCGCTCAAAAAGCTTAAAGAATGTCCTACAGAGCCCCCGAAAACGTATTTTACAAGAGTAAAAAATTGAAGGCAATTACCCTAAAAAAACAGGTTATTGCGCGCTCACGTGCACGCACGTGGACTTTGAGAGTTTTCAACCATCGGCACGGTTGCGTGGGATACGTACACATTTCTCATACAAATCTGAGCCCTCTTGAGTGGCTACACCTGAGGTTACGGTCGGCGCAATTAGGGCGACGCGCCAGGCGCGTCTCTGGGGCTGTGCGTTACATACATCGCTGACGCGTCAGGCGCGTCGCTGGGGCTGTACGGGTTAAGTATGTTATTTTCCTCTAAGTGATTTACGAGTCTGTCTCGTATGACCGTTTCTAGCATTTTACATACAACTGAGGTTAAGCTAATTGGACGATAGTTACGGGGTAAGGATTTGCTGCCTTTTTTTAATATCGGTGTTACGTTGGCTAGCTTCCACTGATCAGGCATAGTTCCAGACTGCAAGGATTTATTGAATAGTAATGTCAGTGGTTTGGAGAGCTCATCCTTAGCTTCCTTTAGAACTCTAGGCGAGATTGTATCAGGTCCAGGCATTTTATTTACCTTGAGTTTATCTAAACAATTCAATACTTCTCTCTCTGTAACGGTGATATTGCTTAGCACATCTGAATTATCAATCTGAATCGGCGATGGTGTAGGGATATCACTGAGGTCTTCTGTTGTAAAAACTGATGCAAAGAAGGTATTGAGGGCGTTACTCATTTGTACTTCGTCTTTGGTGTATTCTCCATTTTCATCGACTAACGGTCCAACAGTTGAAGTAACTACTTTTTTCTTTCTGATATAACTATAGAATTCTTTCGGGTTTGTTTTACTTTGATTCGCAATATGTAACTCTAAGGTCTTTTTACTTTGCTTAATTAACTTTTTGGCTTTGCATCGTAGCTCTACAAATTTTACCCGTTCTTCGTCATTTTGTGAGGATTTTAATCTATCATTAGCAATTTCTTTAGCAAGCAGGCAGTTTGAAATATCTTTATTCCACCATTTGGGCTTATTATTATGGCCTGGACGCCGTATTTTCGACAGTATAAAGTCTTGCACTGCTTTTAGGTAAGTGGTTTCGAATAACTTCCAAGATGTATTTATGTCGTTATTGTTAATTAAAAAGCTCCAGTCAGTTTCTTTAAACATAGCTCTAAGTTTATGGAAGTTTGCTTTCTTGAAATTAGGGACTTTTTCGATGCTACTATTTGGTTCGTTACTAGTAAACTTTAAAGTGAAAGTTATCGTACGATGGTCGCTGTTACTGAATTCATCACCAACATTCAAATTCTCTATCAATTCTTCTTTTGTTGCAAGTACAATGTCATGAACGTTATTACCACGGGTCGGCGTTCGAACAAATTGATAAAGCGAACTCTCTTGTAAGTTCGTATACAAGTTATGTCCGGAGTGTGAAGGAAGAGTATCGCCCCACTTGGTCACAGGTAAATTAAAGTCGCCAAACATTACGGTATCTTGTGAGTTACTTAAATCTGCAATTTGTTCGTAAATTTCTCGGTCAGTTTGCACTGATTGAGCTGGAGGTCTGTATATTAACGCAAGTATTAGTTTTGTACCTTTATTATTCTTTATTAGCACAAAAGATGTGTCGACGTTCGCAATTTGAGGTTTTGACAAGAGGGTAGGGTTAAGACTTTCTTTGATATAAAGTAAAACGCCACCTCTATTTCTATTTATTCGGCTTTTCTCAAACATTACATAACCGGGAAGTGAATACTCTGCTAAACAGTCTCTATCTTCTGTATTGAGCCAAGATTCTGTTATGCCAATCACATCATAATTTTCTGTAAACACTAGCTCCTCTAAATCTGAAAATGTATTGCGTATGCTACGAGCGTTTGCATAGAAAACCTTTAAATTTGTTATTTTAGAACTCACGGAACGCTCTTTAATAATATTTTTGGTTCTTGTCGGATCTACATTTATGTTCATGGCTGTCCTCGGTCCTCGCTGTCTTCGGTCCTTATCGCTGGTGGTCCTCGGTTGCCTCTGTTTTTTGCTTGGCGTTGGATGATTTATGTCACTGCTGCTTCTTCTCGGATGGCGTTTTTTGATCCATGGCTGCTGACTGCTTCGTGTAGGAGACTACCCATGCGTGCTGAACCCACAGGGTTTAGATGAGTGCCATCCTTGCGGAACAGAGTAGGCTGGTTGTAGAAGTTGTCCCAGAGGTTGATGAATTCAACTTCTTCCCTCAGACACAAATATTTTAGTCGGCTATTTGTGCTGAAGGCCTTGTCGTAGAATTTGTCAGGTGTGTCGATCTTGGGGAGAATGCCTGAGATGATGATATTCCTTGACTTGTTTTTGTAGTGCTGGATCATCTTGCGATATTTCTCCATCAACTCTTCGGATCTGGTGCGCATGACGTCATTTGAACCAGCATGGATGACAAAAAGGGTATTTATTTGCATCCTTTGTGGTATCTTCGAAGGCTTCCACAATGTCGTCCAGTCCAGCTCCTGGGATGCAAAATCATTTTGGTCGATGGAGGGGGCGGGGAAGAAATATGGAATAGAGAGGGGGAAGGAAAAGAGTGGAGAGGCGGATTTTGGAAGAAAGGTTGGGAGAAGGGGATGATTGGGTAGTGAAAGGAAAGAGGGAGGACAAAATGAGGAGGGGAGGATAGTAGAAAGGAAAAAAATGGGGAGCAGGGAAGGAGGGAATAGGGAATGAAATAAGGAGGAGAAAGAAGGAAGTGGGGAGAGAAAGAATACGGGAGGAAGGAATGGAGGAGGGTGAAATAATAGGAAGGAAAGGAGGGGAAGCAAGGAGGAGAGAATGAGTAGAGGAATGAAGTAAAAGAGCAGGGAAAGGAAGGAGGATGAAAAGGAAAAACAAGAGGAAAGGAAACTAGGATGTTAAAGGAATAGGAAAGGAAGGAGGATAAAGGGAACATAAGAGGACAGGATTGGAGGAAGGAAGGAAAGGAAGTAGGGATGGATTGAGTCAGGAAATGGGTAGAGATCTAGTTGGGACAAGAGGGATTTACTTCTGGGAGAGATAAAAAGGTGGAGTTGGGGAAAAGGAAGTGTGAGTTAGAAAAGGGATTTATAGAGTGAGGAAGTGTGAGTTAGAAAAGGGATTTATAGAGTGAAGGAAAAAACAAGTGGGAGGCGTGCACAGTAAATATGAAAATGTCTGTAACATTAACTGTTGAAGATCGAAAAGTATCACTATCGAAAACTAAATTAAAAATATTGGGTTTTTAGCTATATTTTACCTAACTTAAGTTTACGACACTGAAGCCGTAAAAAAGTAGTAACATCGAAACTTTTTTTAATTGGTGACCCTTTAAATGTAAGTATTTTGTTGGCAATTGTGCTGCCTATCTTGTGGCCGTAAAATATTATTTATATTTGTATTTGAACTGTGTGAGTTAAGAAAAAAAGATATACCCCTTCATTCGAACGCCTCATTTCAATTGTATTCTGGCTAAACTTTCACAATTTTACACGCTTTAGGAAGGGTATCTAGGAATCAAAGGGGTGCACACTATTCTATACTAACTCTTGTACTCCCATCGATCATTCATGAGCTTTATACAGTCGTCTGATGGTAGCCAAAATGAAAGGATAAAAGACGTCATGGAACTGAAGGTGTTAAGGAAAAAAATGAGTGAGAGTGAGTTACAAAACCAGGGGGGGGGGGGGGAATCCGTTGAGGGAATATTCATGAGTTAATTATTACGTTAACCCTATCAATATCAGTAAGGTGCTTTCATTATTTTGTTTTGCTCTTTATCGCTTTGTTACAATTAATCATGGTTGAGGGTTGCTCGCTGTCTGCTATTGCCCTCCCAAGCTCTCTCTCTCCCCCCCCCCCCATATCTATCGATCTATTTAACAATATATCCATCTAGCTTTATCTTCCTGTCAACATAAATATATCATTGTATCTATCTGCTTGTGTGTCTGTGTTATCTATTTGACTGCACCTCTCCCTTGTGTCTGTGGTTGATAGCACAATCTCCTGTTCACCTAGTTTGTTGCATCTCTCCGCATCTGTCCCTTCTCCTTATCTCTATGAGGCCTCACTTGTGTCTCCTCTATTTATTGCTTTATCTCTCCCTTCTCCCTATCTATTGACACCTCTCTTGCCTTCTCCTTCTCCTATTTCTCTTTATTCCTATTTCTGTGTCCGTTATCTCTCTTCTCTCATTTCTCCGTGTTTTCTTTGTATTATATTTCTATCTTAGTTATTTCTCCCTTTTCCCTATCTCTTGACACCTCTCTAGCCTTCTCTTTCTTCTCTCGTGTCTCTTTCTTCTATTTCTGTCTCCGTTATCTCTCCCTTCTCTCTTTTCTCTGTTTTTTCTTCTATTTATTATATTTCTGTCTTCGTCATCTCTACCTTCTCTCTTTTCTATTGACACCTCTCTTGCCTTCTCCTTCTCATATTTCTCTTACTTCTGTCTGTGTCCGTTATCTCTCCCTTCTCTCATTTCTCCGTGTTTTCTGTGTATTATATTTCTATCTTCGTTATCTCTCCTTTCCCCTTATCTGTTGACACCTCTCTTGCCTTCTTCCTTTCTTTTATTATATTTCTGTATATTTTATATCTCCCTTCTCCTTATCTCTGTACACCTCTCTGACTCGCATATTCCCATTTATCTGTCTCTTTCTCTGTCTCTGTCTTTTATGGCTTTGTCTTTATCTCCGCCTACCCTTCTTCCCATGTTATCTCTGTTTCTACATCTCTCTCTTCTATCTCTGTTTCCTTGGTGTCCTTCTCTGTTATCTCTATTTTATTGGTGTCTATCTGTTATCTCTTGACTTAATTATTTGTTGTTGTTTTCTTTGCATCTATTTCTTCCTTCTATTATCTGTTTTTTATTTATTGGTTTCTTTTTAATATTTTCCTAGCTCTCGTTTACCTGTCATCTTTATCTGTTTCCTATATTTCTGTCTTCTATCTCTCCTCGTAGCTATCATTTTTATTTGTTCCCATTTGTTTTCATCAAGTATTTTTATTATTAAATTGTGTTTAGAATTGTCACACGCTTGTATTTCTCTCTCTCTCTCTCTCTCTCTCTCTCTCTCTCTCTCTCTCTCTCTCTCTCTCTCTCTCTCTCTCTCTCTCTCTCTCTCTCTCTCTCTCTCTCTCTCTTTCTCTTTCTAATTTACATCAACGACATAGATGAGGGTCTCAACCTGTACAATCTCAAAATTTGCTGACGATACAAAAATTGCAAATAGCGTACTCTCAAAAGATCAAGTTGACGATATGCAACACAATCTAGATAAATTGTCACATTGGGCCCAAATTTGGCAAATGAGTTTCAATGCGGATAAATGTAAAGTACTACATATCGGATACCTAAATGAGAAAGCAAACTATTCGATGAATGGCACTCAGCTTAAGAATGTAAACAGAGAAACCGATCTGGGAGTAACAATATCGAGTAACCTAAAACCGAGTCAACAATGTTCAGAAGTTGTTAAGAAGGCAAACAAAATAATTGGCTTTATAGGCAGATCATTTGAGCATAAATCCAAAGACGTTATCCTAACCCTTTACAATTCCTTAGTCCGCCCTCTTCTGGAATACTGCGTTCAATGCTGGTGCCCTTATTACCTAAAAGACATAAACAAGCTAGAACGAGTTCAACGTAGAATTACCAAAATGATACCTAGCCTAAAGAACAAACCATACGAAGAGCGTCTTAGAGAATTAAATCTATTTCCTTTAACCCAGCGCAGATTAAGAGGTGACTTAATTCAAGTGTTCAAAATCATCAAAGGCATCGACAATATGAACTGTAGTAAGTACTTCACTATCGACCAATCTACTGTAATTACACGCGGGGAAACGGTTGCAAAATTATTGGTAAATCTTTTAACTCACACGAATCTAAGAATTTCTTCTTCAATCGAGTTGTCAACTTGTGGAATGGGCTTCCCCGAGACGTTATAGACTGCAGCACCGTTGATTCATTTAAATTCCGCCTAGACAAATATCTCGCATCAAACCCGCGACTGACTGCGTTTGTAAATGAATAACTTTATTTTATCCTCCCCTCAGTTACTAACCCATATGTCCCCTACTAACTACCTAGTCCTGCCACGGACATTAGTTCCAGGGCAGTAGTTCCCTTTCCAATGTTCCCTTACCCACTCTAAACCACTGTTTGGACACTTGATCCTCAGTGTTTTGGAGGACAAGCAGCCTAGAAGGGTCACTAGATCTGTTGTTGCTTGATTTCCTTTGTACTCCTTTGTTCTCTCTCTCTCTCTCTCTCTCTCTCTCTCTCTCTCTCTCTCTCTCTCTCTCTCTCTCTCTCTCTCTCTCTCTCTCTCTCTCTCTCTCTCTCTCTCTCTCTCTCTCTCTCTCTCTCTCTCTCTCTCTCTCTCTCTCTCTCTCTCTCTCTCTCTCTCTCTCTCTCTCTCTCTCTCTCTCTCTCTCTCTCTCTCTCTCTCAATATGCAAACTTTCCCCCACCATCCCAGGCCTCCATCATCACCACCATTTACAGTGCCATCATTCCATCATCATCACCACCACTATTGTCAAAGTTGTGGTGGTTACAATACAGAGGATATGGCTACTTTCATCCATACTGCTACCAACATTATCACTTACCATAATCACCTCACGTGCTATCAGTATCATCACCTACTACAATCGGTACACATGTCATCTACTGCAATCACCACCCGTATGCTACCAACATCATCACCTACCACAATTACCACCCATATGCTACCAACATTATCACCTACCACAGTCACCACCCATATGCTACCAACATCATCACCTACAACAATTACCACCCATATGCTACCAACATCATCACCTACCACAATCACCACCCATATGCTACCAACATTATCACCTACCACAGTCACCACCCATATGCTACCAACATCATCACCTACCACAATTACCACCCATATGCTACCAACATCATCACCTACCACAATCACCACCCATATGCTACCAACATCATTACCTACCACAATTAGGCCTACCACCCATATGCTACCAACATCATCACCTACCACAATTACCACCCATATGCTACCAACATCATCACCTACCACAATTACCACCCATATGCTACCAACATTATCACCTACCACAGTCACCACCCATATGCTACCAACATCATCACCTACCTCAATTACCACCCGTATGCTACCAACATCATCACCTACCACAATCACCACCCATATGCTACCAACATTGTCACCTACCACAGTCACCACCCATATGCTACCAACATCATCACCTACCACAATTACCACCCATATGCTACCAACATTATCACCTACCACAATCACCACCCATATGCTACCAACATCATCACCTACCACCCATATGCTACCAACATCATCACCTACCACAATTGCCACCCATATGCTACCAACATTATCACCTACCACAATTACCACCCATATGCTACCAACATCATCAACTACCACAATTACCACCCATATGCTACCAACATCATCACCTACCACAATTACCACCCATATGCTACCAACATTATCACCTACCACAATCACCACCCATATGCTACCAACATCATCACCTACCACAATTACCACCCATATGCTACCAACATTATCACCAACCACAATCACCACCCATATGCTACCAACATCATCACCTACCACAATTACCACCCATATCCTACCAACATCATCACCTACCACAATCGGTATATGTTTCTACCACAATCTCCTTCCATTTGCTACAATCATCATCTACCACAATCGTTACACATTTCTCTACCACAATTAATTTCCCATAGGATATACGACTATGGTACAGATACCTGCACGACTTCATGTGTTCAGTTTTAGTCAAATATAGCCATTCTGATTGTTTAGATGTTGTTTTATTTTCCTTAAGGGGGATGACCTGCTTTTTTCTCTGCTTTTCTCTCTTTCTCTGGCTTGTATCCATTCGGCCTCATTCAGCCTACTGTTTTAAGATATTTATCCCAATCCAGGCGTCAATTTCCTCCTGGCGAGCGATAGCGAGCCAGCATTGTATGGAGAAATCCGGCTTCGCCGGAATTTGTTTTCTATCGAAAAATTTACAAATTTATTCTGATATCAAAAACATTAAAAAGACAAATTTATGCTGGCTTGCTCCCGCTCACCAGGAAAAAATTGACACATGGATGGAGATAAACGTCTTAAAACAGTAGGCTGAATGGGGCCGAATAGATACAAGCCAGAGAAAAGGAGATAAAAAAAAGCAGGTCACCCCCCTTAACAACACCACCAACCGTAGCTCTGTTAGATTATACAATATCAAACTCAGAGCTGCTAGATTCCACCAAAGCTGATGATCCTGGCCAAGGTGGTAGTGCAGGCAATTGTAACAACATACCTTCCACAATCAAATACATATTATCTTCTACTATAGCCTATTCGCTGTAAGTAGGCGAAAAATCATTAACTCTATCCTCTGTAACTCAATAAGGGCTAGAGCAAATTGGCTGTAAATTTCCACATCTATTCCTTGACTGACTCTTCCCAAATGGTAGAAATATTAGCTCGATTACTCTAGTCGTTTTTGAGTTATAGGGGTTAGAGGTTATGATTTCTCGCCGACTTACAGCGAATAGACTATATCTATACACAAATTCTGGTCCTTTTTTCCTGCATACTATTTCATTTACCGGTACCTTCCTTTATTATTTGGAATTAGCTTAATATAGTGTTTACTTTGTTGTTTTATAAAGTAGTTTTTAGAGTAAAACAAAATGTGTTAAGCCGGTATCACACGAGCGCTTTTTCACTCAACATTTATCCTCAACACTGGTCTGGCAGCTTATGAGGTCAACATTAAATATTGTTCTGTCACCAAAATTCATCTAGTATCAGTCTAGTTTCCGTGACCAGTGCAAAATATTACAGAAATGTTGCCAGAAAAATGTTGATCATCGAATGTTGACTATAAATGTTCTCGTGTGATACCGCCTTTTAGCCTTTCCCTCTTGTCGTTCTCATACTCTACACTCTTTTCCCTTCACTTGTTTTGCACACATTCATTATTCAAGGTTCTTTATGCTTCCTCATTTTCTCACAGTTATATTCCTTCACTTTTCTTCGGTCTCACATTACTTCTCTTTGTTCTTGGTTCTCCGATCTTTCCTTCCCCCTTCATTTCACCGCCGGAAGCAGCACGAGGACGAATTTTTACCCTTAATTCTAGCTAAAGTTAGACGATTGTATGCACACCGAAATTCAGTGCATTTATCCATTGCGCTACGAAGACAATTAAAGAATGGTGGACAAGCCTACGATGTATTATGCAGTTTCGAATCCTGCATATCAATCTAAGCATGTACACACTTTCCAACTGCGCTATCATAGGCTATGTATAGATTTTAGAGAAATCGGCCTTACAAACTCATCTTGAAGGAGGGTCTTGAGCGGGTGTTTCTTTAAGCTTGATGGAGGTCTAGGGAGGAAACTAATACAATAATAAAAACAAAAAAATACAGAAATGAGCAAATATAAACGACCCATCTCCCCTTAAGTTATATTAAATAAGATTATGTTAGGAAACTGGCCGTTCTGGTTGTGGCCGTTTTAGGAGTGTGGCAGTAATATTATGTTAGGACACTAGCCGTTCTGGTTGTGGCCTTTTTAAGAGTGTGGCAGTATTAGGACACTGGCCGTTCTGGTTGTGGCCTTTTCCACTTGCATACTCTCCGCCTTTCTCTTTCCCACAGTTAAGTTGAAGCAATGGGTAACTAATAACAGGAAAGTGTGATTTTATTATAATGAAGTCATAACACTATCACGCCACTAACTGTTCTCTCTCTCTCTCTCTCTCTCTCGCTCTCTCTCTCTCTCTCCAACAATTACAGGGGGAGCGGCTGCCCCCCAGGCGAGTTAGCGGTTCACACGTGGAAGACGCGGCCAGGAATGAGAATGGGAATGGAAATGACCCCAGGGATAACACTGGGAATATATTGGTCGGTGGTAAAGAGACAGCTGAGAGAGAGCAAGAGCGGGAGCGAAAGGGAGAGTGGGAGTGACTTGAATAGAATGCCATGGTTAAGGGAAATACAAGATATACTGTATATATATATATATATATATATATATATATATATATATATATATATATATATAAGGAGAGGAAGAATCAAAGAACAATATATAAGTCTTGTGTCCTTGGAGACAGTAATGGGAGGGAATACTTACCTGTCCAACTCACTCTCACTCTCTCTCTCTCTCTCTCTTCAGAAACGGAGGATAAGAGGAACACTGATGGAGTATTTTAAGATTCTAAAAGGTTTTAGTAACATAAACCTTTCAAATCTATTTAAGGTTGCCAAAGAGAGTTCTAAAAGAGGAAACAAGTTAACATTTATAGGCAAGGAAGGGAACCTAGATACAACGAAAAACATCTTTAGTTCTTCACCCATGGTATAATAAGTGAGATAAACAAGATGCCTAATATATTATAAGTCAGTGTCTCAATAGATACATTAATCTCTTCTGTACCGGCGACGTTCTTTTATATTTCTATAGGTGAAAGATTGCATAACATTTCCTTTCCATTTCTAACTAATCTATAAATTCTTTCATGCGGTTTCCAAGCCCTGCAAGGTCATTCACTTTCAACTGTCTTCATGTACGTCAATTGCCGGAGGGTGGAGAGAGAGAGCCTTCTTCTTTGCTATCCTTTCCTTCCTCTTTCCCTTACTATCGGGTTTGCTATCTCTACTAGGATTAAATCCTGACTACCTCGCTGGGATCGTAAGGTGTGTGTGGTCAGTGTATCTATGTAAATCTTTATAAATCTTTCACTCTCCGTTCCTGTTTTCCCTATAACTGCTTCAGGTTCAACACACTGCAACATTTTACCCTTTTTATTGATGTTGTTTTCTATTATCATTCCTATTCTGCCTCTTCACTTCTATTCCACTGTGTCTGTAAATTGTTTAGGTTCCTCTCTCTATCATCTTCTATTGTTTATTTTTCTCTTTTGTCCTATGCTTTTTCCGTTTCCCCCATTCAGTCCTCTTTCAATATATCATCATTTACCTTTTATTTTTTCTTATTCAGTTTTCTCTCCATAGTATTTACTTTTTACTTATTTTTCCAAGTTTGTTATTCCTTACCATCTTGTACATTTTCTATATTTGTTAATTATTTTATCTCTCTGTATCTTCGTTTACTTTCAATTTGTTCTAAAGTTTGTTTTCACCTTACAATCTGCTACTTTTACTACTTATATATATATTGTACGTGTCTCTCTATGTTCTCCTTCCCTCTCCTCGTCCATTTTGTCTGCTTATCATGTTTCTTTACCCCCCTTTCGTCCACTTTTTCTGCTATTCTTCCTTCAACCCTAATTTCAGTTCACCTTTCCATTCTGCCCATTCATTCCTCAACCTTACTCTCCGTCGTTCGTCTTAGTTTCAACATATTGCGGCATATCCCCCCTCCCTCCCTTTAATCATCATTCCTATATTCCTCTTTTCTATTATTTTACGTTCCCTTCATGTCCATGCTATCCTCACTCCCCTCCTTTTTCCCCGTCTGTCAATTTCCCCTCTTATTTTTGTTTTCTATTCTTCATTCC
Organism: Paralithodes platypus; assembly: GCA_032716605.1. Lineage (NCBI taxonomy): Eukaryota > Metazoa > Arthropoda > Malacostraca > Decapoda > Lithodidae > Paralithodes > Paralithodes platypus. Next base: position 50,335,538 of record CM064497.1, on the reverse strand, counting down.
TATGCTGTCTCTTATTTCTTCCATTTCACTCTTTTCCAGTTTCCCTCGCTTCCTACTGTAGTCCTATTTGTTTTCGTTTCCTTTGTCTACATTTATTATATCTATCTTTATTGTCTCTACCTCTCCTCCATTTTATCAGCCCGTCATGTTTCTTTATCTCTTTTCCTTCCCCTATGCACTCTTCCGTCCTCCTCCTCCACGTCCCTCAAGTTTGCCAATACTATTATTCTGTGGATTCAGCATATTGCCCTCTTCTACTGTTTGTCTTATTTGTAATCCGATTCTCTCCTTTCTATATTGCCTTTCTACCGTGTTTTTAGTTTGTTCCCTCTATCTATTCTCGTTCGTATACTTCTTCTCATTAGGCTACCATTCCTATTATGTCCTTGTACATTTGTGTTTCCTCTCCCTACCCTTGTCTATTTTATCTGTCATGTTTCTCTATTCCCTTTTTTCCACTTTTCCTTCCTCTCTTTCCTCTTCCCCCTTCCTTCAGCTTTGCCTATAACAGTCTTGGGTTCAACATGATTACAGCTTATTAACGTCTGCCATTTCCTTTCTATCACCATTGTTTTTTTTATCAGCTTCTCTTTATTATCATCCTTCCTATCCCCTCTTCCTTCTCCTCCTAGTTCTTGCAGCTTAATACCCTCACCCTTCCTATTTTTCTTGCATATTACCCTAACCATTCTATATTTATCTTGCATATTACCCTAACCATTCTATATTTATCTTGCATATTACCCTAACCATTCTATATTTCTCTTACATATTACCCTAACCATTCTATATTTCTCTTGCATATTACCCTAACCATTCTATATTTATCTTGCATATTACCCTAACCATTATATATTTCTCTTACATATTACCCTAACCATTCTATATTTCTCTTGCATATTACCCTAACCATTCTATATTTATCTTGCATATTACCCTAACCATTCTATATTTCTCTTACATATTACCCTAACCATTCTATATTTCTCTTGCATATTACCCTAACCATTCTATATTTATCTTGCATATTACCCTAACCATTCTATATTTATCTTGCATATTACCCTAACCATTATATATTTCTCTTACATATTACCCTAACCATTCTATATTTCTCTTGCATATTACCCTAACCATTCTATATTTATCTTGCATATTACCCTAACCATTATATATTTCTCTTACATATTACCCTAACCATTCTATATTTCTCTTGCATATTACCCTAACCATTCTATATTTATCTTGCATATTACCCTAACCATTCTATATTTCTCTTACATATTACCCTAACCATTCTATATTTCTCTTGCATATTACCCTAACCATTCTATATTTATCTTGCATATTACCCTAACCATTCTATATTTCTCTTACATATTACCCTAACCATTCTATATTTCTCTTGCATATTACCCTAACCATTCTATATTTATCTTGCATATTACCCTAACCATTATATATTTCTCTTGCATATTACCCTAACCATTCTATATTTCTCTTGCATATTACCCTAACCATTCTATATTTCTCTTACATATTACCCTAACCATTATATATTTCTCTTGCATATTACCCTAACCATTCTATATTTCTCTTGCATATTACCCTAACCATTCTATATTTCTCTTGCATATTACCCTAACCATTCTATATTTCTCTTGCATATTACCCTAACCATTCTATATTTCTCTTGCATATTACCCTAACCATTCTATATTTCTCTTGCATATTACCCTAACCATTCTATATTTCTCTTGCATATTACCCTAGCCATTTCCTTTTGTTGCTCTTCTCTTTTTGCCCACCCTTCCTTACTATCTCTCCTCTCCCCTCTTCCCTCTTCTGGTCGTCCCTCAGTTTTGCCTATAACGGCCTTGGGTTCAGCATATTGCAAGCGAGGATATTGGTGCTGCTGAGGTGTTGTGTGTAGTGGCGGCTGTCTTGGGCTGCGTATTGGTGAAATGTGATGTGGGTGTGTCGGTGTGTTGGGCTGTGTATTGTTGATATGTGATGTGGGTGTATTGGTGTCTTGGGTTGTGTATTGGTGTGTGTAGTAGCGGGTGTGTTGGGCTGTATGGGTGATGTGGGAGTGTTGGTGTGTTTGGGTGAGATGTGATGTGGGTGTATTGGTGTCTTGAGTTGTGTATTGGTGTGTGTAGTGGCGGGTGTCTTGGGTTGTGTATTGGTGAAATGTGATGTAGGTGTATTGGGATGTGTATTGTTGATATGTGGTGTGGGTGTATTGGTGTGTGTAGTGGCGGCTGTTTTGGGTTGTGTTTTGGTGAGATGTGATATGGGTGTGTTGGGGTGTTTGTGTGAAATGTGATGTGGGTGTATTGGAGTGAAATGTGATGTGGGAGTGTTGGTGTGTGTAGTGGCGGGTGTCTTGGGTTGTGTATTGGTGAGATGTGTTGGGGATGTTGCGGTGTTTGTGTGAAATGTGGTGTGGGTGTATTGATGTTGTATAGTGTATGTTGGGGTGCAGGGATGGGTGTCTTATTGTGTGTGTGTGTGTGTGTGTGTGTGTGTGTGCGTGAGTCGTTGTGAAGAGGGGTGTAGAGATTAAGGTGTATAGCCTATTGGGTGTTTAGGGTGTATAATATACATGTATAGGTACATATTTGTGATCTACATTAGTTGGGAATACTGAGTAGGTGTAATGTACTGTATGTGTCACCGGGTATAATAATATCATCGGTGTTCACGAAGTAATTTATCAGCTATGAAGCACACTATATAATAATATCAAAGTTGGCCCTAATATTTTGAAGCTATTCCGGACTGAATCGAATCTTCTTATAAATTGTGTATCTAGTATATACTTCAGAGTTCCTGTAAACAGTTTGAGGAGTCAGAAAGGACCATAGTGTTTTATTGTGTACTTAAGGTCGTGAGAGGGGAGGGGATGTGTTTTTTCTGAACCCCCTTCTCCCTCATGTTTAGTGCTATTAGGTGTGAAATTTTATGATGTTCGCCCCATTAGTTTTGCAATGTTAAGACCTTTCACCCCGTTTGTTTGTATATATTTAGATATTTCGTGCCATCTAGAGTAGGTGTCTATTTCTTTCCTGGCGAGCTATAGCGACCCTATAATTTTTATACCGAAACATTTAAAAATTTATCTTGATGGGGATCTTGAGGATATTTTCTACGTTTGATTGCGGTCTAGGGAGGAAACTATCTATCTATCTATCTATCTATCTATCTGGTCAGGCCCAATCCCCACTTTTCCTATTTTTTAATTTTTATTTTCCTCTATTTTATTATTTGTTTTTGTTTGTATTTTCTTGGGGGTGGCCGACTCGAGACAGAGCAAGAACAGGAAAACACAAAATTCACACACATCTAGGTCACCCAGGAGAATACCCAGAGACCAGGGTCACAAAGGTCGCTCCAGCACTCCCTCGGCCCCCGACCACCCGGAGAGGCTCCGATCTCGGCAGGCAGACATGCAGCGGAGCCAAAGCCCGCCCACCACTAAAAATTATAATGATAAATGATAATGATAAATGATAAATAAATAAATAAATACATACATACATACATACATACATAAATCCTACCCCCCTTAAGGTATTGATGGGAGGGTATAACTGTGGCAGGACATGTTGTCAACTAAGTCTTTACTGAAGGATAATGGGTGCAACTGGTAACATGACGTATTTTGACAACTATACTAACAGGAAACGGAGAGCTATATTTATTAAAATATACAGTTTGCGATCTATGCTAACGTGAAATCTGTAGCAATATTTGTAATGGGATATAGTTTGCTAACAATACTGAAGTGAAATGGAGAGGTGTGTTTGTAAGAGGATATATTTTACGAACTATACTGAAGTGAAATGGTGTAGTTATATCTGTACATGAAGATGTTGTGCCAAATATACTGAAGTATATTAACTGGGTATTTCTATTGACATTAGGTATTTTGCCAACTATACTGAAAGATATATAGAATAGTGGGTATTATTGACATAACATATTTTGCCATTTATACTGAGAAAAAAAAGTGGGTATAATTGTTAACTTGATGAATTTGTCAACCATAAATAATAGCATTGGGTGGGTTTAATAAGAGTGTTAGAGGATATAATAGTAGTGACAGTGGGTGTACATTATAGCACCGTGTTGGTTTAATCAGAGTGTTAGACGGTATAAATTAATATTAGTGTTAGTGGTTGTACATTATAGCACTGTGTTGGGTTAATAAGAGAATTAGAGGGTATAATAGTAGTGTTAGTGGTTGTACATTATAGCATTGTGTTGAGTTAATAAGAGTGTTAGAGGGTATAATAGTAGTGTTAGTGGTTGTACATTATAGCATTGTGTTGAGTTAATAAGAGTGTTAGAGGGTATAATAGTAGTGTTAGTGGTTGTACATAATAGCACTGTATTGAGTTAACCCCTTCTGTACCGGCGACTTCTTTTCAATTTTATTATAGCAGTATTTAGATGATTGTATGCAGATTAAGAAGGATCTGTGGTACCGGGTAGTAAAAATAGTTAAGTGAGATGGTTAGAAGCCAGTTAATTGATGAAGGCCCTTTTGAAACTGAATACAATCGTCTAATAGTATCCAGAGTAAAGTTAAAAGTACGTCACCGGTACAGAAGGGGTTAATAAGAGTGTTAGAGGGTATAATAATAGTGATATATAGTGGTTGTACATTATAGCATTGTGTTGGGTTAATAAGAGTGTTAGAGGGTATAATAATAGTGATATATAGTGGTTGTACATTATAGCATTGTGTTGGGTTAATTGAGTGTTAGACGGTGTAATTAATAGCCTAGGGTGGGTTTAATAAGAGTGTTAGAGGGTATAATAATAGTGATATATAGTGGTTGTACATTATAGCATTGTGTTGGGTTAATTGAGTGTTAGACGGTATATTTAATAGCCTAGGGTGGGTTTAATAAGAGGGTATAGATAGAGTGTTAGAGGGTGTAATTAATAGCCTAGAGTGGGTTTAATAAGAGGGTTAGAGGGTATAGATAGAGTGTTAGAGGGTGTAATTAATAGCCTAGAGTGGGTTTAATAGGAGTGTTAGAGGGTATAATGAATAGCCTAGGGTGTAATAGTGTGTATAAATAATAGCCTAGGGTGGGTTTAATAGGAGTGTTAGAGGGAATAATTAATAGCCTAGGATGTAATAGTGTGTATAAATAATAGCCTAGGGTGGGTTTAATAGGAGTGTTAGAGGGAATAATTAATAGCCTAGGGTGTAATATTTATTAGTGTGTTTAAATAATAGCCTAGGGTGGGTTTAATAAGAGTGTTAGAGGGTATAATAAGAGTGGTGGAGAGGGTGGAGTGTATTGATCCCTAACCGGCCTATAGCGAACATAACCCCCCCCCCTCCCTCTCCCTCACTAGTCCTCCTTCCACTCATAGACCTAGCCCCCTCCCTCCCTCCCTCATTCACTGTTTTCCTCCAAATTTGCCTCACTCACTTCCTGTTTACCTCCTTTTCCGTTTGTTTCCTCCTCCTTTTCTCCAATTTGCCTCACTCACTCCTTGTTTTCCTCCCTTCCCGTTTGTTTCCCCCTCCTTTTATCTATTTGCCTCACTCCCTCTCTGTTTTCCTCCCGTCCTATCTGTTTCCTCCTCCTTTTCTCCAATTTGACTCCTCATTCCCTGTTTTCCTCCCGTTCTGTCTGTTTCCCCCTCCTTTTCTCCAAATTTGCCTCACTCACCCCCTGTTTTCCTTCCTTCCTGTCTGTTTCCCCCTCCTTTTCTCCAATTTGCCTCACTCCCTCACTGTTTTCCTCCCTTCCTTTCTCCCTGGTTTTCTCTCTCCATCCCTCCCTGTTTTCCTCCATACTTAATGTCCTCCCTCTCCTTTCCTTCCTCGCTCCCTCCCTCTCTATGTGCCGCCCTCCCTCTCTTTTACGCTTACCTCCCCCGCTCCCTCTCTCATTGTTTTACTTCCTATTAAGTTTCCTTCTTCACCCGGTTTTCATCTCTCCCTCTTTGCTATCCTCCCTCCCAACCTTCCCGTTTTACTTCCCCTATGTTCTTCCCTCCCACCTCCCTTCCTCTCCCTCCCTTCCTCCCTTTCTCCCACCCTTTAAATATGTATGTTTGCATGTACACAGGACGTACTTATACAGTATATGTATGCCTGTGGACGCTTATAATTACGGTACGTGTTTCTTATAACAATCTAAATATTCCTCAAAACCCCCTTCCATCCTTCTCTCTCTCTCTCTCTCTCTCTCTCTCTCTCTCTCTCTCTCTCTCTCTCTCTCTCTCTCTCTCTCTCTCTCTCTCTCTCTCTCTCTCCTCTCTCTCTCTCTCTCTCTCTCTCTCTCTCTCTCTCTCTCTCTCTCTCTCTCTCTCTCTCTCTCTCTCTCTCTCTCTCTCTCTCTCTCTCTCCCTCCCTCCCCATAAATTAGAGTCGCACCTCTGTCACTTTTTGTCTCTCCCCGACTCTGCATGCAATGTGCGTGATGGTTACAACACAGCCCATTCAACAGTCTGGGAGAGAGAGAGTGAGAGTGAGTTGCATTGCATTGTGGTAACATCTCCATACAAAAAAGGATAATTTTATGAAATAGAGTGTGTTCAAAGAAGCCTTATAATTATGATTCATATCCCACATCAGCTTGGTCAAACATCTTCACTACTGGGTATGTACGTACTTACAATGTGGAATGGGCTTCCCCGAGACGTTATAGACTGCAGCACCGTTGATTCATTTAAATTCCGCCTAGACAAATATCTCGCATCAAACCCGCGACTGACTGCGTTTGTAAATGAATAACTTTATCCTCCCCTCAGTTACTAACCCATATGTCCCCTACTAACTTCCTAGTCCTGCCACGTTAGTGGCAGGGCAGTAGTTCCCTTTCCAATGTTCCCTTACCCACTCTAAACCACTGTTTGGACACTTGATCCTCAGTGTTTTGGAGGACAAGCAACCTAGAAGGGTCACTAGATCTGTTGTTGCTTGATTTCCTTTGTACTCCTTTGTACAATCACGTGTGTAGGGGTGTCGGTTAGTCAGACTTCCTGCGGGTGAAGTGGCACCAGCGGGGTTTTTTTTTTTTTTTTTTTTTTAAAGTTACCCAGTTCATATTGTACCTTGCGTGTTCATTATTATTCTATTTATTTGTTCATTATTATTCTATTTATTGGATCCTTGTTATTCTCTCAGTTGTTCATTATTTTCTTTACTTTTCATTAGTATTCTATTAATTTGTTCATGATTATTCTCTTTGCTTGTTCATTACCACGTTCTTTATTTGTTCAATAATATTATCATTACTTGTTCATTGTTATTATATTTGTATTATTGTATTCTTGTTTAGTATTATTAACTTTACTTACTATTACAGTATGCTCTTTATTCGTTCAATATAAATAGATTTACTTGTTTCTATATACTTATTATTTGTTTGTTTACGTATTCATTATTATTCTCTTTAGTTGTTCATTATTATCTCCAGTTGTTCATTTTATTTTTGTTACTTGTATATTAGTATTATCTAATTGTTCATTATGATTATCTTTACTTGTTCGTTATTAATCTCTTTACTTGTTCACTACTATTTTATATTATATATATATATATATATATATATATATATATATATATATATATATGTAAACATATTAATTCAATCTCTTTAAGGGGAGGTTTCTAGTTTGTTTCCTACTCCTCCAGCAATCTTAAAATTTCACCCCCTTGACCCCCTTTCAAGATAAATTTGTACATTTTTCGGTAGAAAAATTTCCCGGCCGAAGGCCGATTACTCTTAAATTACAGGCTCGCTATCGCTCGCCAGGATAAAATCGACACCTAAATGGCACGAAAGGTCTTATAATTGATAGAAACGGGCGGAAATTCTTAAAAATCACCAAACTAATGGGGCAAACGTCTTAAAATCCCAAAAGCAATGGGGCTAGACATGAGGGAGAAAGGGGTCAAGAAAAAAGTCCCTCAAGTGGAAATCTCCCCTTAAGTTATATTGGTATTTATTGTTGCTAATCTGAGACTCGAAAATAATGCTTACATTTGTTTTCATCTGACAACCTATGAAGAGTGTCAACACGGGACAGTTTGGTTTTAGTACTGGGATGAATTTGAGAAGCTATACAGGAAAATTAATATGAAATTTAATTGTTAGCCCATTTTTCAACTCTCACCATAGCCTATACTAACAACTACAGTATATATGGTCAGTTTAATTGTGTGTAATAAATAATGAATTGAAAGGAATGTACAGAATTGATGTAATGTGTACTAAATAATGACATACAAAGAAGGAATATAGAGAATCAATTAAATGTTGTGTAATAAATATAGACATGAAAGAAAGACCTCATTTGAACAGGTTTAGCATAGTCCCTCGTTTGCCAGCCTGTATAATGATATACGGTAAGGTATCGTGACTGGCTATCATAATATAACAAGCACCGTATTTGCTTGCGAGAAGAATTGCGGGGTTCGGAAAAGCACCGGCAGCACTCTACCAGTATCAACACCAATAAAGCCAACTCTTAAGGGGGGTCACCGTTTTTTTTTTTTTTTTTTTTTTTTTTTTTTTTTGTATCTCTCTCTCTCTCTCCTGTTCTCCCTTTCCCTGGCTTGTATCCATTCGGCACCATTCAGCCAACTGTTTTAAGACTGTTATCCCCATCCAGGTGTCGATTTCTTCCTGGCGAGCGATAGCGAGCCAGCATTGTATGGAGAAATCCGGCTTCGCCGGAGAAATTTTTCTATCAAAAAATTTACAAATTTAGCTTGCTGTCAAAACAAAAATATGTATATGCTGGCTCGCTACCGCTCGCCAAGAAAATATTGACGACTGGATGGGGGTAAGCGTCTTAAAACAGTAGGCTAAATTGGGCCGAATGGATACAAGTCAAAGAGAGAGGGAGAGAAATAGAAAAAAAGCGAAGTGGGCTCCCTTAAAAGAGTAACCATTGGCTTTGTTGGTCTTACGTGTGTGTGTGTGTGTGTGTGTGTGTGTGTGTGTGTGTGTGTGTGTGTGTGTGTGTGTGTTAAGTGTTGCTCTTTGTTCACGTTGTACTCTCTCTTTATATTTATTCATCTATCTATCTCTCTATTTATCTATCTATCCATGAACCTTAACCTCAATCAAATTGTCAAATGCTCTCTCTCTCTCTCTTTATTTATCCATATGTCTATCTATGTGGCTATCTATGTGTCTATCTATGTGTCTATCTATGTGTCTATCTATGTTCATAGATCTATATCTATGAACCTTAAAAACAATCAAATCGTCAAATTATATTTACCTATCTATATCTATATATCTGTCTATCTACCGTAACCCCAATCACATCGCTATGGTAGCCAGAATGGTGTAAGTGAAAGTGGCAATGTACCGGTACTGTGAAAGGGTTGAAGTCCCAGCCCGTCAGCCGTTCCAACACACTGTGCATTGTTCTTTCATACCGTGCAACAAATCCCTGCTGCAACTGGTGTCCCATTACTGACCGTCACCACTACTACCACTACTATCACTACCACCTCCAATCACTTCACTACCTTTGTCATTAAAATTGAATAGTAACAGCAGTCTAGTAACCTCTGCACAGATGTTTGTTATCCTTCCTCCAGTTCAGCAACCCTTACGAAGACATCAAAATTATATTTTATTTTTGCAGTGTTCGTAATCTGTGTTTAACCCCTTCAAGATACGAGGACGCGCTTCTGTCGCTTGTTCTAGCCATCTATAGACGATTTTTGTAGTTGAGGAAGGAAAAACCAATTGGTAGTTTGTAGAACTTTAAATCTTGTAAGTTTTCTTTAAACTAAGTAGAATCGTCTAATGATATCCAAATAAAATAGAAGAATGCGTTTTCATATACAGGTGTTAAGTGATCTGGGTGGAGGAAATATTGATAACGCGTCCTGTGCCTCATCACCCCAGCTACCCCCCTCTGCGTTTTCGTTAGCCTAGGGGACAAAATAAAATACATTGCTCGAATTAGCAAAAGCAACCAAAACCCTCTATAATAATTAAACAAAATTACATAATAACCCACAAGACGTCAGACCAGATAGTGTTAATGCATTTGTGTGTATAACAAATACATAACAAGTCTACTTGTAATAGAGGTGACAGAATCCATTAAATATCCACTAGCTCCATTTGAACCCAGGAATATTAGCATGTATCGAGAGCCCAAGACGTTACCACCGCTCCATCAAAACCATTGCTAGAACATTAGGTAGATGGGGGTTTGTTCTGACACACTATTGTATTAGAACTATTTAAAGTATTTTGTTTCATACAATATATTTTTTGCAACCAAAGCTAATGATGTAAGTAGATACAGTTCTACATGGATATATATAGATTGAAAGCAAATATCGGGCGGAGTAGGGCAACATTAATGCAATTATTAAAAAAAAAAAAAAAAATCTTGCACCACCCCTGTGCAACACATTCATATTAGTGCCATAAATAACAGTAATAGAGTCGAGTAATGGAATATTACTAAGTACATTAGTAAATCAGCAACTAGAAGTTACTAGTCTTGCAGAATAGATCCTGCACCACATCTTTGCACATGCGTCTATGCAACTTTCGCCTAATTTCACCTTCATAGCCGAACAATTGAATAAGGCTTTGTGAAAGGACGTGGGTGAATAAATTAACAGAACAATAGGTGCCACAACACAAACACCTCTCATGCAACTGTCCTGCAGCAGGCGTGTGTTGCATTGCATAGTAGTATTGTACGGGTGTACATACATACATACAATTTTAAGACTGAGTGTTCCACACATACGTGCAGTTTCAGTCTCTTGTCCTAATGGCGGCGTTCCAGGCAACCCTGTTGAGGGCTGCTTCACTTGTCAAGTTCTTGGATTTGAGATCGGCACTTATAGTCTGATCCCAGGTCTTCCTCGGTCCACCCCTTGGTGCAGCTCCCTCCACAATCACAGACCTGCATTTTTTCACCCAATTTTGTTCATCCATTCTCTCCACATGTCCATACCATCCCAGTCTACTTGTACGCATCACCTCGCTAATACTCTTTATACCTAAACGTCTCCTCAGCTCAGCAATCTCAGCGTCTCAGAGCAATCCAGCTAGCTCTCACAAACACCTCCTCCTCCTATCCACTTCACTACACTAAACATGCACACCACACTTCATTCTTCCACACCAAAATTAAAAAAAAAAAAAAATTATGAATTGTAGCCCAGCCTCGGAGTCCCCAGGGGGGGGGGACCATAAATGCCCCCTCACCCGACCGACCATCCCCTGACGACCCCACACAATTACCTGGACCTTGGCCTGTTACTCTTTCTATTAATTTCTGCAACATTCGCGGACTTTCCTCTAACTTTCACTCTGTTGAGCACCATCTCTCCTCCTACAAACCTGATCTTCTCTTCCTCACCGAAACTCAGGTGTCTGTAGCAACATCCAGCAACCCCTTCTCTGTATCCTCCTACTTTCTCTATCCTAGTTTCAAAGCCAAAGGCGGATGTTGAGCATATGTGCACAACAAACTCACTTGCTCTCGTGTTCCCGATTTCGACTCCTCTGAATTCTCAACTTTATGGCTCAAACTTTCCTGTCATTCTCTTACTAAATATTTCTGTGCTGTCTATCTTTCCCCTAACTCTACCAACTTTCCCAAATTCTTTGACTATCTAAACTCTACAGTGGAACACATTCTATCCATTTCTCCTTTCTCAGAAATCTCCATCTTAGGAGATTTCAACGTTCACCACCGCCATTGGCTCTCCTCTCACACTACTGATCCACCTGGTGAACAAGCCTACGTCTTTTCTATCCTAAATGACCTAGAGCAGTTAGTTCAGCAACCCACCCGTATCCCGGATCGCATCGGAGATCGGCCCAACATTCTTGACCTGTTTCTAACTTCTAACCCTTCTTCTTATACTGTCGATCTTATACTTATACTTATACTCCTCCGACCATAAACTTATCTCTGTCACCTGTCCTATCTCTCCAGTACAGCCACCCGATCCTCCTAGCCGGCGGCGCTTGTGGCACTTGGCGCTGCCGACTGGGAGGCTCTTCGGCAGTACTTCTTTGATTTCCCATGGAATGATTTCTGCTTCCATGGCCGAGGACCCTCGGAGAGTGCTGAACGCATTACCGAGGTAATCCTATCGGGCATGGAAGCATACATTCCATTCTCTTTCTCTCAGACTAATGCTAAAAAATCTTGGTTTACTCACGCCTGTTCTACTGCTGTCCGCAATAAGGAGGAAGCATTCAAACGGTACCGACGCCTTAAAACTCAAGACTCTCATTCTTCATATGTTTCTGCCCGGAATCAAGCCAAATCTGTTCTTCGACTTGCCAAACACTCTTTCATCAATAATAAATGCACTGAACTATCCAACTCTAGCTCTTCCCAAGCTTTCTGGCATCTAGCCAAAAACCTCTCCAACAATTTCTCTTCCTCGTCTTTCCCTCCCCTTTCCCACTCTGATGGCACAACCATCACTTCCAGAAGAAATCGACTCAGCACAGGACAACCAGGAAGGAGGACCGAAGACAGCGAGGACGGCAATCTACAAAGGAATTAAATACTAATCCGTCAAGAACCGCGAATTTGGATAAAGCTCCACCAACACGACCCAAATTCAAAACCGTCAGGGATAACGACCGAGGACCGAGGACAGCCATGAATGTAAATGTAGATCCGACCAGAACCAAAAATTCGATGAAAGAACGATCTGCGAGTTCTAAAACCGCAACTTTAAAGGTTTTCTATGCAAACGCTCGTAGCATACGCAATAAATTTTCAGATTTAGAGGAACTAGTGTTTACAGAAAATTATGATGTGATTGGCATAACAGAATCTTGGCTCAATACACAAGATAGAGACTTTTTAGCAGAGTATTCACTTCCCGGTTATGTAATGTTTGAGAACAGCCGAATAAATAAAAATGGAGGTGGCGTTTTATTTTATATCAAAGAAAGTCTTAACCCGACCCTCGTGTCAAAACCTCAAATTGTGAACGTCGACACATCTTTTGTGCTAATAAAGAATAATAAAGGTACAAAAATAATACTTGCGTTAATATACAGACCTCCAGCTCAATCAGTGCAAACTGACCGAGAAATTTACGAACAAATTGCAGATGTAAGTAACTCACAAGATACCGTAATTTTTGGCGACTTTAATTTACCTGTGACCAAGTGGGGCGATACTCTTACTTCACACTCCGGACATGACTTGTATACGAACTTGCAAGAGAGTTCGCTTTATCAATTTGTTCGAATGCCGACCCGTGGTAATAACGTTCATGACATTGTACTTGCAACAAAAGAAGAATTGATAGAGAATTTGAATGTTGGTGATGAATTCAGTAACAGCGACCATCGTACGATAACTTTCACTTTAAAGTTTACTAGTAACGAACCAAATAGTAGCATCGAAAAAGTCCCTAATTTCAAGAAAGCAAACTTCCATAAACTTAGAGCTATGTTTAAAGAAACTGACTGGAGCTTTTTAATTCACAATAACGACATAAATACATCTTGGAAGTTATTCGAAACCACTTACCTAAAAGCAGTGCAAGACTGCATACCATCGAAAATACGGCGTCCAGGCCATAATAATAAGCCCAAATGGTGGAATAAAGATATTTCAAACTGCCTGCTTGCTAAAAAATGTGCTAATGATAGATTAAAAATCCTCACAAAATGACGAAGAACGGGTGAAATTTGTAGAGCTACGACGCAAAGCCAAAAAGTTAATTAAGCAAAGTAAAAAGACCTTAGAGTTACATATTGCGAATCAAAGTAAAACAAACCCGAAAGAATTCTATAGTTATATCAGAAAGAAAAAAGTAGTAGTTACTTCAACTGTTGGACCGTTAGTCGATGAAAAAGGAGAATACACCAAAGACGAAGTACAAATGAGTAATGCCCTCAATACCTTCTTTGCATCAGTTTTTACAACAGAAGACCTCAGTGATATCCCTACACCATCGCCGATTCAGATTGATAATTCAGATGTTCTAAGCAATATCACCGTTACAGAGAGAGAAGTATTGAATTGTTTAGATAAACTCAAGGTAAATAAAACGCCAGGACCTGATACAATCTCGCCTAGAGTTCTAAAGGAAGCTAAGAATGAGCTCTCCAAACCACTGACATTACTATTCAATAAATCCTTGCAGTCTGGAACTATGCCTGATCAGTGGAAGCTAGCCAACGTAACACCGATATTCAAAAAAGGCAGCAAATCCCTACCCAGTAACTATCGTCCAATTAGCTTAACCTCAGTTGTATGTAAAATGCTAGAAACGGTCATACGAGACAGACTCGTAAATCACTTGGAGGAAAATAACATACTTAAAGATACTCAACACGGCTTTCGTAAAAAACGTTCCTGTTTAACAAACCTCTTAGACTTCTTCCACGATATCCTCAACCTCTACGATGAGAGTAAAGCTGTAGATATTATATACCTTGATTTTCAAAAGGCCTTTGACAAAGTTCCCCACAAACGTTTACTGCTAAAACTAAAAGCGCATGGAATACAAGACGGTGTGTTGAAATGGATAGAAAATTGGCTCAGCAACAGAAAGCAAAGGGTAGTCATAAACGGTAAGGCATCTAAATGGACCAATGTAAGTAGCGGGGTACCCCAGGGATCGGTACTAGGACCAATTCTCTTTCTAATTTACATCAACGACATAGATGAGGGTCTCACCTGCACAATCTCAAAATTTGCTGACGATACAAAAATTGCAAATAGCGTACTCTCAAAAGAACAAGTTGACGATATGCAACACAATCTAGATAAATTGTCATGTTGGGCCCAAATTTGGCAAATGAGTTTCAATGCGGATAAATGTAAAGTACTAAATGTCGGATACCTAAATGAGAAAGCAAACTATTCGATGAATGGCACTCAGCTTAAGAATGTAAACAGAGAAACTGATCTGGGAGTAACAATATCGAGTAACCTAAAACCGAGTCAACAATGTTCAGAAGTTGTTAAGAAGGCAAACAAAATAATTGGCTTTATAGGCAGGTCATTTGAGCATAAATCCAAAGAAGTTATCCTAACCCTTTACAATTCCTTAGTCCGCCCTCTTCTGGAATACTGCGTTCAATCCTGGTGCCCTTATTACCAAAAAGATATAAACAAGCTAGAACGAGTTCAACGTAGAGTTACCAAAATGATACCTAGCCTAAAGAACAAACCATACGAAGAGCGTCTTAGAGAATTAAATCTATTTCCTTTAACCCAGCGCAGATTAAGAGGCGACTTAATTCAAGTGTTCAAAATCATCAAAGGCATCGACAATATGAACTGTAGTAAGTACTTCACTATCGACCAATCTAATTACACGCGGGGAAATGGTTGCAAAATTATTGGTAAATCTTTTAACTCGCACGAATCTAAGAATTTCTTCTTCAATCGAGTTGTCAACTTGTGGAATGGGCTTCCCCGAGACGTTATAGACTGCAGCACCGTTGATTCATTTAAATTCCGCCTAGACAAATATCTCGCATCAAACCCGCGACTGACTGCGTTTGTAAATGAATAACTTTATCCTCCCCTCAGTTACTAACCCATATGTCCCCTACTAACTTCCTAGTCCTGCCACGTTAGTGGCAGGGCAGTAGTTCCCTTTCCAATGTTCCCTTACCCACTCTAAACCACTGTTTGGACACTTGATCCTCAGTGTTTTGGAGGACAAGCAACCTAGAAGGGTCACTAGATCTGTTGTTGCTTGATTTCCTTTGTACTCCTTTGTACTCCTTTGTACTTCTTCCTCTGACAAAGCTAAACTCTTCGCTCAAACTTTTGCTAGAAACTCCACCTTGGATGATTCCGGTGCTATTCCTCCCTCTCCGCCCTCCTCTCTCTTACTTATGCCTAATATCCTAATCTCTTCTAAAGATGTACTTTCTACCCTCTCTGGGCTTAACACTAATAAGGCGTACGGTCCGGACGGTGTTCCTCCTGTTGTTCTCAAAAACTGTGCTTCCGTGCTGACTCCCTGCCTAGGCAAACTCTTTCGTCTCTGTCTATCCTCTAACGTCTTCCCTTCATGCTGGAATTTTGCTCACATTCAACCTGTCCCAAAGAAGGGTGACCACTCTCAACCCTCCAACTATCGTCCAATTGCTCTTATCTCTTGTCTTTCTAAAGTTTTTGAAACTATTCTTGCTTCCAAATTTCTTAAGCATTTCTCTTCTCATAATCTGCTCTCAGATCGCCAGTATGGCTTCCTTAAGGGTCGCTCTACTGGTGATCTTCTTTCATATCTTACTAACTCTTGGTCATCCTCCTTTCGGGACTTCGGTGAGACTTTTTCTATTGCACTAGACATATCGAAAGCCTTCGATAGAGTCTGGCATAAATCTTTAATTTCTAAACTACCCTCCTTCGGTTTCTATCCCTCCATCTGTGCCTTTGTCTCTAATTTCCTTTCCGGCCGTTCCATAGCCGCGGTTGTGGACGGCCATTGTTCACTTCCTCACCCTATAAACTCCGGTGTTCCTCAGGGCTCTGTCCTATCTCCTATTCTCTTTCTAATTTTTATAAATGATCTCCTTAACTGTACCTTAATTCCCATCCATTCATACGCAGACGACTCAACCTTGCACTACTCCATTAGTTTTTCAGAACGCCCCAGCCAGCAATCCCTCAACGACAAACGTAATGAAGCCATAGAACTCTTAAATTCTGATCTAAATACTATTTCCAATTGGGGCAGAGAAAACCTTGTTAACTTTAATGCTTCCAAAACCCAATTTCTCCATCTATCTACCCGTCAGGATCTCCCAGCGGACTATCCCTTATTCTTCAACAATACAAAAATCAACCCTTCATCTTCTCTCAATATTCTTGGTGTCTCTTTTTCTTCTGCTCTCATTTGGAAGGACCATATTACCAGTCTTGCTAAGGCAGCCTCCCAGAAGCTGGGTGTGCTCAACCGCCTTAGGGGGTTCTTTTCCCCTGCACAGCTTCTTGCTCTGTACAGGGGCATAGTGCGCCCTTGTATTGAGTATTGTTCACATGTGTGGGGAGGTTCCTCTCACACTGCTCTCCTAGACAAAGTTGAAAGGAAGGCCTTTCGTATCATTAACTCCCGTCCACTCACCAACTCTCTGCAATCTCTCTCTCCGCCGCAATGTTGCATCTCTCTCGCTATTCTATCGCTACTATAATAATCAGTGTTCCTCAGAGCTATCCCAGTGCATACCACCTCCTTTATGTAGGGCACGTGGTACCCGTCTTGCAACTCAATCCCACCCCTACTCTGTGCAACTCTCCAACCCAAGAGTGAAACGTTACTCTCAAACTTTCTTCTACTCAACAGCTGAGCTCTGGAACTCTCTCCCAGAATCAGTCTTTCCCTCTTCCTATGACTTAAATTGCTTCAAACTCCGTGTGTCCAGGCATTTTGGCTCGAACGTCCCTTGATTTTGGCCCTGTCACTCTTTCAACTATGGGGGAGGCACTCGCTATAGGCAGTTATGCCTTTTGCCTCCCTCAATCACATAGATTTTTTTTTTTTTTTTTTTTTTTATTCTATCCTGTAGCCTGGCCTCACACATCCATCTCACCATTCTCATCTCATTACGTTCCATTCTGTTGACATCCTTTACTTTAACGGCCCATGTTTCTGAGGCATTCGTCATTGCACTTCTAACACTTGAGGCATACACCTTTCCCTTCAGGGGGAGAGGCATTCTTTTCATGGTCAGCATTGGCAGCAGTTCTCTGAACTTCCAGCCACATCTAATTCTAGCAACAGTAGCAGCCTCGGCCCCACCACCGGCAGAGATGGTTTCTCCTAGGTAACAAAGCTTGTTCACCAGCTCCAATGACTCATTTCCAAAATTCACAGCCACAGGATCATCACTTAAAACAAGCTCGCCTTTGCACACTACGCACTCAAATTTCTCTATTTCTGACTTATCCTTCGGCAGGGGTCCCTTTATTCTACTACAGCGCTTATTCCCATGGTGCACCCAGCGTCGACAGATGCTACATTGAATCGCGTTAACGCCCACACCCTCTTTTCCACATTGCCTGGTCTCAGTCTACAATGCATAACCTTGGTTTTGTTAATATTGACTCTTAAACTCTTGCTCGCCATGCCCTCTCTCCATTCTCTGAATTTGGCCTCAGCATCTTGCATACTGTCAGCTATTAGGACTAAATCGTCTGCATAAAACAGTTCCAACGGGAGTCCGCCTCTAAAAGCTCTCTCTAGACAGTGCCTCCAAGACCATAATAAAGAGGAGGGGGCTTAACACTGAACCCTGACGGACTGCGAACTCATCACTCAGTACACCCTTCACCCTCACCACACTTCGCGAATCCTCATACATTTTCATTATCACACGCACCAGCCACTCTTCCACACCAAGTTTCCTCATAGCCCACTGCACAACATCTCTAGGCACCCTATCAAAGGCCTTCTCCAGGTCTACAAACACAAAGTAAAGATCCCTGCCTTTTAGTAAGTATCTTTCCTGTATCTGCCTGAATATGAAGATAGCATCGGTTGTACCCCGTCATGGCATAAAACCAAACTGCATATCATCAATGGAGATGCTTTGCCTGATCAACCCCTCAAAGACTCTCTCACAGACCTTCATGATTTGGTGTGTTATAGGAATATGTTGCAGCAGTGTGTTGCTTGGGCGATTGTATTGCTTGGGTGTTTGTATGGTTGTGTTGCAGGAGTATGTTTACGCAGTGTGTTGCATTGCATAGTAGTAGTGTGTGGGTGTGTTGCATGAATGTTTGTATGGTTGTGTTGCAAGAGTATGTTGACGCAGTGTTTTATATTGCATAGTAGTGTTGTATGGGTGTGTTGCATGGTTGTGTTGCAGTAGTATGTTGTATTGCATAGTAGTGTTGTGTGGGTGTGTTGCAGGGGTATGTTGCCGCAGTGTGTTGTATTGCATAGTAGTGTTGTATGGGTGTGTTGCAGGAGTATTTCGCCGCAGTGTGTTGTATTGCATAGTAGTGTTGTATGGATGTGTTGCATGGTTGTGTTGCAGTAGTATGTTGCCGCAGTGTGTTGTATTGCATAGTAGTGTTGTATGGGTGTGTTGCAGGAGTATTTTGCCGCAGTGTGTTGTATTGCATGTTTGTATTGTATGGTTGTGTTGCAGGAGTATGTTACCGCAGTGTGTTGCATTGCATAGTAGTGTTGTATGGGTGTATTTTAGTAGTGTGTTGCAGGAATATGTTGTATGTTTGTATTGTATTGGTGTGTTGGAGGTGTATGTTGCATGTTTGTGTTGTATGGGTGTGTTGCAATAGTGTACAATTATTATGTTCCTTCCAACAACCAACCATACTCCTAAAATCGATTAATGAAATTTACAAACACATGTGGCAGTCCGTGGACTCGAACCCAGGATGCTCACACCGAAAATCAACACCTTATACATCACACCACGAAGACAGTTAAAGGTTGGTGGACACTGCCTACGATTTATTATGCAACTTCGAATCCTGCATATCAATCTAAGCATGTACACACATCCCAACTGCAACTCACGTAGGCTATGCATATGTGAATGGAAAGAGCAATTAATGGGGCCTTAACCACTTAGGGAAGTCCTCTCGATAAATTACTCCTGAACCAATATCAATTATTATGTTCCTTCCAACAACCAACCATACTCCTAAAATCGATTAATGAAATTTACAAACACATGTGGCAGTCCGTGGACTCGAACCCAGGATGCTCACACCGAAAATCAACACCTTATACATCGCACCACGAAGACAGTTAAAGGTGGTGGACACTGCCTACGATTTATTATGCAACTTCGAATCCTGCATATCAATCTAAGCATGTACACACATCCCAACTGCAACTCACGTAGGTTATGCATATGTGAATGGAAAGAGCAATTAATGGGGCCTTAACCACTTAGGGAAGTCCTCTCGATAAATTACTCCTGAACCAATATCAATTATTATGTTCCTTCCAACAACCAACCATACTCCTAAAATCGATTAATGAAATTTACAAACACATGTGGCAGTCCGTGGACTCGAACCCAGGATGCTCACACCGAAAATCAACACCTTATACATCGCACCACGAAGACAGTTAAAGGTTGGTGGACACTGCCTACGATTTATTATGCAACTTCGAATCCTGCATATCAATCTAAGCATGTACACACATCCCAACTGCAACTCACGTAGGCTATGCATATGTGAATGGAAAGAGAAATTAATGGGGCCTTAACCACTTAGGGAAGTCCTCTCGATAAATTACTCCTGAACCAATATCAATTATTATGTTCCTTCCAACAACCAACCATACTCCTAAAATCGATTAATGAAATTTACAAACACATGTGGCAGTCCGTGGACTCGAACCCAGGATGCTCACACCGAAAATCAACACCTTATACATCGCACCACGAAGACAGTTAAAGGTTGGTGGACACTGCCTACGATTTATTATGCAACTTCGAATCCTCCAATATGAGTATGTTGCAGCAGTGTGTTTCAGGTGTACGTGTGAAGATATAAGGAGTTATATGCTAGCTCATGTTGCTGATCTGCCGATGGATGAAGGCACTTAGGTGGATATTATATCAACAGAGAAATACATAGCCTACTTTAAGATAGATAAGTAATAATATAGTTCTTGATGCACACAATAGATGGATAGATTACGGTAGTGTAGCAACTTGAGCAACAGCCCTACACAGAAACAACTTTCCCTTCAAGTCTTGCTCTGCAACGACCCTGCAGTGGTAGTGGGTTGCTGGCGGGTGAGTGAGTGAGTGAGTGGCAGTAGTGGTGTGACAGTCTACACACACATACGCACACACACACACGCGCGCATACACACACACACGCGGGCATACACAAAAACACACACACACACGCACACATACATACACACACGCACTCACACACAGAGCAAGAGAGAGCGAGGTAGCTAGGGTAGTGTGTTGCAGGAGGAGGAGGAGGCGGAGGCGGGTGAGCCTGTCAGGTGAGTGACAGTAGTGGGGTGAGGCTGTGGCAGTCTGCACACACACCCCGTCACTCTCCCAACACACTCTCTCTTACTTTACTCTCTTATTTTGGTTTTCTTTGTCTGCCTGTCTTGCTGTATCAGGCTACTATAGTCTATTCGCTGTAAGTAGGCGAGAAATCATGACTTCTATCCTCTGTAACTCTAAAAAGGCTAGAGTAAATTGGCTGGAAATGTCCACATCTATTCTTTCACTAACTCTTCCTAAATGGTAGAAATCGTAGCTCGATTACTCTAGTCGTTTTTGAGATACAGAGGTTAGAGGTCATGATTTGTCGTCTACTTACAACGAATAGACTATAGCAGGGCTACACGTCGTCACCCATGTTAGAATATTAACTGAGTAATTACAGTCTGGCCAATTTGTAATTAATGTGGTAAGAAAACAGAAGAGCACAAGAAATGGAAGAGAAGTTGTAGTAAATGTATGCCTTGAATTCTTGCAACAGTCAATGACAAATATATATGGATAAATAAAAAATAGTTCTGATAAACATTATACATAGGAAGACATTAACCCCCCCCCCCCTGTTTGACGAGCAAGAGCATAATGTAGACAGTGGTGGTCGGGGAGGACACACACACACACATACAGACAGGCAAACTAGTAGATATCGTACTAACAAATATTATAATTATAGTCCTAGATTCTTTACGGCTTTCATTCCTGTTCTGGTATCTATTATTTATGTATTATTTTGTACTCTTTCCATGCTTGCCTTACTTTGTTATTATTGTATGCTAGTGTCTTATGTCTAATGGCTTTCAGAGCTTATTCTTACTTATCCATTTATATCTCTGTATGTTGTATAACGTTTAATCTATATATATCTAATCTATATATGCATATTTTTGTTACCGTAGCTTCTTTTCCGTCTTCTGCTTTCTTCTCCCAACCCGTCGTGCCTTTTGTAATACTTGATTATATTATTCTACTTTCCTCTTTCTCTAATCATATTCCTTTCATGCTTTTATATCATCTGTTAGTTTCTGATTGCCTTCTCGGTGAGCCAACGTACCCCCCAACCTTACTCTGTTCCCTCTGTCTTATTGTGTTATTCTTCTATTCCACTTACTTGTTTTATTTAGTATTTTGCTTTATTGTATCTCTTGGCTCTCTCATGTTTTATTATCGTCGTTTTATTTTACTATTACTCAGTTTGCCCTCTTATTTGAATCTTTCTATTATTCCCTCCATTTTCCTTTTACTTTCTTCATCAGATTTATCTTTCAAGTTTTTGTATTCGCATTTTTGGTTTGTTTTCTCTCAAATGCTTTCTCGTATTTTGTTCAAGATCCTTTTTTGTTTCTCTCCAGCTATTTATCTATCTATCTATCTATCTATCTATCTATCTTGCTAAATTATATCAATGCTATCAGATCAAGAATTTTTTATGTACAGAACACAGAACCAACTATGCGCTAAGGACTTTTAGCTTAATGTAGATTACGTAAATAACTCTGTAAAAAGTGTATGTATATGTCTTTTTATGAAATAAAATTATGACTGACTGACTATCTATCTATCTTTCAATCTATCTATTGTATCGATCTTCAGTTTCGGTTCCTTTCTATTCTTAGTTTTCATATGCTATATATACTACAGTCATAATTTCATGGTTATTTTTCTTGTATTTATAATTTTTTGCTTGATTTTCTCTATAATTTTCTTCTAAATCTTCTATCATGTATTATTCATTTTTATCTTGTCTTCCTTTTTGTATTATGTTCTATTTGGACCACCTTTTCCCTTGCTCTCTTTTCGTAGGTTATATAGATCTATTGTCAGTGCATGCTATTGTTTATTATAATACTATAATATTCAATTTCTTTCTCCCTCCCTTAAGCAGCTATCACACGAGCACTAATCCGACCAACCAACGTGCATCGGGGCGATCTACGTTGGTATTAATTAGCACACGGCATCATATATACTGTATACATATCACCAATCAACTACAGACGACAAAGCGTTCGCTTAGCTTCAAACCTGCTTAAAACATGCGATACCGATACCGGTACTTGTTATGTATCATAAATTACCTAGAGCAGCTGGTCCAGCAACTCACCCGTATCCCGGATCGCTTCGGAGATCGGCCCAACATTCTTGACTTATTTCTGACTTCTAGCCCTTCTTCTTATACTGTCAATCTTTTCTCTCCTTTGGGCTCCTCCGACCATAAACTTGTCTCCGTCACCTGTCCTATCTCTTCAGTACGGCCATCTGATCCTTCCAGCCGGTGGCGCTGGTGGCACTGGCGCTGCCGACTGGGAGGCTCTCCGGCAGTACTTCTTTGATTTCCCAGGGAATGACTTCTGCTTCCGTGGCCGAGGACCCGAGGAGAGTACTGAACGCATTACCGAGGTAATCCTCTTGGGCATGGAAGCGTACATTCCATTTTCTTTCTCTCGGTCTAATGCAAAAAAATCTTGGTTTACTCACGCTTGTTCTACTGCTGTCCACAACAAGGAGGAAGCATTCAAACAGTACCGACACCTTAAAACTGAAGTATCTCATTCTTCCTATGTTTCTGCCCGGAATCAAGCCAAATCTGTTCTTCGACTTGCCAAGCACTCTTTCATCAATAATAAATGCACTGAATTATCCAACTCTAGCTCTTCCCAAGCTTTCTGGCATCTAGCCAAAAACCTCTCCAATAACTTTTCTTCCTCGTCTTTCCCTCCCCTTTTCCACTCTGATGTACAACCATCACTTCTTCCTCTGACAAAGCTGAACTCTTTGCTCAAACTTTTGCCAGAAACTCTACCTTGGATGATTCCGGTGCTATTCCTCCCTCTCCACCTTATACTCTCCTACTTATGCCTAATATCCTAATCTCTTCTAAAGATGTACTTTCTACCCTCTCTGGGCTTAATACTAAGAAGGCGTATGGTCCGGACGGTGTTCCTCCTGTTGTACTTAAAAACTGTGCTTCCGTGCTGACCCCCTGCCTAGGCAAACTCTTTCGTCTCTGTCTCTCCTCTAACGTCTTTCCTTCTTGCTGCAAGTTTTCTCTCATTTTTCAACCTGTCCCAAAGAAGGGTGACCGCTCTCAACCCTCCAACTATAGTCCAATTGCTCTCATCTCTTGAATCTCTAAAGTTTTTGAAACTATTCTTGCTTCCAAATTTCTTAAGAATTTCTCTTCTCATAATCTGCTCTCAGATCGCCAGTATGGCTTCCTTAAGGGTCGCTCTACTGGTGATCTTCTTTCATATCTTACTAACTCTTGGTCATCCAACTTTCGGGACTTTGGCGAGACTTTTTCTGTTGCACTAGACATATCGAAGGCCTTCGATAGAGTCTGGCACAAATCTTTAATTTCCAAACTGCCCTCCTTCGGTTTCTGTCCCTCCATCGTGCCTTTGTCTCTAATTTCCTTTCCGGCCGTTCCATAGCTGCGGTTGTGGACGGCCATCGCTCAATTCCTCATCCTAACAACTCCTGTGTTCCTCAGGGTTCTGTCCTATCTCCTATTCTCTTTCTAATTTTCATAAATGATCTTCTCAACTGTACATCTAGTTCCATCCATTCATATGCAGACGACTCTACTTTACACCACTCAATTAGTTTTCCAGAACGCCCCAGCCAGCAGTCCCTCAAAAGTAAACTTAATGAAGCCATAAAATGCTTATCTTCTGATCTAGCTACTATTTCCAATTGGGGTAAAGAAAACCTTGTTACATTTAATGCTTCCAAAACTCAATTTATCCATCTTACTACCCGTCAGGAACCTCCAGAAGACTATCCCTTATTCTTTAACAATACAAAAATCAACCCTTCATCTTCCCTCAATGTTCTCGGTGTCTCTTTTTCTTCTGCTCTCACTTGGAAAGACCATATTTCCAGCCTCGCTAAGGCAGCCTCCCAGAAGCTGGGTGTGCTCAACCGCCTCAAGGGGTTCTTTACCCCTGAGCAGCTACTTGCTCTGTACAGGGGCACAGTGCATCTTTGTATTGAGTATTGTTCACATGTGTGGGGAGGATCCTCTCACACTGCACTCCTAGATAAAGTAGATAGGAAAGCCTTTCGTATCATTAACTCCCGTCCACTCACCAACTCTCTGCAATCTCTCTCTCTTCGCCGCAATGTTGCATCTCTTTCACTATTCTATCGCTACTTCAATAATCAGTATTCCTCGGAGCTTTCCCAGTGTATACCACCTCCTCTACGTAGGGTACGTAGTACCCGCCTTGCAACACAACCCCACCCCTACTCTGTGCAACTCTCCAACCCAAGAGTGAAATGCTATTCTCAGACTTCTATTCAACTGCTGAGCTCTGGAACTCTCTCCCAGAATCAGTCTTTCTCTCTTCCTATGACTTAAATTGCTTCAAACTCCGTGTGTCCAGGCATTTTAGCTCGAACGTCCCTTGACTTCGGCCCTGTCACTCTTTGAAATCTGTGGGAGGCACTCGCTGCAGGGAGTTATGCCTTTTGTCTCCCTCATTCACATAGAACAAACATGTCATTGTAATAACGATACATAATCATATCTAATAAATGGAAATACAAAATTTAAATGTTAAATATCGCTTACGGGTAGGCTATTCAGAGTTTGACAAATTGAAGGATTGCGCATCTACGGTTCAATATGTACTGCATGTGTACTGTAATGTGTACATAATTCAATAGTCAAGGCCGTGCATGGGTATTAAAGGCTGGGAAAAATAATAATGCGATATTAGGCACTCCTTACATAGGGAATGTCAGCTTATAATATATCAATGCTTTAGAATGATAATGTAATATACCAATATATTGTAAAGTTATGACTTTAAGGTGACAGCCTAACAATTACTCGGTAAGGTCTACATACAAAATGCAAATATGAACTATATAAGATGATAGTTCAGTCTGCAATCGGCGATGAAATGTTTGGTAGACTATAATTGCACATTTTAATTGAATAAACACTATGCATATTCATGTTATCTAGAATCATTTGTACCCAATGCTATAATTATTAATTATATTATATCTACGTGGGTTTTAGTTTCTTAATATCTAC
This sequence comes from Paralithodes platypus, assembly GCA_032716605.1. Classification (NCBI taxonomy): domain Eukaryota; kingdom Metazoa; phylum Arthropoda; class Malacostraca; order Decapoda; family Lithodidae; genus Paralithodes; species Paralithodes platypus. Next base: position 50,309,501 of record CM064497.1, on the reverse strand, counting down.
ACCTTAAACACAAAATACACTAACCTAGAGAAACCTATCTCAGTTTATGGTAAGCTAGCCTGTAATGTACAGTATATAATTAGTACTAAAACGTACACTATTTAATTCCAACGAATATATGTATACAAAATGAATGAACTAATAAAACAATGTAATAATTATAATACATTTAAATTAATCTGCTGGTATTGTGTAAAAGAAATACAGTGGTTGAAGCCTAGAGAGGCTGTAGTAGGCCTAATGACAAGCAGTGCATTCTGCATCGGAAGTCAAAGACATCTGCTACAGAAATACTATCACTATATATTACCATAACATGTCTCCAAGGTCACATATAAACAATAAAACCTTCATTATTGTAAAATTAGACAATATACCCCGACAGTTTTGGCAAGGTTGCCGTCTTTCGTGAAGTGACCAGTTTAATCATCTTTTCCCGAACGTTCATACTAGATATATTTGTTTACGGTGTGTACTTCAACAGACTAAACATTATTTCGTTAAAGTGAAGGCTGAATTGCTTAGCATAGCATAATATATAACGGTAAATCCCAATGCTAACAGATGTATTTGGCTACAAGTTGGCGACTTTTGGCCAATGGTTTTCGATCACGATCAGACAGTTGGTTGCCCCGATTGACGTCGGAGCAACACAATTTCGGCAACAGATTGCCTAGATTGCAGTTGGTTGACCAGATTAGTTATGTCCGTGTGATAGCCCTTTTATTTTGGCCAGCTGTAAACGTGACAACACTGTATGGCAAGCAACACTGCGGGAGGTACTTATAAAAAACAATACCTGTACCGATGTCCCTATAGAGTTCTTTATTGTTACGTAATACAAGCATGGGGTTAAGAGAGCAATATTATGTGAGGATTAGATTTAGTGTATGTCTTTGAGGGCAGTATCAATTATTGGGAAGGGGTCTGGGTTGACTCATCCCTTCCCTATGTAACTATTAATGTGGGACAAAAACAGTGAACATCATCCCATGTTGAAGATTAGTGTTTTGAAAATAATGTATTTATACTCTTCTAAAGTGACATGTCAATTTCCTCCCTTTACGGTGATATATTAATTATTTGTGTAAGTGAGAATAGTTAAAATTCACATCATAATCACTGTTTGAAATGGATTATGGTAGGACTTTAATTGTTTAAATGTCGCGGGTTAATTATCCCTATAAAAGGCTGTTGCTTCAGACGCTAAGCTCCGCCCACAGAGTCATCGCTCAACAGAGTTGCCAACCTAGCTCGTTCACCACTAGTTTTAAAATATATTTGATCCTATCTTGTTGCTTAGTTTTAATAGATTGAAGCATGGAATATAATAGTTTTATAAATATATAGATAATTTTGGTTTGTCTTAGATACAATACCATTCACAGTGATATTCAAGCAATTCTACTATCTAGCGTCTTTGGATATCTATTGCGCATCATTTGAGATGGATGTGGTAACACTGCTTCTCTCCCTCTCCCTGTCCGTCCATGGGCACGTGGGGAAGTCAAGGTGAATTATGCTGAGTTTTATAGTGTTTTTCGTTGTTCGCGGCGGTATTAGGTATTATCGGCGGTAAGTGCGAGTGTATGGTGACAAGGATAAACCTAACGCTTGGGAGGAGTCTGATTACGAGGGATTGCTTAGTGTAGACGTAATCAAGGAATGAAGAGATGGCAGTCTGTCTACCCCACGCCATCGCAAAAGGTTTGTATCAAGTTTCTTGAAAGATTGATTCCTTGATTTGTGTCATTATGGCATCCTCTATCTCTATTATATAACCGTCGATTACTTTTGTGAATAGTCTTGAGTTGTTAGTAAATCCACGTATTGAGTTAAGGTGCATATAGTAAGGGGGTTCTGAGTTAGGGTTAAAGGGATTTTGGTTTGGTCATAGTTACGCTTTAACCCCATCCAGTAGTTGTGCTGTAGGGAGCCATATTATGTGTGCACCCATTTAATTATTTGAACATTTTACCCATGCAGTACCGGTGACATCGTTATCATTATATTCTGGCACCTATTAGACGGTTTTATTCAGTTCAGGAAGGTTATCTACCCGTTTAAAGATTAAAGACTATCTCAATAGCCTATATCTTTCCTAAGCTTCATAAAACGGTCTAAATGAAGCTGAAATAAAAGCAAAAAGACGTCGTCGGTACTGTAAAGTGGGTATCACACAAACACTAATCCGACCAACCAATTGACCACTTGCGAGTGTCGTTCTATAAGGAAGTTGGAGCTGTAGACATTGCTATTTAGCAGAATTACCAGCTAAAATACGGTCGTAGTACATTATATAAATACATAAAACCCTATTCAACATACCATTTATCCATCAGAAACGTACATTCATTATTATTGTATTTCTGTTTAATATCGATGTTCACGGCTCCAACTTCCTTATAACCATTTATACATCAGAAACGTACATTCATTATTATTGCATTTCTGTTTAATATCGATGTTCACGGCTCCAACTTCCTTATAGCCTGAAACTCGCAAGTGGTCAATTGACCAACCAACGTGCATCTGGGCGATCGACGTTGCTATGTTCGTCGTATGGCTTATCCTTTATTTGCTTTATTTTGCGAGCTTGAATTCTTCTTCAATGATTTTTCTCTCCAATGTGTATTTATTATCAGGAATAGTAATAATCCTCGTAATCAAGTTCCTGGTGTCATTAAATATTTTCATAACTTCATAATTTCAAATAACTTTCATGATTCATAGTTTTCATAGCTTCCACAAATGCATATCTTTATAACTTACAGTAGACATGGTTTCTTGTTGCTATTGTTCTCTCCATCATATTGCTCTTTCTCTTCATTACTCCCTAATCCTCCTCTCTCCCCTCTTTCCCCTTGTCTTTCTCCTATTCCCCCTTCTTTATCCCTCCTTCTCCTTCCATCTTCTCTTTTCCCTCTCCATTTCTTCCTTCCTCTCCTCCCTCTTCTTCGTTTATCCCTTTCTTCCCTTTCTCTTTCTCCCTTCCTCTCCTCCCTCTTCTTCGTGTATCCCTTTCTTCCCTTTCTCTTTCTCCCTCCCCTCTTTCCCCTTCTCCTTGCTCCTTCCTTCCTTTCCCCCTCATCCCTCCACTAGGCTCTACTCACTCCCTCTCCTCCCCCGCTTCTTAGTCATATAATCCCTCTTGGAGATGCTGCCTCACACACTCACACCCATCCTCCTCCTCCACCACCACCACCACCACCTCCTCCATTTGCACTGCTTCACTTACTCTAACTTCCTTCTCTACGTCATGTATCCCCCCCCCCCCCTCTTCTGTATCTACCGTAGGTTCCCTCTCTCCATTACTTCCTCTCTTATCTACCTACAGTAACTCAAATCAATCCTTCCCTTTCTATAACTTCCCCCCTATCTCCCACTTTCCTTCTCCCTCTCCTTCCCCTTCCTCCCTCTCCCCTTCTTCCTCTCCATCCCCCTCCTCCGTTTTCTTCACTTTCTCATCTCTCCGTTTTCTTCACTTTCTCATCTCTCCGTTTTCTTCACTTTCTCATCTCTCCGTTTTTTTCACTTTCTCATGTCTCTCAGTTTTCTTCACTTTCTCATCTCTCAGTTTTCTTCACTTTCTCATCTCTCCGTTTCCTTCACTTTCTCATCTCTCTGTTTTCTTCATTTTCTCATCTCTCCGTTTTCTTCACTTTCTCAGCTCTCTGTATTCTCCACTTCCTCATATCTCTCCGTTGTCTTCGTGTCCGCCGAGGACTTCTCCTGTTAATTAACTTTCCACCTTTTATTACTGACGCCTTTTATTGTCTCCGTTACTGCCTTTATGTCTCTGCTGCTCCTGGACATTCTTCTCTAATTAGAGTTTCTCCTGTTTGTTGTTTTATTTTGATGTTTTAATATATTAAGAGTGTAAGGCATATGCACTCACTCACGCCTATGCATCAGTGCAATCTTACCAATACTCACGCTTGCTCAACCATACGTTTTTTTGTTCTGCTTCCTTGTACCTCTGATGCTCTTCCTCACTCATGCAAGATATGTTCTACCTGGAACAAGCTTCCCTCAAAGGTTGAAAATAGTTCAATAAGAGAGTCGACAGTGTTTTGCACACTGCAAATAATGTAGTGCACTACGCAATCTATATCTTTCTACTTCAGTACCCCCCAGAATGTACCGCAAAGTGTTTTGAGAGACTATCTATTCCTTGTTATTATCTCTCTCTCTCTCTCTCTCTCTATATATATATATATATATATATATATATATATATATATATATATATATATATATATATATATATATATATATATATATATATATATATATATATATATATATATATATACTGTATATATATATATATATATATATATATATATATATATATCACACACACACACACACACACACACACACACACACACACACACACACACCTACCTTTCCCCGTCTATTTGTGTTATACGTCTCCCCCACCCACCCACCACACCTTATTTCCTCGTCACACCTGTCTTCCACAGTGCCACACCTGTCACACTTATCCCATAGTAACCTATCGCACCATAACCTTTCCTGTAATAACAAAACACCTGTATTTATATCTTCTTATATCCCTCATTGCTTACATCCGTTATTTCATCCATCTTTCTATTTTATCTCTACCATTCAGGAATCCATCTCTCTCTCAGTATCCATCTATCTATACATCCATCCATCCGTCTGTCCATCCATTCACCTAGTAGTCCATCCATCCAGCTACCAATCCATCCATCTATTCATTCATCCACCCATCCATTAGTTGACTTATTGGGTCGGCACACCTGTCTAATATATTTTTTCGGAAAGGCCTCTAATTCGTACGAAGCCATTTTTTGGTGTGTTTTTCATTCGAGTGGAACAAACTGTCATACGCTGTCATAGACTGTTGCACAGTCTAAACTTCCAAGGGTGACATTGATAAATATCTCGCTTCAAATCCCCAATTGACAGCGTTTGTAATTGAGTAATGCACTGATCAATTATCATTTCCACAGGTACTCATTCGTTACCCTTCACCAAGCGGCCTAGTGTGGAAAAGTGGATCTGTTGCTGCTTGTTTTCCTTTGTAATCCTTTGTATTATGTTACCAAACCTGTCCCACATCACCCATACTATCCTACCACACCACGACCTTTACAGTACTCACATCCAACCACATATATATCTATTTAGGATAAGTTTTCTTTCATTTATCATTTCATCCATCTATTGCCATTCATTTATCCATCATTTAAACCACTGTTCTTCAATTTATCCTTCCTTTATTCGTCTTTTTCATTTATATCCCTATCAGTTGTAATAGAATAGAGATATGGGGATAGATATAGAAGATGATATAGATAGAGGGAGAAGGAGAACGACATGCACAATACGAAAGATAGATTATGATAAAGACGTGTAAGATATAGACATAAAGATAAAGACGTTGTTACGTATCTTGATCCTCAAGTGGTTAACTTGATGAATCTAGATAGCACAGAGATATATATTAAGGTATCAGTCAGCTGAAGGCAAAACAAAAGTAAAATCTAATAAAATTATTTCCTGTTGTTGCTTCCTTTCCTTTTGGATCTAGGACTTAGTATCCTTTATTGACTGATACTCTTTAATTATGAAAAATACTGAAACTAATTAAAGTCATGTAGTATTTATAAAGAATTATTATTTAACCGAAGCTTAGTAGGCTATGGTTATGAACCGAAGAAGTATATCTAAAGAAGGACTATTAATTCTATAAAAAGTCTTGAAAGATAAATATTAAAGTAAGAATATTTCTGTCTCTTACCCTTTTTGAAATGAATAGATAGTTTTCTTAAATGTCCTTTTATTTATATTTAATGTAATTATTCTTGGTTCTTGTCTTACGTTAACAGTATTATATTATTATTATCATCAGGATTTATATCAAAGTCACATAAAAAGTTAGATATATATTTAATAATTAGTTAAATGTATTTCTTAACCACGTAACATTGAGGTTTGATTATGAGTAAATTAAGTTACAGGATCGCTTCATAGATTCGATTCAGGTCTCACTCAAATAATATGAAAAGCAAAAATAATATTTTGAAGCTAAAAGAATTTTCTTCAGCTTAGGAAATCACTAGAAGTAATATTAACACAGCCATGTTAGTCTAAGGCGATATTACTAATATGAGACAATAGCATCACCGTACTAAGCACCGTTAAGCAATGTAAGCTTAATTAAAAGAAAATGAAAGAACTCGTAAGTATTAATATAAAACAATAGTATTATTTTCATCATAACCCAATTACTTAAAGAGTTGCTTTAGTCCACAAGTTAGTCAACTAAAATAGTTAAGTACATAAATAGTAGCATTAACGTTAATTCGCAATCAAATAGTTAAGCACATAATAGTAGCGTTAACGTTAATTCCCAATCACATATCTCGCTAACCAACATAACGTAAGTGTTTACACCGAACACACTTAACACACACTTATATAATCTGACTGACAGTCACAAACCCATTATAATACTTCACCCCGTCTTCCTCCAGCTGCAAGTTGACCTTCCCCAACTCCAAATGAGACTGATTTGAATGCCCACTACTCGGGTCTTATATACTAAACAATGATGGTGTAGGAACGAATCAGGAGGCGAGTGATGGTGCGCGCCCCTATCATAGCTCCTCGAGTTGCATAGCAGGTGTGTGGACTAATGGAGTCCCCTGGCGTCGATCATACGTCATAGCGGTCATCAAAGTAGTTTGCAGGGTCCCCTATGACGCAGGCAGGTGTGAAGGCTTGTTTGCTGGTATGCGGGCGAGCTGGTTTCCCACTCGCTAGTTCGCTCGCTAGTCTGCTTCGCCGCTTGGGTAGTTTGACACTCCTTCAACTCTAATTCTAACTCTTAAATTAACATACAGGACTCCGTATGTCAGAACGTACACAAGAAGGAATATAGAATAATGAGTAGCAGGGCACAGAATGATAAATATAAAGGAATTAAGCAAGTGAGACGATAAAGGAGATACACTCACAACATAAGAAAGATAGATATAATTATAAGGAGATGCAATATCCAAAAGAAAAAATATTGAAAGAGAAAGATATAAAAGAAAAGAAAGTTAAAGAGATTAAGGGGAGGTTTCTAGTTTTGTTCCCTAGACCTCCATCAAGCTTAAAATTACACCCTCTAGACCCTCTTTCAAGCTAAATTTGTAAATTTTTCGGTAGAAAAATGTCCCGGCCGAAGACCGGTGCCTCTTAAATTACAGGCTCGCTATCGCTCGCCAGGAAAATGTTTACCCCTAAATGACACAAAAGATCTTAAAATTGACGGAAATGGAGCGAAAATTCCTAAAATCGCCAAACTAATGGGGCGAACGTCTTAAAATCTCAAAATCAATGGGGCTAAATCTGAATGAGAAAGGAGTTCAGTAAAAAAATCCTCAAGTGTAAATCTCCCCTTAAGAAGTTGTGCGCGTGTGAGAGAGAGAGAGAGTTAGAAAGGAATAGTTAGTATCTCAGAGATTACTGTCCATTCCGAGGAGACAAGCGAAGTAGGAGAGAGATTGTTTATTGCACTCCACTCCACTCCTTCCAGAGTGTGCGAACTATTATCTACTCGCGTGCACTGCTCTACTGAAGAGTTAGATCTAAGATAGAGAGAGTTGTCCAAGGAAAAGTTTATTAGCGAAATATAGAAAGAAATGGATTTGAGAGAGAGAGTGTGTGTGTGAGTGTGTTCCTCCTCACACTATATAACTGCGCAGAATCACCCTAACAGGTCATGACTGGTGACCCTAATTACCAAACCAACCCTACTAATAATTACACATAGTTCACTCTGAGTGTGTATGTGTGTAATATAATTGATAGTAATACTATAATAATAATAATAATAATAATGGGAATACAATAATAAACGGTATATTTCAGAATATATATATATATATACCGGTATATATATATATATATATATATATATATATATATATATATAGTAGTGGCAATAGATTCTCCTCGGGGGAAGCGGAGTCTTATAAGGGCAAGCAACACCAGAATAAAGATGTAAGTGTTCACCTTGGTGTTGCTTGCCCCTATATATATATATATATATATATATATATATATATATATATATATATATATATATATATATGTGTGTGTGTTAACAAGACACATTAATATTATACCATACCGTATACATCATAGATATTTCTAATGTAATCAATTTGCATTTATCTCAAAGTATTTAGATGATTTAAGCTGGATCTAAAAGTTACTATAATTATAAAGCTCAGATAACTGCAGTGCCACGTCACTGCTCTGCTGATTATGGTTGTATATGTTCTCTCTCTCTCTCTCTCTCTTGCACAACTTTTCATAGGATATACCGTTAATTAATGTGCAATACTATACAATATTTGATTAAATTGATTACCCCTATAGCTAGAATCATTAACATTGAGTGTGACATTTGATGTGGGCATACGTTTCTATTCACACACACGCACACACACAGAACTGAAAATTACATGTTTGGACGACTAATGAATTGTACACTAGCACATTACTACGCAGTACATTGGATCTCTCTCTCTCTCTCTCTCTCTCTCTCTCTCTCTCTCTCTCTCTCTCTCTCTCTCTCTCTCTCTCTCTCTCTCTCTCTCTCTCTCTCTCTCTCTCTCTCTCTCTCTCTCTCTCTCTCTCTCTCTCTCTCTCTCTCTCTCTCTCTCTCTCTCTCTCTCTCTCTCTCTCTCAACAAACGTCTGCCATATTTATCTTTAATCCTTTATTAGTGGCGCACAACTTATGTCGTGTGAAAGAAATTTGGACTAAGTGGCAGTTCACAACTTATGTCGTGTGCCATTTTCAGCACGCAATGTTGCTGAGAGAGAGAGATAAGTGGTGGCAGGAGAGTAGCAAGCGTATGACTGCTCCAGACCACCGCGGCGGACCTACTGACATGAATCCAACCCTCCCCCACCCTCACGCACTCGCTACACAGGAATTATGTAGGGAAACTACCTAATTACATGGTTTTTGCACTCGTGTTGCGCGATCATTGCAAGAAAACTAGCGGTCATACAAGGATGGTTGGGGTGTCATTGGAAAGCTCTGTTTAAGCCCTTTCAGGGATAGATACTTGTTTACTCTGGGTCTTATTAGGCATGAAAAATTATCACGTAAACAACCCTATTTAGGGTAAAAACACCCCGCTGGGCGGTACATATAAATTACAGCCTAGGCCGCTCGTTAGGTGTTAACAAGCAACCTACCCAACAACAACACATATTTAAGCTGTATATTATATGAACCCACACCTAACAATTCCAATACAACTAGTCATTCATTCATGACAGCTTAAAAATGGCCGGACCATCAGAAAATTCATGTCTTAATTGATGTTATTGTCACACTAGTAAATGTTGAAGTGTTTACAGTGTTTAATAGTTGTTTGTTTTGTTTCCAGGTGAGCGTGTGTGTGTGTGGTGACAGGTGTGGTGTGGGAAGGTAAGTATGGAGTGGCTGATTAAAGGTGTGGCCAGGTAAAGTCGAGATACGATTTCACAGGATAAATAAATATTATATACCATACTTAGATCAATAATTTAGTTTTTCTATGTGAGTGAGGGAGACAAAGGGTAGAACTGCCTGTAGCGAGTGCCTCCCCAGAGTTGGAAGAGTGACAGGGCCAAAATCAAGTGACGTTCGAGTCAAAATGCCCCGACACACAAAGTTTGAAGCAATTTAAGTCATAGGAAGAGGGAAAGACTGATTCTGGGAGAGAGTTCCAGAGCCCAGCTGTTGAATAGAAGAAAGACTGAGAGTAACGTTTCACTCTTGGGTTGGAGAGTTGCACAGAGTAGGGATGAGAATATGTTGCAAGACAGTTACCACGTACCGTACCCTACGTAGAGGAGGTGTTATACACTGGGATAGCTCTGAAGAACACTGATTATTGTAGTAGCGATAGAATAGCGAGAGAGATTCAACATTGCGGCGAAGAGAGAGATATTGCAGAGAGTTGGTGAGTGGACGGGAGTTAATGATACAATGTGTTGGACTGTAGTTGCTGCTGTAAGTTATTTGATAGGCCTACCGTATAATATTTGTGTGTTTGATTGTGTAGGCCTGTAGTTGTTTGTATAAGGTTGAGAGTGTAGGCATATAGTATGGATGGATGATTGTGTAGGTCTATAGTTTATGTTAGGTTGATTGTGTAGGTCTATAGTTGTTTGTGTTAGGTTGATTGTGTAGGTCTATAGTTGTTTGTGTTAGGTGGATTGTGTAGGTCTATAGTTGTTTGTGTTAGGTGGATTGTGTAGGTCTATAGTTGTTTGTGTTAGGTGGATTGTGTAGGTCTATAGTTGTTTGTGTTAGGTGGATTGTGTAGGTCTATAGTTGTTTGTGTTAGGTGGATTGTGTAGGTCTATAGTTTGTGTTAGGTGGATTGTGTAGGTCTATAGTTGTTTGTGTTAGGTTGATTGTGTAGGTCTATAGTTGTTTGTGTTAGGTGGATTGTGTAGGTCTATAGTTGTTTGTGTTAGGTTGATTGTGTAGGTCTATAGTTTGTGTTAGGTGGATTGTGTAGGTCTATAGTTGTTTGTGTTAGGTTGATTGTGTAGGTCTATAGTTGTTTGTGTTAGGTGGATTGTGTAGGTCTATAGTTTGTGTTAGGTGGATTGTGTAGGTCTATAGTTGTTTGTGTTAGGTTGATTGTGTAGGTCTATAGTTGTTTGTGTTAGGTGGATTGTGTAGGTCTATAGTTTGTGTTAGGTGGATTGTGTAGGTCTATAGTTGTTTGTGTTAGGTGGATTGTGTAGGTCTATAGTTGTTTGTGTTAGGTTGATTGTGTAGGTCTATAGTTTGTGTTAGGTGGATTGTGTAGGTCTATAGTTGTTTGTGGTAGGTTGATTGTGTAGGTCTATAGTTTGTGTTAGGTGGATTGTGTAGGTCTATAGTTGTTTGTGTTAGGTGGATTGTATAGGTCTATAGTTTGTGTTAAGTGGATTGTGTAGGTCTATAGTTGTTTGTGTTAGGTTGATTGTGTAGGTCTATAGTTTGTGTTAGGTGGATTGTGTAGCTCTATAGTTGTTTTGTGTTAGGTTGATTGTGTAGGTCTATAGTTGTTTGTGTTAGGTTGATTGTGTAGGTCTATAGTTTGTGTTAGGTGGATTGTGTAGCTCTATAGTTGTTTTGTGTTAGGTTGATTGTGTAGGTCTATAGTTGTTTGTGTTAGGTTGATTGTGTAGGTCTATAGTTTGTGTTAAGTGGATTGTGTAGGTCTATAGTTGTTTGTGTTAGGTTGATTGTGTAGGTCTATAGTTTGTGTTAGGTGGATTGTGTAGCTCTATAGTTGTTTTGTGTTAGGTTGATTGTGTAGGTCTATAGTTGTTTGTGTTAGGTTGATTGTGTAGGTCTATAGTTTGTGTTAGGTGGATTGTGTAGCTCTATAGTTGTTTTGTGTTAGGTTGATTGTGTAGGTCTATAGGTGTGTAAAGGTGGATTGTGTAGTTGTTTGTGTAGGCCCATAGTTGTTTGTGTGACTTTATTGTGTAGGTACATAGTTGTCGGATTCCCTGGTGATTGGTTGAGTAATTAAGATGGATGGAAGATCGATTATTCATAATTTAGAATATTTAATTGGAATGGGGGTAGGGTGTGTGTGTATGTGTAAAATAATAAATAAATAAATAATCGGTGTATTTCAAGCCGGCAGCCAATGGGGCTGACAATACGCAGACTTAACTTAGATCTTATTCTAATGGATCAACAGACTGATCCTTGGCTGCTAACGAAAGCGCCTACATACTCCCGAGGGAGTAGAACGTGGGCAGGAGACTTTGTGGGTCCCCCGAGGCGGTCCGTCCAGACCTTGCCTTCACGGCCAGGGAAAGTTTTTGAGAGAACTTCCCCTGCCGGCGCGTGGGATCGAACCCCCGATACCAGAGCTAGCGCTCCCAATACACTGTACTAAGCGCGCTCGGCCACTGTATGTGTGTGTGTGTGTATGAATATCATCTGGGTGTGATTATGGTACCTGTAGATAATTATGTTGGTAGCGGTGTGGTAGCTCTAGCCTGTGTCAGTTTGAGTGTGGTATTGTGATTAATGTAATAAATAGTTGGTAGTATATTGGTGGTGATTGTGGTAGGTGCTGTTGGTAGTACTGAGGATTGGAAACATGTCTACGGATTGTGGTAGGTGTAATGTTGGTAGCAGTGAGGTGGTTATACTTGTGCCATAGCCTGTGTGAGAGGAGGGCGATATTGTAACCACCACCACTACCACTACCACAACTTTGACAATAGTGGTGGTGATGATGTAATGATGGCACTGTAAATGGTGGTGATGATGGAGGCCTGGGATGGTGGGGGAAAGTTTGAAGCATATTGAGAAGAGAGAGAGAGAGTGAGAGTGAGTGAGTTTGGACACAATGTTTGCTTGTCATAATTATAGGTGTGTTGTTTATAGGTGTAGCTATTACATGTCATATTTATATAAATGTGTATGTACGTGTAACGGGTGGATGGTACTCGTCAGCCTTGGTCGGCAAACTGTTTAGGATAATAAACCTTATACAAATCCTTACTGCTCACCGAATAGTGAAGAAGGTTGGTGGTTGGACTAGCCATTCACCACTGTTAAAAAGATACATAGAGAGCTTTGGAGTCGGCCGGACTTTAAACCTAGTGTTCAATCTTCTAAGTTGTTGTTGTTGTTGTTCCCCAAGCTGTATGGCTGAAAAGCCCCAAGGTCCCGAGCAAGGCCAAGGCCATAACAGAGCGCCCCCACAAAACCCTCCCTGCTTACCACTAATAAAGCCCGAGTGACCGAAGCCACTCCAAGGCAGGGAGCTGAGGAGGGTGCTGAAACGCCCGGGAAACAAAAGCTCCACCCAAGGCCCTGTGCCCCTCAGCAATTATGAAGGGAAACGAAGATACATAGAGGGCCTTGGAATCGGACAGGCACTAAGTTGAATGGTCAGTCCTGTTAGTCCTTGAATAAACTGGCACGGGTTTTCCTTTTCACGTGAGTCAGGTCCACTTGGGGGCGTTTTGTGTATGGCCACCCTCATAATGGGGACTAAGGCATCCGGCTATATAGATAGATTGATAGTGGTTGTGTGTTTGTGAGTATCGGTATATATATGTGTGTGTGTGTGTGTGTGTGTGTGTGTGTGTGTGTGTGTGTGTGTGTGTGTGTGTGTGTGTGTGTGTGTGTGCGCGACAGAAAGAGAGTATGTGTGTGTCCTAATCTGTACGTCATGAAGCAGTGCATGTTGTGAAATGTGTGCATGACCGGATATTCTGTATAATATCTGTCTTTCTGTCTAATATTTGAACCGCTGTGTTTGTGTACAAGTTCATGTGTGTGTATGTGTATGTGTACGGTACGTATGTGTATATGTATGTTTAGACGTACTGTGTGTGTGTGTGTGTGTGTATGTGTACGGTACGTATGTGTATATGTATGTTTAGACGTACTGTGTGTGTGTGTGTGTATGTGTACGGTACGTATGTGTATGTGTATGTTTAGACGTACTGTAGTATCGGTATATACCGTATATTATTTACAATACCATTATATTCGTGTATTTACGAACAAATAGTATATGTAGGCATAATACTATTTAATTGTACCATTTTTTTTCACTAAATTTCAACTGGAAATTTATGTACGGTATGCATATCTATTTATGTAGGGTATGCATATCTATTTATGTACGGTATGCATATCTATTTATGTACGGTATGCATATCTATTTATGTAGGGTATGCATATCTATATGTACGGTATGCATATCTATTTATGTACGGTATGCATATCTATTTATGTACGGTATGCATATCTATTTATGTACGGTATGCATATCTATTTATGTACGGTATGCATATCTATTTTTGTACGGTATGCATATCTATTTTTGTACGGTATGCATATCTATTTATGTACGGTATGCATATCTATTTATGTACGGTATGCATATCTATTTATGTACGGTATGCATATCTATTTTTGTACGGTATGCATATCTATTTATGTACGGTATGCATATCTATTTATGTACGGTATGCATATCTATTTTTGTACGTACACTTGATCAAACAAGTATCTGCACCCCTTACGCTGATCATCTGATGTGTACAGCTCGATAGGGTTGGCACCTCTATCTATCTATATATGTTATAATGTAAAACTTGCAAAATAAACAAACCAAAACTGGGACGATACAAGATATATGCAAAGAATTAATCAAAATCGCTATATGGAAATAACGCTTAATAAATACAAATTTGAAATAAAAGAACACAATCCACCACATACGGTGTACACAACTACATGAGTCAAACAGGATAGTCTCTGACACATGGATGTAGCTGCAGGCAGAGGTGCCAACTCTACTGAGCTGTACACATCAGATAATCAGCGTAGGGGTGCAGATATTTCTTTGACCAAGCGTACATGATGCTGTATAATTGTATCTAGTTTTATTCTGTATTTCAACCGTCTAGACGTAAGCTCTCTCTTGTCTAATTTTGATTCGTGAAGGACAACGAAATCTGGAGACTAATATACAGATGGCCAGAATGGTTCACGTTTATGTGGTGTTTAAGGGGAGATATCCACTTGAAGGATGTTTTTCTTGACTACTTTCTCCCTTATGTTTAGCCCCATTGTTTTCCTAATGTTAAGACGTTCGCCCGCTCATGATTTTGACGATTTGAAGAACTTTCAACCCATTTCTGTCAATTTTAAGACCTTTCGTGCTATTTAGGTGTCGATTTTATCCTGGCGAGCGATAGCGAGCCTGTAATTTAAGAGGAACCGGCTTTCAGCCGGGACATTTTTCTACCGAAAAATGTACAAATTTATCTTGAAAGGGGCTCAAGGGGGTGTAATCTTAAGCTTGATGGATATCTAGGGACCAAACTAAAAACCTCCCCTTAAACTGCATATGTGTATTTCAATATACTGTAAATTAATGTCTTTATGTTTTACCGTACGTATTTTGTATATCCCAATATCCTTTTATCTGTAGGTGAATTATTTATATATTGGTTTTAATGTGCGCATGTGTACAAAGGAAATCAAGCAACAACAGGTCTAGTGACCCTTCTAGGCTGCTTGTCCTCCAAAACACTGAGGATCAAGTGTCCAAACAGTGGTTTAGAGTGGGTAAGGGAACATTGGAAAGGGAACTACTGCCCTGGAACTAATGTTCGTGGCAGGATTAGGAAGTTAGTAGGGGACAGATGGGTTAGTAACTGAGGGGGGGATAAAATAAAGTTATTCATTTACAAACGCAGTCAGTCGCGGGTTTGATGCGAGATATTTGTCTAGGCGGAGTTTAAATGAATCAACGGTGCTGCAGTCTATAACGTCTCGGGGAAGCCCATTCCACAAGTTGACAACTCGATTGTGAAGAAGAAATTCATAGATTCGTGTGAGTTAAAAGATTTACCAAAAATTTTGCAACCATTTCCCCGCGTGTAATTAGATTGGTCGATAGTGAAGTACTTACTACAGTTCATATTGTCGATGCCTTTGATGATTTTGAACACTTGAATTAAGTCGCCTCTTAATCTGCGCTGGGTTAAAGGAAATAGATTTAATTCTCGAAGACGCTCTTCGTATGGTTTGTTCTTTAGGCTAGGTATCATTTTGGTAACTCTACGTTCAACTCGTTCTAGCTTGTTTATATCTTTTTGGTAATAAGGGCACCAGGATTGAACGCAGTATTGCAGAAGAGGGCGGACTAAGGAATTGTAAAGGGTTAGGATAACTTCTTTGGATTTATGCTCAAATGACCTGCCTATAAAGCCAATTATTTTGTTTGCCTTCTTAACAACTTCTGAACATTGTTGACTCGGTTTTAGGTTACTCGATATTGTTACTCCCAGATCGGTTTCTCTGCTTACATTCTTAAGCTGAGTGCCATTCATCGAATAGTTTGCTTTCTCATTTAGGTATCCGATATGTAGTACTTTACATTTATCCGCATTGAAACTCATTTGCCAAATTTGGGCCCAATATGACAATTTATCTAGATTGTGTTGCATATCATCAACTTGTTGTTTTGAGAGTATGCTATTTGCAATTTTTGTAACGTCAGCAAATTTTGAGATTGTACAGGTGAGACCCTCATCTATGTCGTTGATGTAAATTAGAAAGAGAATTGGTCCTAGTACCGATCCCTGGGGTACCCCGCTACTTACATTGGTCCATTTAGATGCCTTACCGTTTATGACTACTCTTTGCTTTCTGTCGCTGAGCCAATTTTCTATCCATTTCAACACACCGTCTTATATTCCATGCGCTTTTAGTTTTAGCAGTAAACGTTTGTGGGGGACTTTGTCAAAGGCCTTTTGAAAATCAAGGTATATAATATCTACAGCTTTACTCTCATCGTAGAGGTTGAGGATATCGTGGAAGAAGTCTAAGAGGTTTGTTAAACAGGAACGTTTTTTACGAAAGCCGTGTTGAGTATCTTTAAGTAAGTTATTTGCCTCTAAGTGATTTACGAGTCTGTCTCTTATGACCGTTTCTAGCATTTTACATACAATTGAGGTTAAGTTAATTGGACGATAGTTACTGGGTAGGGATTTGCTGCCTTTTTTGAATATCGGTGTTACGTTGGCTAGCTTCCACTGTTCAGGCATAGCCCCAGACTGCAAGGATTCATTGAATAGCAATGTCAGTGGTTTGGAGAGCTCATCCTTAGCTTCCTTTAGAACTCTAGGCGAGATTGTATCAGGTCCAGGCGTTTTATTTACCTTGAGTTTATCTAAACAATTCAATACTTCTCTCTCTGTAACGGTGATATTGCTTAGAACATCTGAATTATCAATCTGAATCGGCGATGGTGTAGGGATATCACTGAGGTCTTCGGTTGTAAAAACTGATGCAAAGAAGGTATTGAGGGCATTACTAATTTGTACTTCGTCTTTGGTGTATTCTCCATTTTCATCGACTAATAACAGTTGAAGTAACTACTTTTTTCTTTCTGATATAACTATACAATTCTTTCGGGTTTGTTTTACTTTAATTCGCAACATGTAACTCCAGGGTCTTTTTACTTTGCTTAATTAACTTTTTGCCTTTGCGTCGTAGCTCTACAAATTTCACCCGTTCTTCGTAATTTTGTGAGGATTTTAATCTATCATTAGCAAATTTTTTAGCAAGCAGACAGTCTGCAATATCTTTATTCCACCATTTGGGCTTATCATTATGGCCTGGACGCCGTATTTTCGATGGTATGCAGTCTTGCACTGCCTTAAGGTAAGTGGTTGTGAAACACTCCCAAGATGTATTTATGTCGTTATTGTTAGTCAGAAAGCTCCAGTCAGTTTCTTTAAGCTTTGATTTAAGTTTATGAAAATTTGCTTTCTTGAAATTAGGGACTTTCTCAATGCTGCTATTTGATTTGTTACTAGTAAACTGTAAAGTGAAAGTTATCGTACGATGGTCGCTGTTACTGAATTCATCACCAACATTCAAATTCTCTATTAATTCTTCTTTTGTTGCGAGTACAAGGTCAAGCACATTATTACCACGGGGGAGATTGTACAAATTGAAAAAGTGAACTCTCTTGCAAGTTAGCATAGAGGTCGTGTCCAGAGTGTGAAGTAAGAATATCGCCCCATTTAGTCACGGGTAAGTTGAAATCGCCAAGAATTACGGTATCTTGTATGTTAGTTATTTCTGCAATTTGTTCATAAATTTTACTGTCAGTTTGCACTGATTAAGCTGGGGGTCTGTATAATAAAGCTAGTGTTAGTTTAGTTCCTCGTTTATTATTTAATAGTACGTAAGATAATATGTCTATATTCGCAATTTGAGGTTTTGACATTAAGACGGGATTAAGACTTTCCTTTATAAAAAACAGAACTCCTCCTCCATTTCTATTGATCCGACTTTTCTCAAACATTGTATAACCAGGAAGCGTATATTCGGCTAAAAAGTCTCTGTCTTCCGTATTTAACCAAGATTCTGTAATGCCGATTATACCATAATGTTCTGTAAACACGATTTCCTCTAGATCTGAAAATTTATTGCGTATGCTACGAGCATTTACATAAAACACCTTAAGAGTATTAGAGTTGGATGTTACTGATTGTGCATTGTCTGAATTTTCAGTTCGTATTTGACTTACACTACCCTGTCTGGGGTGTGGTTGACCCCGTTTTTTGAACGGAAATCCTTGACTGCATCGTTCAGCAGACGACCAAGACGTGCAGCTCCTACTTCATTGAGATGTATATACACCATCTCCTGAAAACAAAGATTTATCATAGTAAAAATGATCCCACGTGTCAACAAAGCCGATGTCCTCCTCCCTGCACAGTTTGGCTAGTCGGCGATTTGTACTGGTAGCTATGTTGTAGAATCAACTAGTGCTAGAGTGCGGTACCCATAGATGACAGTGTGGGGTGACTATTATGTGGAGGTTTGTTTAAGGGAGCCCATCTCGCTTTTTTTCTCTTTCTCTCCCTCTCTCTTTGCCTTGTATCCATTTGACCCCATTCAGCCTACTGTTTTAAGACATTTACTCCCATATTTTCTGTCAATATTTACTGTCAATATTTTCCTGGCGAGCGGTAGCGAGCCAGCATATATATATTTTGGTTTTACAGCAAGCTAAAATTGTACATTTTTCGATAGAAAAATGTCTCTGGCGAAGCCGGATGGGGATAAAAGTCTTAAAACAGTTGGCTGAATGGGGCCAAATGGATACAAGTCAGAGAAAGAGAGAAAAGGAGAGCAAGATTAAAAAAAGCCGGTGACCCCCCTTAAAGGGTGTTTGGGAATATTGGTTTGTCTAGTTTCGTAAGAGTCAAAAGGCATTGTTTTGAATTATAAGTTCTTGTCTTGCGAGTTTTTGCTACGTAAGCTTGACTGTGTGTAGGCTATGTATGTGTACCGACAAGTGTGGGTGTGCATATTTAAATCAACAGGTACGTGTGCATGTGTATGTGCATGCAGTTTGTGTGTACATGTGAGGCTCATTTATATGCAGGTGTGTGTGTGTGTGTGTGTGTGTGTGTGTGTGTGTGTGTGTGTGTGTGTGTGTGTGTGTGTGTGTGTGTGTGTGTGTGTGTGCGCGCATATTTAAATCAACAGGTACGTGTGCATGTGTACGTGTATGTGCATGCAATTTGTGTGTACATGTGAGGTTCATTTATATGCAGGTGTACTCACCTAATTTTTTAATTGTACTCACCTAATTGTAGTATACAGGATTTGAGTTTTTAGGCTCGTATTGTCCCGTCTCCAAAGATTCTGTTATCTAATTTGGCTTTAAAAATGTGGATATTCCCCGCACCTACCACTTCATCATCCAACTGATTCCACATATTAATACTTCTATATGGAAAGCTGAATTTCCTCACATCTCCTTTACATCTGCCTTTCTTTAACTTGCAACTATGTCCTCTAGTCCTCCCTTTATCTCCCTCGATAAAGTCCTCCTTGTATATCCTTTCCAATCCCCTAACACATTTATACATCATAATCATATCCCCTCTTTCTCTTCTCTCACTTAGAGTTGGCAAATTCAATCTCTCTAATCTCTCTTCATATGTCAGTTCTCTTAGTTTTGGAATCATCTTCGTTGCAACTCTCTGTACTTTCTCCAACTTAATTATGTGTTTTTTAAGATGGGGTGACCACACCACTGCCGCAAATTAGGTCTCACCATTGATTTTATTATATTTACTAGCATCTCTTCATTCAAATAGTTGAATGCTATTTTTACTTTATTCAACAGGCCATAAGCTTCTCCCACAATTTTGTTAATATGGCTCTCGGGTGAAAGATCTCCCTGTATTATAATGCCCAAGTCCTTTTCTTTCTCTGAGGGGTTAATCGTGCATTCTCCTAGTTTATATTCCCAATGAGGTCTTCTTTTACTCACATCACATGACATTTATCTTTGTTAAAATCTAATTTCCATATCTTGCTCCATCGGTCTATCTTATCCAGATCACTCTGTAGCTCTCTACAACTGTTTTCGTCCACTATATGTTTCATAATTTTTGCATCGTCAGCAAACATATACATGTATGCATTTATTTCCTCTGGCATGTCATTTATATAGACCAGAAACATAATTGGGGCCAACACTGATCCCTGTGGAACCACGCTTGCAACATCCCTCCATGTTGATAAGCTGTCTCTTATCATGGTTCGTATCTGTCTTCCCGAGAGATAGTCCTCCATCCACTTCAACAAATTACCCTGAACCCCTCCAAACTTCTTCAAATTCCATCTAAGTCTACTATGACGAACTCTGTCAAAGGCCTTCTTTATATCAAGATACACACAGTCCGCCCATCCTTCTCTCTCTTGTAGTATATCTATCATCCTATCATAAAAGCTCAGCAGATTAGTAACACATGATTTTCCCTCTCTGAATCCAAATTGTCTTACAGTAAGTAAATTATTTCTTCCAAGTATTTTATCCATCTTTTCTTAATAATCTTCTCACACATTTTACAAACAACACTTGTCAGTGACACTGGTCTATAGTTTAGCGGCTGCTCCCTACTCCCACCTTTGTAGATTGGTACTACATTAGCCCTTTTCCAGTCTAGTGGTCATTTTCCAACTTCAATAGAGTACTTAATTATTTCATATATAGGTTTCCAATTCCTCAGCACATTCTTTTAGAATCCATCCTGCTATATTGTCTGGGCCCATAGATTTTCTCACATCTAGTCCCTTCATAAGTTCTAGTAGTTCCTCTGGTTGAAAGATAATATCCCCCAATTTTTCATCATTTTGGTATATAATCTCTGGTTCTAAAAAAAATTAATCCATAGCATAAACTGAATGTAATGTATTATTCATAACCTCACATAATATCTTCTCATCACCCTCATAAATATTGTCTCCTTCCCTCAGCTTCATTATTTTGTCCTTAACCTTCATTTTGCTATTTACATACCTGAAGAACAATTTGGGATCACTTACACATTTTTCCACAATGTTTTTTTCATAATTTCTTGCTTCCTGTTTCCTAATTCTGACACACTCGTTCCTTAGCTTCCTATATGTATTCCAGGTCTGTTCATTTCTCCTTCTTCTGGCTATGTTCCATGCCTTATTTCTTATCCCTAGCTATCTACATTTATCATTAAACCAGTCTTTTATCTTTTCAGTCTTATTTCCTTGTCTTGGCACATACCTGTTTACAATATCATCATAAATGTTTTTAAACACACAGTATTTATCATTAACATTGTTTTTCTGTTCAATTTCACTCCAGTCTGCATCCCTGAAGCAACTTTTGAATAGCTTAAAATCTGCTTTCCCATAGTTCAATCTCCTTTCTTTATGTTCTTCTCTCTCTAGCATTGTTGGATAACCCATCAGGATTTCCATTTTAATTACCACATGATCACTATTTCCCAGCGGAGGTAGGTATTTAGTATTTGTAATCATATCTGGATCTCTTGTAAACACCAAGTCTAATCTAGACGATTCATCTTTACCCCTTCTTCTTGTGTTTTCCTTAATATTCTGAATTAGAAGGTTTTCTGTAACCAAGTCTAGCAGTACATTCCCCCAAGAACTCATATTACTACCTGCGTCTCCCTCCTCCCAATTAACCTCTCTACAAGTAAAATCCCCTACCAATATTAACTCGTTGTTTCTGCGAAATAAGTGTTCCATAGTTTTGATCATCTCCTTTTTTAATCCGTGGTATTCTTCCTCTTTCCACGCCCTCGTATTTGGTGGCATATATGCTACCGCAATATATTTGTTTTCATTATTTTCATTAATTACCTCCACTGCTATAATTTCTGCTATATTGTTTTGTAAATCTATCATTTTAACTTTTAATTTATTGTGTGTAATGATTAATACTCCTCCACCCATCTTGCCCTTCCTATCCCTTCTCCACAAATTATAGTTATCCCATCCCATCACTTCCAGACTCATATCTTTATTTAATTTTGTTTCACATAAACACATTATCATGGGCTTTTCTTGTTTTATGAGGTCACCAATCTCCAATTTTTTGGATATTAAACCATTCACATTGCTATACACCAGTTTACAGTTGCTACTTTTATATCATGTACCGTTTTCTTTTCCTCGTTTTTAATCCCTCTTCTTCGCCAACTCCCCCTCCTAATTCTCTCTCTCCCCCCCCCCCCGCCTCCCTCCCTCTCTCCCCCGCCCCCTCCCCTTTCCCCTTCCTCCCTCTCGTCCCCCCCTCCTCCCTCTCGTCCTCCTCCTCCTCCTCCTCCTTTGTTCCCCTCCTCTACACGTACCATTTGTTTTTTTCACTTTCCCGTCGATAATTCGGTAGAAAAAATGTATTTTATCTACCTCTGACCTATTATCGTTCTTTTCTCTCACTTCCTCTCTTATTTCTCTCATATTATCGCGCTCTTCTGCATTCAAGTCTTTCCTTAATATAACCTTGGTGTATTTCCCTTCCTGACTCAGTTTCCAGCTGTTCCTCAATACCTCTTCTGCTGCTTTCGTAGACTTAAATCTAATTTTAATAGGTCTCCTCTCCCCCTTCTTATACTTTCCCAACCTCCAACTATCGGGTTAATTCTAGTTTCGCTTTCACAGCATACTCATAAATTTCTATGGCTACTTTAGAGTTGTCATATACCATACTTAATTCCTATATATGTCCAAAGCGGCGGAAATGCATTGTAAGGAATTATACCTACTGTAAAAAAATATATATATTTTCTCCCCATATGCGGCACCATAGCTATTACATAATACTAGGTTAGGTTAGGTAAGGTTGTTAGGTTAGGCTAATGTCGTTAATGTAGTTTATTATCATTATATTACGTCTTTTACCCAGCAATTTCGCTGATCTTCATAGTAGGTCGGGAAGCTATGCCTTTACAACGGCGCCTCCCTTTTGTCGCTGTATACGTGAAACTAGAATTTTACCCAACTATCTTCCACCTCCTTCTTCCAACCTTCCTTTCCTTCTCTGTCCAACACCTCTAACATGTCATCAACCTTCTTCATTTCTGCAACTTTCCTGTCATTTCTGTCCATTATTTCCTCCTCCACTTCTCCAAACATGATCACACATCTCTTCTTTTCCACTATATCACTTACCTGTCTTCTCATTTTGCCTTATGGCCTTCACTACTTTCTTTCCTAGATTATTAACCTGCCACTCCTTTTGTTCATCCATAATAGTTTTAAGACTAACCTCTGTTTCCTCTACTTTATTACCCCAAGCATTTTTCATTTCATTCATTTCTACTTCCACTTTTTCTGTCCTATCGTGATTCCTTTCCAATCCTTTCCTTAGTCTTTCATTTTCCTCTTTAAGTTGTTCTATCTCCCTTTCCGCCTTTTCTCTATATTCTTTATTTTCTCTTTCCAGTCTTTGTATTACCGCCTCTCTTTCTTCTCCCTTTCTATCCCTAATCACCACATTCTCCATTTTCTCCTCCAAAGCCTTCAGTCTCATAATAACCTTTCCTAACATTCCACCTACCTCTCCTCCTTGGGATCCTTCAACTTCTTCACTCTCTTCCCCATCTATATCCTTCCTACTTCTCAATTCCCTTCCTTCTGTCGCGGCCATATTGCCGGCCTTTGTTTACCCTCAGCTACCACCTTTACGCGGGAATATCCAACGCCAATGAAGAACAATGCTTCATTTCTTTGTTTTAACTATTCTTACTATTACCATATTTACAATATTTATTTTCAATAATCTGGGACAATACTGCCGCAAAATACAATATGTAATACTTAATTTAGGTGAGTAATGTAGATATTCTTCTATGCGAAGCACCGAATCAATTCTCGAATCCTCAATTCACACATCGAGAGCTCCCAAAAACACTTCCGCCCTCTTCCACACTCTGCACAAGACTGTGTGTGTGTGTGTGTGTGTGTGTGTGCATATTTAAATCAACAGGTACGTGTGCATGTGTATGTGCATGCAGTTTGTGTGTACATGTGAGGTTCATTTATATACAGGTGTGTGTGTGTGCATATTTAAATCAACAGGTATGTGTGCATGTGTATGTGCATGCAGTTTGTGTGTGTACATGTGAGGTTCATTTATATACAGGTGTGTGTGTGTGTGCGTGTGTGTGTGTGTGCATATTTAAATCAACAGGTACGTGTGCATGTGTATGTGCATGCAGTTTGTGTGTACATGTGAGGTTCATTTATATACAGGTGTGTGTGTGTGTGTGTGTGTGTGTGTGTGTGTGTGCATATTTAAATCAACAGGTACGTGTGCATGTGTATGTGCATGCAGTTTGTGTGTACATGTGAGGTTAATTTATATGCAGGTGTGTGTGTGTGTGTGTGTGTGTGTGTGTGTGTGCATATTTAAATCAACAGGTATGTGTGCATGTGTATGTGCATGCAGTTTGTGTGTACATGTGAGGTTCATTTATATACAGGTGTGTGTGTGTGTGTGTGTGTGCATATTTAAATCAACAGGTACGTGTGCATGTGTATGTGCATGCAGTTTGTGTGTACATGTGTGTGTGTGTGTGTGTGTGTGTGTGTGTGTGTTAATATTTAAATCAACAGGTACGTGTGCATGCGTATGTGCATGCAGTTTGTGTGTACATGTGAGGTTAATTTATATGCAGGTGTGGGTGTGTGTGTGTGTGTGTGTGTGTGTGTGTGTGTGTGTGTGTGTGTGTGTGTGTGTGCATATTTAAATCAACAGGTACGTGTGCATGTGTATGTGCATGCAGTTTGTGTGTACATGTGAGGTTCATTTATATGCAGGTGTGTGTGTGTGTGTGTGCATATTTAAATCAACAGGTACGTGTGCATGCGTATGTGCATGCAGTTTGTGTGTACATGTGAGGTTCATTTATATGCAGGTGTGTGTGTGTGTGTGTGTGTGTGTGTGTGTGTGTGTGTATTTAGAGATATATCAGCATTTATGAAGGTGTGTGTGTGTGTGTGTGTGTGTGTGTAGATACATCAGCATTTATGAAGGAGTGTGTATGTAAATATATCAGCATGTATGAAGGTGTGTGTGTGTGTGTGTGTGTGTGTGCATATATCAGCATGTATTAAGGTGTATGTGTGTGTTACTCAGTTACTTGTTCGTCAAGGGGAATCCACGCAATGCGAGCTAAGCTCATTATTATCGCGCCTCCTTAACTGGGAATGTATTGCGTGAAATGCATGTTAAGTGTTTTATGTACTGTTGGAATGGCTGTGGATGTGTGTGTCGTGATTTTAGCCAATTGGCGACATCGGAAACGAAGGCTTAGGGTGGATTCTCACTATAGACCGTCGCCCGAAGCTTAGGTACAGCTTAGGTGAACCATATTTTTTTTTTTTTTTTTTTTTTTTTTTAAGAGACAATGAATGGAGGAAGGAAAAAACACAGATTTAAAACAAAAAGGTCCATGTGCCTAAAGGCATCTCCATTCATAAAATGTTTGTAACAACTGGATTTAAACATTTGTTGATTGTAAGTTTGTGGAAAGCAATTCGAGGGAAGTGAATTCCAAAGATTAGTAGCTCTGGGGATAAATGAATTCTGATAAGCAGAAGTTCTGCATTGTGGAGGAGAAAGTGTAAATTCATGGGCGCTCTCAGCTGCCCCTAGTTCTACGGGGAAAGATGTGGAGAGGCGGCACAATTGAAGCAAGTTCCTCGGAACAATTGTTGTGAAAATATCTGTAGAATAATGCAAGGGATGCAAACGTTTCTTCGTATGGCTAATGTAGGAAGGTCCTGTGTGATTGCAGGGTTATTGATTAATCTAATAGCTTTATTTTGAATTTTGTCCAACTGCCTCAATGCAACCACTCCACTTCCACCCCACAGAGGTGAACAGTAATCCATCTGAGAGCGCACATGACTTTTATATATTACGGCCAACTGCTCGTCAGTGAAGAATTCTCGAACTCTGTACAGGAGTCCCAGTTTTTTAGAGGCATTCTTAGCAATGCTTCTAACATAATGTGTCCAGCTCAAGTTAGTAGTTAAATGTTACACCGAGAATGTCAATACTGGGGAAGTGGGAATATTTACATCATTAAAAAATATATGGGAGTCAGTGAGATTCTGTCGGTTAGAAAATTGAATGTACTTGGTTTTCTGTGCATTAAAGGAAACTAGATTCTCTTGTCCCCATCCATTAATTCTAGAAAGGTCCAGGTTTCAGAGAAATTGCAGTGTTTATTTTGAATTTATAAGATCGGGTTGGGTGAAAGAATTGGTAAATGTGAAGGAACTGTGGAGTGTTGAGTCATCTGCGTAGGAATGTATTGGATTATGAGTGGTAGATATGAGATCATTGATATGAATGAGGAACAGAGTTGGGGCCAAAACTTATCCCTGGGGAACACACAGCATTTATTGAGTGAAATTGAGAATAAAGGCCATCTACCATTACACATATTTTTCTGTTATGAAGATAAGAAGAAATTAGGGGCACTAATGCTGCAAGGCGGTAGAGGGACATCTTGGACAATAAGGATTGATGCCAGACTCTATCAAATGCCGTTGATATATCCAGTGCTATTGTATGTGTTTCACCATGTTGGTCTGTAGCTTGGTTGATTTGATGCGTAAGAAGGCAAAGAATGTCTGCAGTTGATCGACATTGTCTAAAACCATATTGCCTATCACTGATCCAATTTATTTTTCTCCAGATGCTTAAGTATGTGATTCATTTAACCTATAATTTCAAAAAAACTTTGGCCAAGAGTGTGGAAGTTATAGCTATTGGTCTGTAGTTTGATGGGATCATGAAGATATGATACCCAATCGCGCCTTGTACCCATTTTTGCCAACCCCAGATGG